>WPIO01000022.1:1812500-2160000 GCA_009760855.2 Cristatella mucedo | reverse complement strand
TGTCGACGACGACGGGCGGCCGGCAGGTAGGCAACTGCAGAGGCAGCAGACTACCTTGCCTTCTCATCGCTGAGACGCGAAACGAGAGCCGAACATCCTTTCGGGCATACTTTTCGAGCCGCTTCGTGATTATACATAATTCATTGTGCGATTGAGGATCGAACCGCCCGAAATATAGCGCGTACTTTACGCTAGATTTAATGAGGCACTCTCTTATTTTTATCAATGAAGGAAGCCAAAAACATGATAGTTCGCAGAAGTTTCGCCTATGGTTACATTACCGAAGGATAGAAGTTAGTGGCGCTACACTCCGAATTCAGGTATGTAGATTGTGCACAGATGCAAGCATATATATATATATATATATATATATAAGTATATATATATATAAGTATATATATATATACATATATAAGTATATATCCTATACATACACATACCGCAGATGCCTGATACCGATGAGGCTGCCAAACACCATACCCCTCTTCGGAGTTCTCCAGCGAGTCTTACATACGCCACCTGACGCTAGGTGGTTCGGAAAATGCATCGGCAGGGACGCCGAGATAGCGCTATTCATAGCAGCTCGATGCCAGCGCACCTTGACCAGTTATCGATGGGTTCGCAAATTCGCTATGCAAAACTAGTGCATTTCAGTCAGAGCGGGCCACTGAAGGACTTCGGTCAGCAGATCCGTAGCGCAACCGGAGTCACAGAGGTATGCAGCAAGCAGCAACACCGAGCAAAAGCGTCCTCAAGAAGATACAGCTTAGCAACAGATGCATAACTACGATTTTATTCGATAGTATTCTTCTTGCATGGTCATTTTCCCTTTGGCCATACCGGAAATTTGGTGATAAAAATGTAATTCATTTGTAATGTGTAGCGCCCTAAAATAACTCAGTCTCTATCCTAGCACTGTACATATGCCGCATGGCTCGAGCTCGCTACACCGATCTTTAAGGGCGAGCGTCTCACCCCTAGGCCAAACTATGGCGGATTAGTGCTTCGGGTTCAAACTGGGGATCTCAGGATAGGAATCGGTGGCACCAGTGAACAAATGAATGAGTGAGCAAGTGAGTGACCGAGTGAGTGATAGGAAGCGAAAAGAACAGGTAGATGGGGAGGGGAGAGACAGACAGGCAGACAGAGAGGATGATTGGGAGATAGGGAGGTGATAAACAGATATCTGTAGATTGTATGCCTGTACTTTGATCTCTCTTTGTCTTTCAGCATGTCAAATTCTCTTTGAGCTCTTACACCATGTATTGCTGACGTTCCTCTTTTGAGTGGTATCAAACTTTGTTTGCTGAATGACGCCAAAAACCAACGTATGAGCTATGAGCTGACCTAGTGTTACTACAAAATCGGAAAGCTAGAGCACCGAAATAGGCTCAGACAGCACATTTTCTGCAAGGTCTGTATAAAACCTATGTTCCCTGTTCCAAAGGGAACTTTCACTAGATGACCACATCAGCTCCGCAGTCCAATCTATCAACTTTCAGCCACGAATCATTGAGAAAATTCCTGGCTGCTACGACAAGGGTACCACAGCCAAGCTGGCTCATGCAGTTGTGACACGGAGTGTAGACTTGTGAAACTCACTACTCGAATGTGCTTCTGCCTGTACGTAAGATGCAGACAGTTCGAACAAAACTTTGCAGCTTGACATATAGGTCGAGAAAGTCGCAACATCCAAATTACAACAATTCTCACCAATCTGCACTGACTCCTCATCAAGCATCGTATTGACTTCATGGCTCAGTCACTCAATTCTTTTAGGCCCCTTCATTCTCTCTCTCTCTCTCTCTCTCTCTCTCTCTCTCTCTCTCTCTCTCTCTCTCTCTCTCTCTCTCTCTCTCTCTCTCTCTCTCTCTCTCTCTCTGGCCTGCCTATCGGAGAATACTTCTTCCCCAGGCTTTGCATCGTACCAACGGCTCGTATCACTCAAGTCGTTCAGCTGTGCATCTAACCAATCTCAAATGCTTTGGAGACCGCACCTTTAGTATTAATGCTCCCAAAGCCTAGAACTCACTCCCGACTGATGTCATGCATCCCCTGATTTGATGACATACAAAAACATCAAAAGCGGAGCTTTTCGCTCCGTGTGCTTCTTTCTTATGAATTGTCCTTTGCGGACTTCTTTGTGCCGACGCTGAGAATGCTATTACAAACCGATTTACATCCGTCTTTTCCAGTCCACGTAAGGTGCCTGTACAGAAATTCGGGTCTCTTTTAAGATGCTTTACAAATCAACCTGCGGGAGTTATGAATTCGACGTCTTCTCGAGTGAGTCAGTCTGTCACCTCATTTCCCGTCCATCAACTTAAGTCGCTAGATGTAGCGCTTACATTGTGCCCTTTGCAATATTTACAGCACTATGACGACTAGCTCACGCCTCTGTAACGTTGTTTCTATCACGTTGTTTCTTTCACGGCGATTCTCTCTACTCAGGACTGCCAACCTGTAACGCTGCAAACGCGTAGCACGCGTCTCAGGGAACGGCACACAGGAAGTGCTTGCAAGCTCGTTACAGCGTTATTCAGGACTCCCGACCATTAATCGTCTGCAACCGGTGCCAGACTCGGCGGTTCTTCTAGTCTGTCGTCAACGGTGTTGCTGCCACATCACACCACTTCTGTCTGAGCTTCACTGGCTCCCTATAACGGATCGAATCGATTTAAAGATCCTCAGTCTGGCTAACAGGTTGCATCACTTGCCTGCACCTGCTCATATATCCGACCTCCTTGCTCCTCCAGTCACGTGCTCTAGCTCCACCAGCTCTTCAGCATTTAGCTATCTCACCGTACCTCCCGCTAAATTGAAATCTTCTGGTGATCGAGCATTCAGTTTGTACGCATCGAAAGTCTGTAACTCGCTGTTTATGATATATTATGATATCACTATGATGTATTGTATATGAATATGTCATACCATTTCCAGCCGTCCCGAGTTGCTATTTCCAAGCTACTCACTACCTCAAGTACTCTCCTGACTCGGCTATGCTTCTAAATTTCAATTTTGTTCGAAAGATCAAGTCTTTTTGCTCCCGAATGCTTACAAAAAGTTGCTCAGGTTTTCGAGTTCGATCTAGAAAACTTTCCTACGCAACACCCTCTCAGTCTTTGAGGCATACTTTACATTATAATTGTTATTATTGCTACTTTCATTAGTGACTAGCTTGTGCCCATGAAAAAATCATGGTAAATTATCGTGTTGCACTAAAATTGAGCCTGAGTGTCCACTAATCAGGCCCAGCAAAGCTGGTGAGCCCGGCCAACTGTCGCGCTAGGACTCCACACCGCAACCTGAGCCGTGAAGTGCTCGAATCTTACCTTCACTCTCTTTCTGCTTTTGATTGGGTCATAAGTAAGGAATAACCACTGAGCATGTGACTGCACGCAGCCTCTCGGCTTCTTCCTCAGTCTCGTTATGCTGTAGAGTTTGTCATATACGACACTTCTGTCGCGTTTCGGCGGTGCGGCACTGAGTGGCTTCCTTTTTAATTATCTTCATCGTTGTTTCCTGCGATAGGTACGCTTATGTTCTGCTCACTTCGCTCATGTTTGTTTCCCATTCACTGCTGTGAAACCTCACCAGTCCAAAATGGCGGGCAGAAACCATAGGTGGGTCTATGTGGAAATGAGTATGGCCCCGTAAAAATTCCGGAAAATTATAAGTTTGCTTTGTAAGACTGGCTTGAGTGTCCACTGACCGAGTTGTTTAGCTTGGCCCACTGACTGCCATGCTTAGAGTTCTTAACTAATGGGAAAACTCCATATAGGAGATAAATGAAACGCATCTGAAAGTTGTATGTAAAGTTTTCATATAAAACGAAAATCAACCTATTTTTTTATGAAACTTATTCCTCAGCGCAGCGTAGTCAATCGCCATTGGGTTTCGTGTGTGGAACGTGCGGGCTAGCAGGCCGTCTCTAAATTCATATTAACTAATTAGCAAGCTCCAAACCCCGCAAAGAATCGGGTGCAGATTTTATCTAGGCATGTCCATTGCGTACCAAAGGCAGGCGCAGCAGGACTTCCGGTCGGCCACGCGAACACTGGCAGCTTCCCAATACGCCAGCCGATCTAGTCCAAGCGGAAGCGCTTGTCGTCACTTCAGCCGACAGCAAAGAGGGTCCTAGTGCAGACAGCGGAAGCTGTTGCAATGTCAGCCTTGGAAGGTCATCCTTCCGAGCTCTTAGTCGTATGAAGTTGCATTTTAATGGTGTTCAATTTCAACTATAAGAGTGCATTTGAAGTTACATATGCAAATTAGCACATTATCTCCCCTTTTAAAACCAATTTACTAGTTATGGGCAAACCAAGTTTGATTCAGAAATTGAAAAGGGTAACGCTCAAAATTGGCTCTACCAGCATACCTCCTGCTGAATCTGCACGAAATCTAGGAGTCATGTTCCAAAGTGACCTTTTGTTAAATGACCACATCGGCTCCACAATCAAGTCTGCCTACTTTCAGCTACATTACGTTAATAAAATCGGTCTTGTTTAGGCAGGGATACCACATCTTAACCGGTCCATGCATTTGTGACATCCCGTCTTGACTTCTGTAACTCACTGCTTGCTGGCCTACCGGCATGTGCGGCCAGGCGCTTGTAGCTGGTGCAAAACTCTGCAGCTAGACTTGTCTGTTGTGAGCGTCGCAGTTGCCACATCTCAAAACTTCTGTCCGACCTGCCCGGCTCCCAGTCAAGCAACGCGTCGAATTCAAGGTTCTGTCACTCACTTTTAGGTCCACTCCTTCGTTGGCTCCAGCCTGCCTATCTACTCTTCCATCAGGCAAAGCATCGTACTACCCGCTTTTCCGAATCAAAGTGGTTACAGAAGCTTTAGCTCTGCAAGTCCTAGACTGTGGAACTCGCTTCCACAATTCTTACACAACGACAACTACTCTCCTACTGCCGACTACACGATCTCTGGTTTCCGGTCGCGTGTTCTATCGATTTCCTTAGAGCAGTTAATACGGTTCCGTGGGCACTGTGCCTAAGGCAGGAAATCCAACATTCTACAACTACTCTCCTACTGCCGACTATGGCTCATCCTTCTCAGCGGTCCTGAGCTGCAACTTCCATGCTACTCACTACCTCAACTGCTCTCCTGACTCTGCTATGCTTCCCAGTTTCTCTTTGTTGCGTGAGACAAAGTCTGTTGGCTACCGAATGCGTACCGAAAGCCGCTTAGGCTGTGAGTACGCTATAAAAAACTCTCCTGCAAACACCCACACATGGTCTTTATGACTTTGTGGAGTTACAGACAGAGATATATTACATTAAATTACATTACCTATACCTCGTACAAACCTCAAATCCTTTGGAGACCGTGCATTTAGTTCGTATGCTCCCAAAGCTTGGAACTCACTCCCGACCTGCGTCATAACACCTCCTGATTTGACATTTAAAAAGAAACTAAAAAACGCACCTATTTGTCACAGCATTTCGCGAGTCCCTGCGATCTGCCTGTTGTGCTTTTCTGCGTGCTGACACTGTGCATGCTGCTACTAACCACACTTGCATGCTGACCCTGTGTATGTCACCCCTAACCATGTTTTTCTTGTTGTTTATCGAGCATGCTGCCACTAACCATTCGATCGTGTTTTCTTTGCAGCAAATGTAAAGTGCCTAGAAAGAGATTGAGCTCTCTGAGTTCACTTTATCAAGTGTTATTGTTTTTTTAAGACTTGTCATTCGCAGTAGCACTAGAAATACCACACCAAGGACTTTATGCGTACGTGACGTCGGTGACTTCGATGTACTTCCGGACTAACTAACAAACCTAGCTTATTATAGGAGTCGATAGTCAGTAAGGGAGACACTGGAGATCTTACTGGTTCATTGGATCTGACTTTATTAATCGTTTAGTAACTCGTTATTTTTTCTCTGTGGCTCAAAAGGTATCGTGAGAATGGCTGTTTGTTAACAATTTAATTTGGAAATTTGGAAAGTTTTTAGAATTCCTACTTTCATAATATGGTTTTTTAAGGTTTCATAATATGGTTTTTGTAAGGCTGCGGGGTAGTGTAATTCTTCACTTGCCACTCACAGACAAGACAAAGATGCTACCGCTTCCCAGGGTCTTGAATCGAAGACCAGCCATGTTTAGGAATAAGCACTACGCAGCGGCTCGTGCAGTTTCACATTTAGAAACTTGGAAGTGGCGAGGCTGTGAACATCCTGCCACGGGCCAAGATCAAACATAGCCACGAAACTCTTCAATACTTCGCCAATTACAGTAGTCGATAAGGTAGGCACCCGAACCTCCTGCTGCTACCAGAGACTCGCTGTATTGGCTAGGGTTTCCAAGATTTTTGGCAATGCCCGTCTCCATTGCACGAAGGCATTCCTCGCTGAATACCTTCCTGAACACCCTGGGGGCTGAACGTTGACCAATCAGATGTCTGCGGTTGCCATAAAAGTATGGCAGCCTTTTCTTGTTAGCCATCACAGAAATAACTATTCTCAACTGTGTCATCGGTGTCTAACTGTGGGCTAATCCACACTGTCTTTACCAAAGTAATTTTTCTGAGCACAACTCTCTCATCGAAGGCAAAAAGTCGACACGACCTCTGGGATATCTTGCAACTGGTTCTGAAATTCGTATCTTACAGCATCAGAAGTAAACCCGTTAGGTTATATATATATATATATATATATATATATATATATATATATATATACAGTAGAGTTGTGATGCCGACAAGGTCGGTACGTGGAGCAGACACTGATGACACAGTTGAGAATCAGCGAAGCTTGGCAAAGCTATACACCTGGTGATGAACTCAAGTCTGATCTGAGAACTCAAGTAGCAGCTGCAAAAAAAGATGCCGCTTCTGTGCTGGTCTCCTGTTCAGCTCTATTCGTACACTTACGTTAACAGCAAAATGTACATTGCTTGTATACACTTCATAGGTTGCTCAGTTCATCTCGACACTCTCTTAGAAAGCTCGCGGATAGCGAAATCGTGTGCCTCCTACGTAAATGCCACCGTGACATTCACGGTGCCAAAGAGATTCTGTCAGTCGTCCCGACGCAGGTGTATGTATATACATAAATATGTTAAAATTAATTTAAATATTATGTACTTTTTTGCGTATGTTCCCTAGCAAACCGGGAGCTGAAGCCATTTTCACCATCCACTATTGATTCAATGCTACGACTTAAGGCTTATTTGATAAAAGTGGATTCGCCGGTTCGATTTGACGGTCAAGGAGCTCGGTGAAAAGTGAAACGGTTCGTTGAGCGAATCAATTAACGAGCATGAGCTTCGGGTACTTAACCTCGCGCGGTCGGGCTGGCTAAGAAGAAAGGGCGGGCCTAGCTCATCGCCAATCGTAGCTCCGTTTAAAGATAAACGTAACGTAAAGATAAACGTACTTTTATGTTGCCCGAGCTTGCGAATCGATGCAGCGTGACAAAATGCAACAGGATACCGAATAGCGGTTCGCTTGACTACACATAATGTAAATGTTGTGCAATGTATCTCCGTCTGTAACTGCAAAAAGCCACAAAGACTATGTGAGTGTTACGCCCGAGAGTTTTGTATAGAGCACTCAAACCCTAAACGGCTTTCGGTCCACATACGGTAGCCAACAGACTTCATCTCACGCAATAAAGAGAAAATGAGAAGCGTAGCTGAGTCTGTTGAAGTAGTGACTAGCTTGAAAGTAGCAGCTCAAGACGGTTGGAAAGTATGACACATAGTCGGCAGCAGGATAGTTGTCGTTGCGTAAGAATTGTGGAATGAATCGAGTTCTACAATCTAGGACCTGCAGAGCAAAAGCTTCTGTCGCCAACGGTCTTTAAGCAGAGGAATGGAACAGCTAATGTATTGTCCATAGAGGACGTGAGGGCACGAGGAGGCTGAAACTGATGCAGCAGTTTTGCTAGGTATGAACTCTCAAATTTGCCACATCACATCACATCTCGCCAACCTGTGCTGGCTACCAGTGAAGCAACGGATCGACTTCAAGGTTTTGTCACTCACTTTTAAGCCCCTTCATTTTTTGGCTCCAGCCTATCTATCACATCTACTCCCACACCAGACCAAGCATCGTACTACCCGCTTTTCGAAACCTAACAATTTACCAATATCTCGTACAAACCTCAAATCCTTTGGATACCGTGTATTTAGTTCGTATGGTCATAAAGCTTGGAACTCACTCCCGACCTGCGTCAGAACATCCCCTGACCTGACCACATTTAAAAAGAAATAAAAAAATGCACATATTTATCACAGCATTTAGTGGATTCCTGTGATTTGTCCTTTATATGCTTATGCTCGCTGACACTGTGCATGCTGCCACTACACACTTGCATGCTGACCCTGTGCATGTCACCCCTAACCACGACATTCATGTTGTTTACCAAGCACGATACCACTCACCATTCAATCGTATTTCCTTTGCAGCAAATGTAAAGCGCCTAGAAAGACATTGAGTTATCTGAGGGCGCTGTATCAAGTGTATTATTATTATTATTAATATTATCATGAAGGAGACATGCCATGGCGGGTCTCGTGGGTCAGTGTAAGGACTTTGTTCTGACATAGTGGGAGACTTCGCGTAGCTGATGGAACTTTTCTGGGAACAAACTCACTGGTTGGTAGCAGAGAATCTTACTTTCGATACGACCGACGCAAACTCCAAGTCCACTTATACGAGTATACGAGACGAAATACATATAATAATAATAATAACAAAACATTTATGTAGCACCCTCTGAGAACTTAATCTCAGTCTCGGCACTTTAGAGATGCTGCAAATGAAGTATGGTCGAATGGCTAGTGGCAGTATGCTCAATGACAACAAGCACAATATGGTTAGAGGTGACACGCACAAAGTCAGCATGAAAATATGGTTAGTGGCAGCATGCACAGTGTCAGGACGCACCAGCATACAAAGAATGAATCGCACGGACCCACTAAATGCTGCTTCTTTATAAACTTCTTCAAGTCAGGGGATGTCGTGACGCCAGTCGGAATTAAGTTCCAGGCTTCGGAAGCATACGAGCTAAAGGCACAGTCTCCTAAGGATTTGAGGTTCGTACGATGTGTGGCTAAATGATTAGATTCAGAAAATAGGCAGTGCGATGGGTAGCCTGGTGGGAAGTAGCTCTGATAGGTGGGCTAGACCCAAAGAACGAAGGGCCTAAAAGTGAGTGACAAAGCATTGGAGTCGATGCGCTGCTTGACTGGCAGCCAGTGCAGGTCGACAAGAAGTGGTGCGATGTGGAAACTACGACAAGTCTGGTTGCAGAGTTTTGCACCAACGGTTTAAGCGCCTGATTGCACAATCCGGTAGACCACCAAGCAGTGAGCTGCAAAAGTCAAGACGGATGTCACAGATGCATGGACCAATTTAGATGTGGTATCCTTGTGTAAACAAGCCCAAATTTTAGCAATGTTGTGTAGCTGAAAGTAGGCTGACTTGGTTGTGAAGCTGATGTGGTCGTCTAACGTAAATTCACTTTGAAACAGGACGCCTAGATTTCGTGCAGATTCAACAGGAGATATACTGGCAGAGCCAATTTTGAGCATTAAGCTTTTCCAATTTCCATGTCCCTCTTGGTTTTCCCGTAACTACTAAGTTGGTTTAATCGTCATTCAATTTAGGAAAGTTTGCTTCCATCCATGTTTGGATGTCAGCAATACATACACCAAGGTAGTTAAAGGATTTGACGTTGCTGGTGGGCTTGGAGGGATCAAAGCAAAGGTACAATTGAGTGTCATCTGCGTAGAAGTGAAAGCCTAGGTCATGCCTGGCAGTCACATCATCAGGGAGAGTATAAACGGTAAAAAGACCAGGCTGAGTACAGAGCCCTGAGGTACCCCATACTTAAGTGGTTCCTCGGACGATCTTTATCTGTTCACATCAATACTATGGAGTCGCCCACTGAGATAGCACCTGAACGATTGCAGTGCAGTGCCATTGATGCCCAAGCGAGATGAGAGGATCTCGAGAAACACTTAGTGATCGATAGTATCAAAGGCTGCTGAAAGACTGAGCAAAACAAGCAGAGATACTCTATGTCTGCATTCCTAAGAAGGTAGTCCCCTAAGGCCGCCGGCTTGCCTTAGCAGCCCAGCTGCTGTTGCTGTTTCCTGCCAGATGTTTATCGCAGGCGCTCAGCACAGGACTCCCCTCTGCCCAGTAAAAGTTCATTCCTGGGGTCTCCCACGAAAAGCCTGAGGGCTTACGACGGGAAAAGCCCGCGGGCTCGCGACGAGAATACCGGTGCATCACTGAGTTTCTGGCCTATCACGGGGGACACCGTACAAATCCGTTATTGATGGCTAGGCTTTAGGTCGTACACTTCGGTCGCGGTGACTTTGCAGAATGTAACATACAGCTGGTAGCAGCCGAAGAGGTGCTTCGTCTGCTGCCCTGGTTTGGTCAGGAGGTGCTAGCCTTTACAGACCAAGGCCGTGGGCGCAAACCCTGCGGCATACGTGAAGCGCTTGGATGGCGATGAGGTTTTATAAGGCCCTATACAAATCAATTACATTTTTTTCATTTTATACATATCTGTTGGCGAAATGTGAACGATTAAGTTACGCGAGATCAACCTATTGTCACTATGAAATGGGTCGACAAAAATTACTGTCAATGTAATGGTAGGCGATTCAAATCATTGTGAATATGAAGCGTAAAATGTTTCGATAATTTATAATTCCTCAAAGAAATAAAGACTCGTGAAATGGGTACGAAGACATACAACCTTTCGCGAGTAAGTGTCGCGCTTGCAGGAAAGGCAATCATCCTAAAGGTGTCACTGACCTTTAAGGTGACTTTTCATTCTCCTGCACCGGCTTACCTATCTAGGCAACTTACTAGCTTCCCCTTCCGTCTCATCACCGCCTCCTCTGAGTCCGGTCGTATGGCTGTGCCTTTAGCTAAACTCAAATCCTTTGGATCCACGCCCCTTTGGTTCCTACGAATCTAAAGCCGGAGACTCACTGCTGAATGGCTCGCGAGATCCTGCCTTCCTTGACAGTATTTTACTCATCTAAAAACCCATCTGCTCCTCAGAAAATTTGTTTTGGTCTGCATAAGTTGTCCTCTAGTAGCTTAACCGTGCTTTTATGATGCACCTTATCAGCGGCTTGAGCAGCAGCTTCCGTCCAGTCTCCTGCTCCTATCAAAGACATTCTAACGAGCTGTGGCAGACCAACTGAACTCTTATATTAAGACCTCAAACCTAGGTATTAAGTACCAGTACGGGTCTAGAGCTAATCACTCCACAGAGTCAGCATTGCTTAGGGTGTATAACGACCTTCTCACGAATGCAGACCAAGGGTAAAGTCTCTCTGCTTGATCTTCCGGCTTGATCTTCCGCTGCTACTGATCGCAAAGTTCTCCTTGAGCGTCTCGTATCTCGCCTGGGCATCACTGGCACTGCTCTGCAATGGTTCAGCTCCTGTCTTAGTGGGAGATTCCAGAGTGTTGATGTGAAAGGATAATGATCATCCTAGGAGCCACTTAAGTACGGGGTACCTCGGGGCTCTGTGCTTGGTCTCCGTCTTCTCGCAGTCTATACTCTCCCTCTTTCCAGTGCGATCGCCAAGCTCAATCTAGGCTTTCACTTCTATGCAGATGACACTCAATATAACCTTGGTTTTGATCCCTCCCCAACCTTCGAGCACCTCGAATTCTCTACAGACCATTGCTGCATATATTGATGACATCCGCACATGAGTAGGAGCAAACTTTTTTAATTTGAAAGACGACAAAACCAACCTACTAGTTATGGGCAAACCAAGCGTGATTCAGAAATCGAAAAACCAAACGCTCAAAATTGCCTCTGCCAGCATATCTCCTGTTGAATATGCACGTAATCTAGGTGTCATGTTCCAAAGTGACCTTTCATTATACGACAACATCAGTTCCACAGTCAAGTCTGCCTACTTTCAGCTACATAACATTGCTAAAATTCTTGCTTGCTAAGACAGGGATACTAAATTGAAACTGGTCTATACATTTGTGACAGCCCACCTTGACTTTTGTAACTCACAGCTTGCTTGTCTATCGGCCTTTGCAAGCAGACACTTACATATTGAGCAAAACTCAGCAGCTAGGGTCGGCTGACGTGAACCTCGCAGTTTCCACATCACACCACTTCTCGCCGACCAACAAAGACTCAAAACCAAGCAAAGTATCGATTTCAAAGTTCTGTCACTTAATTGGAGGTTCTTTTACATTATCTGGCACCAGCCTACCTATCTCTTCCCACAGGCGAAGAATCTTATAACCCGCAGTTCTGACTCGAATCGTTTAGCCATACCTCTACGAACCTCAAAACCATTGGAGGCCGTGCATTAAGTTTCTATGCTCCCAAAGCCTGAAATTCACTACCGACGCACGCCACGCCGTCCCCTGACATGAAGAAATTTAAAAAGAAGATTACAACGCACCTGTTTATTACAGAATTCGGTGGGTCTTTGTGATTCATCCTTCGTGTGCATGTACCTACTTACACTATGCCTTCTGCTTGCGGATGTTACCACCAATCATTTGGTAATGCTTTCTATACGGCATCTGTAAAATGCTTAGAAAGAGATTCAGTTCTCTTAGGGTGCTATACAATTTAATACTAATATTAGTCCTGATCAGCTCAAAACCTTCTGCTTACTGGCCTACCGGCATGCTCGATCAGGCGATTGCAGCTGGTGCAAAACTCCGCAGCTAGGCATGTTTGTCGTGAGCGGCGCAGTTGCCACATTACTCCACTTCCCGTCGACCTGCACTGGCTACCAGTCAAGCAACGGATTGACTTCAAGGTTTTGTCGCTCACTCTTAGGTCACTTCATTCTTTGGCTCCAGCCTATCTCTCAGATCTACTCCCCCACCAGGTCACGCATCGTACGTGCGTTTAGTTCGTATGCTCCCAAAGCCTGGAACTCCCTCCCGAATTGCGTCAGAACATCCCCTGACTTGACCACATTTAAAAAGAACTTAAAAACACGCCTATTTAGGACAGCATTTAGTGGGTCCCTGTGATTCGTCCTTCACGTGCTTAGGCGTGCTGACACTGTGCCTGCTGCCACTAACCACATTTGCATGCTGACCCTGTGCATGTCACCCCTAACCATGTTATTCATTTTGTTTGCTTATCAAGCATGATATTACTCACCATTCAATTGCATTTCCCTTTGCAGCAAATGTAAAGCGCGTAGAGAGAGATTGAGTTCTCTGAGGGCGCTTTATCAAGTGCATTATTATTATTATTTTCCAGTCAACGCCAGTTGCCTCAGAAGAAATTTTTCTTAAAGCGATTTACAATGAACGCGTTGTTATCAAATTATTAGAAAATTCTGCCTGAATTCAAACAATAAGAGGAAAAACTCGTGCGCAACCATCGCTCCAGACCTGTGCGGTTAACCAAGCAGTGTGCAAATCGAAACTAAAAGAATAGCACAGCGCCAAGGCATTAACGGAAATAGCATAAATGCACTCGCTATCGCGGAATGCCGAGCGAAGTCGCAAAGTGGCAAGCGCTTGACGCTTTTATGCGGCGACGGGCAGAAGATGCGCAGCAACAGGCCTGAAATGCTCACACCGTAGCACTTTTCATGAAGTATGAGCGAAAGGAAAAAGTTATCCGTCCCACTGCGCCACAAATTGCACTTGCAGTGAAGGGATTTCGATTAACGGGAACGCATCGGCACGGAGCACTTGGGCCCAGATCAAGCGTCAATTCCAATTGCACGAACGTAAATGGTTAAAAATGCACAGCATAAAATATAAGAAACTACCTTGGCGAATGTAGTTCTAGATGCGCCTCGTGTCGAACGAGCGTTGTTCCCAGTGCTTTTTGTTGCAATGGCGCGAGCGAAGGCTACCGGCACGCTTCCCTCCTATCCTCACGCTCAGCCCAAACTTCCGGGTCAAGGCCGTAATTCGGACCCTCTCCGGTGAGCGGATTACGGCTGACGTTGCGCGAATGACGTGCTCCCGCTACCGTAAGTGCTTTCAGAATACGCACGCGTTCGTCACTGTGTGAGCCAGCTACGACTAGTTCCTTCAAGACATTTTAGCCTTACAGCCCAAAGCGATCTATCTGGCAACCGTGCAATCGATCCGTCTCGATTAAGGCAGCACAAAACAGCAGCTTGCTTTTGGCAACGACTGAACGGCCGCGCGGTGGCACGCCTGCGTGAAATTTTCCAAGGTCCGGCGGTCTTACGTTTAATTTTTAAATATTAGACCGGACGTGCGCCTCTCTGTCTTTATGCGCCCAAATCGCGCACGCGCACTGAGCAAGGACACTGCTGAGCAAGGACACTGCGCCTCCCACCGGCCGCACCCGCTAAGCTTCTTAGCCTCCCTCGCGAGCCGCTCGGTTGGCACTCCCCCTCTTGGTGGTTTCTCTTCTGCATAACCAGAAAATGTAATGCGCCTACAAAGAGATCTCTGAGAGTTCTCTGAGTGTGCTTTGTCAGGTGTATTATTATTATTATTGTTATAATGAAACGCAATCGGCGCCGCAGGCGTGAGCTCAGAAGCAAAGCTACCTCCGCGGCAGAAGAGCTCCGGTCGCGCTTTGGCCCGACTAGTGCGAAGCTGCGTATGTAGACAGTGGCAGCCGTGGCGGCAGCGGCGGCACGCCTCCCGACGATGACTACCGCTATTGCGAATTCTTCTCATCCTTTGTCCGCATGTTTGCACAATTAGCAGCCATTCAGTGCACAAACACTATCGGATGCAACGTGGGGCGGATCGTACTGGCTGAGAAGAACTGGCCGAGGACGGCGCCTAGTCATTACGGCGGCCCGCGTATAGGAAGTGCGACAGCGAGAACGCGAGACTGCGGGGTTGTTGTCGGGCGAGATGACGCGACATTTAGCAGCGAACGCCGCGGTCCCCGCTTAATTAATCGAGCTGAACGATAACTGCGAGAGGGCAACTACTCTCCTACTGCCGGCTACGGCGCATCCTTTTCAGCGGTCCTGAGCTGCTACTTCTATGCTACTCACTACCTCAACTGCTCTCCTGACTCTGCTATGCTTCCCACTTTTTCTTTGTTGTGTGAGACGAAGTCTGTTGGCTACCGAATGCGTACCGAAAGCCGCTTAGGCTGTGAGTACGCTATAAAAAAACTCTCCGAAAACACCCACATGGTCTTTATGACTTTGTGGAGTTACAGACGGAGATACATTACGTTACATTACACTCGCGTGCCGCTGCGCTGAGGCGCTAGGCGCCGCTGCAGTCCACTGGGCTTCTACACGGAACCTACGAACGCTAGGCATCGGCTTAACGTAGCAAGGGGTGCATCTCCTAGCCCAGCTCCACCTGCGGTAGCTGCGACCTAGCTAACGGATACTGCTAGTCTTTTCATAGGGGCAATCCTGGGCAGAGAATAGCTACGCTGCTTTCGAGCATGGCATATCAAGAAGGCCAATAATCTGTTCAGTCAATAAACTGTGGATGCGGTAACATTAACTAGATACGCGCGGTCAGCGGGAGTTTCTCGACTGAAGCGCATGCGCGGAGAGTGCCAGCGGAAGCGATACTGCCTGCGGTTGCCAGCGCCTCGTCGTCAGTGGATCGGAAAAACGCCGCCTTAGCGAGACGGCGTTTCGAGTGCAAGCGCGAGGAGATTCATCTCGTGTCATCTCACACTGCGTCGCCCGCTCGTTAAACTCGGGTCGGTAGGAATGCCTTAAGAGGTCGCCCAGCGTCTACCGCTGGGCCCGCGAGACGGAGCCCAAAAGACGGTTCGTAATTGTCCCATTGAGCGACCTCGACGACAAAACCAGGGAGCAGAAAACGAGCTAGCAGCCCAATTGGCTGCACTTTCCATTAATTAAACTGTCGCCTGACTGAATGAGGAATCCAGCCAGCTATCGGCGAATGCTTCGTCGACCTGGACACGGCCGCCGAGTGCAGCCACTCAGGCCTTCGAAACCCTGCAGGAACGTGTCGAGCGTAACTGAGCCATCTCGTTTCGAGGAACGGGTTCGCATTTAGCATCCTTCTGAATGTAGTCAAGTCGAGGGGGTGTCGCGACGTCACTCGGCGATGGGCCCCAGGCTTTGGGATTTTACGAACTGAGGCACGGTCACAAAAGCATTTGGAGTTCGTTCGAGGCGCTGCAAAACGACTTGAGTCTGAAAGCGTGTGCCACGATAGGAATTCTGATTGGAATGCATTTTTCAGATATGTTGGCCGAACTGAAACGAGAGAATGACAGGATCTAAGAGCGAGCGACGGAACCTTAAAGTCCATGCGCCACTCGATGGGTATCGGATCAAAGGTGAGAAGTGGCGCAACGTGTCAGTTGCGACGCTCGAAACAGAGTAGCCTAGCTTCAGTGATCAACGGTACAAAGCGACGTCCGCTCGCGCGCCTCCGCGGTCGCCACCGTGCCGCTACGAGGCTAGCTCGCATCCGTGCCGCTACGAGGCTAGCTGCGATCTGTCGAAGCACGTAGCGTCGCCGGACGCCGAGAGGGCGCTGTCTCCATCGGAAGTACCGCTCGTCGGCAGTGCAGTTAGAAGCTGTCCCTTGGCTAGAGGGCGCCCGTTTGGCAGGCTCTAGCGGCACGTGCATAGCGGCGCCATGTCTAGCGCTGCCACCACCTCTTGCTCTCGCTCCGCTTGCGTTCCTTTGATCCCCGCTTCGCGTTCATCTAAGCTGCAGCTTAACGTGGCTCTCTCTCTCTCTCCCTTTATCTCTGTATCTCTCTCTCTCTCCCTCTCTCTCTCTCTCTCTCTCTCTCTTTATCTCTCTCTCTCTCTCTCTCTCTCTCTCTCTCTCTTTCTCTCTCTCTCTCTCTCTCTCTCTTCGTCTCGTCTCGGCCTAAGCGAGTCAAGCGGGCACGCCGAAACCGATAGACCGGAAGCGATCGGAAGGCAGAAAGAATAGCGCCGCGTGACAACGAAGCGCCACACTGACGACCTTGTTCACCCGACTGTAGGTCAAGGCCTTTGCGGCTCGTCACAAAATTGGCGGCATGAATAAATGATGACATGCAAATACGCTCGCCCGCGCCTGTGGTCATCCAATATTTGCTGTTCTGACGCGGACTATTTGCACCTAAAGTTTCGGTTTCGTCCCCCCCCCCTCTGGTGACTTACAGCTAGCCACCGTCGCGCTCACATCAACGGCGCAACGGCGAGGCCAATCCGTCTACAGCAGAGCCTCGTTGTCGCTTTCGCGGCACGCATTGCTAGGTTTCGACGAATCGGGTCGATGTCGTCGTCGGCTCGTCAACTTTCCTCGCGCCACCTCGCTTTTCTAAGCTCCCGTCAAGAATGATAATTATGTTAACAATAACACAATATTTTTAAAGCGCTCTCAGAGAGCTAAGTATCTTTCTGGGCTTCTCTTGCCGTCACTAAACGGCCGCCGTTAGTAATTAATTTACGCGTCACCCTCGTGCAAGGACTGCTCGCAGCAGCTTCTGAATTACACTACGTGAGCGCGGCGTGGCAACAGCCGTCTCTCGAGCTGCAATCAAACGATGGTTTGCTCTCCCAGAGCGTTAGAGTTTATTACCTCTTCCTACTAGAGAGTAAGTGCGTCGCCTAAAAAGCTGATCCCGGGATTTGGGTACCAAAGCAGACATTCAAACTCTTCTCCAGGTTATCTCGACAAAATATAATACACCTGAGACAAAAACGCATCCTGAGCTACACTAGCTTTTCAAGCACGGTTCAGTTCAATTTCGAGAATCGAGCCCGCGTTTGCATCAACGAAGACAGACGTCACGATGGCTCTAGCATTTTCCAGCAAGCCAGGTAGCCGCTCTGGCAGCCAGCTGCCCGCCGACTGATCCGCACGCTTCCACCTTCGAGGCTTGCGCGGCCGTGCTCGCACCGGGCAGCCGTCAATCTCGCGGCGGTATTTAGCGGAAATAAATATCCGAAATACCAGGCTGTACAGTAGTCCCTCTTTTATCGCGTTTAATCAGTTCCGGACTCTACCGCGATAAGTGAATTTCTGCAAAGTACGATTCTTTCTTTATAAATCAATTATTTTCGTATTTGGAGCATAGAAAAACCGTTCACAACCCTCTGAATACGGTTCTTAAAATTATTAGAGCCCTCTTGACATGAAATAGGCACCCCTTTAGTTTCCATTAGTAAAAATAATACCACACTTGATAAAGCGCCCTCAGAGAACTCAATCACTCTCTAGGCGCTTTACATTTGCTGATTACCACTGCACTCCTATTACTCAATATATAATATGTTAGATAGAATAAGAGAAAATAGGATATATTTGACGTTACAAAACTTGCATTTACAGACGCTACAGAACTTGTGCGAGGCTGAGCCAATTAGTAGCCAGGGTAGGAAGAGGATAGGATAGCCAATCAACGAACGCCACGCTCTGATTGGCTGGGTTTCACCAAACCCGATTTTTCGGAAAAAATGTAATGCCCACGCACAAGGAGTGGTCGAGCGGCTGCACCTGACGTTGAAGGATTTGCGAGAGTGCTCGAATACATCGGCCTGCTGTCCATATGTACAGTAATTTTAGCTTTTAAATTTATGATAGGGCTGCATAATTGACTCAGACCGCCGAGAGCGAGCTGTATCCTCGGTACGCGCGCTGGCGCAGACTGCCTCGGCGCGGTGCGCCGCACCGATGCCGCAATAGCTCCAAGAATGGGGGAAAGCGGGCTTCGCATTCAAATTTCGCGCGAGCCAGCGGCCAGCGCGTAGGTAACGCTAGGGAGTAACGCCAGTTGGCCTCGAGCGCGGCTGTATGCGCAAAGTACCTGGATAGATATTAAGTTCTCGTAGGGTGCTATGCAAATGAAGTCTTCCTTATAGTGGGCGTGCGTCGCGCAGGTTTACGAGGATTGTCCGACGCTGCTGGCGCTCGCCTTTGGCGGGCGAGGTTCGACTTGCGAAATAAGCCAGCCATTTTGACTCGAGCTCGCTCGGCTCTCGCTTCGTACAGGCTGTGCACCACGTGGCGTGGCACGTGGTCTTAGTAGCGACTTATCATTCCATTTGTGGACACTGTTTTCCCCAACCGTATAAGGCTGTGGTGAAGTGACGGTGAATTCGATGAGCTCACCGCTGCCGAAGGCTTTGCTAAGCGCCTAGAGAGAGATTGAGTTCTCTGAGGGCGCTTTATCAAGTGAATTATTATTAGTAGTAGTAGTATTACAATAGACGAGTACACCGCCCCCCACCAACCCCAAGTCTCAGCCTTGGGTAGGAAAGGCGCTCGCACTTCGAGACTCGTAGGGTCGTGGGTTCAACTCCCGCAGCGAGCAATCTTGTATTTCTCGCTGCAAGCGGCGACGATGGCCGTGTTGAGGCTTTTTCGACGCTATAAAAATTAGGCTGCTAAATCATTTACTCTTTAATTTCACGACATTGAGGCGTCTCAGGAACAGGCGGAGCCTACTGACGTTCGCACCAGCTCCTGGGTCTTAGCCAAGGGTTAAGATGTTCGTACTTCGCGACCAAGGTCGCAAGTTCGAGCCCAGATGCAAACAATCCTTTTATGGCCTACTGCATGCTGGGCGATTGCGTACTCTCTCCACACCACTCCGTTTATGATTTGCCGCAGCCGCCGTACTGCTAGCTGTTCACTGGTCGTGCGGCAGGGGTCGCGCGGCGAGCCTTCTGCCGCGCGTACGACTTCCGACCGCTGGCCTGCGCGCCCGACCGCTGGCCTGCGGCATCCGCGCCGTCCGCTTCCGCTCAAGCCTGTGAGGCACCAGCTCGCGCCGCGCTGCCGCTGCCTGCGGCGGCGGCGGCGCGGCTCCTATCGATCGCGCGAACTCTCGCTCACCGCCTTCGATCTGCCGCTCGGCACTCGGCGCTCTAAATGCTCGGCGGGCGAGTCGCCGCCGCCGCCGCCGCCGCCGCTGCAGCCGTCGCAGCCATCACAGCTCAGCCGCGACACCGCGGTGGGCGTGACGGCAGATGGCCGCGCGGGTCAACGCTAATTCGGCGTCTCCACTGTCTCGCGGCTGCGGACGTCGAACCGGTTCCATTTGGCCCGAGTCGCACTCGCCTCGCCGCCTCCTCTTGCTTGACATCCTTGACAGGTCGGCCAGCAGACGGGCAGCGGCCGACGTCCGGTCGGTCGACTGCGACCGGGCAGCGGCGAAGTCCGGGCACAAACGTACGTTCCGCTCAGCTGGCCCCAGCGACCAACTCGGCAGCCACTGCAGCCAGCAGCGACCCGTCGGTGGATTAGGGGGGCTGGCGGGCGAGCGGGGGGGGGGCGGCGAAACATTGGGAGCGACGGTGGTGCTGGCGAGAGGGAACGAGGCAGACATCCGGAAATTTTGCGACCTCGCTTCTGCTTCGCAAAGACGCCTTCGCATTCTTTGGCGTAGCCACGATTAATCCACGGAGGAGTCGACCTCAGCCTTACCAGAGCAAACCAATCAGGGGAAAGGATGAGGTGGGCGCGTCGGATCGCCGAGCAGCTCGGCACACCCATTTAAGTCGATCCAAGGAGGGCCGGGCTCACCCTTATGGCGTCATGCTAATGACACCAGAGAAAGAGACAGAGAAAGAGAGAGAGAGAGAGAGAGAGAGAGAGAGAGAGAGAGAGAGAGAGAGAGAGAGGGGGAGGGAGACAGAGACAGAGACAGAGACAGAGAGACAGAGACAGAGAGACAGAGGCAGAGATAGAGACAGAGAGAGACAGAGAGACAGGGACAGAGAGGGGAGAGAGAGGGGGAGAGGAGAGAGAGGTAGAGAGAGGGAGAGAGAGAGGAGATGAGAAGAGAGAGACAGAGAGACAGAGAGACAGAGAGACAGAGAGACAGAGAGAGAGACGGAGAGAGACAGAGAGAGACAGAGAGACAGGGACAGAGAGGGGAGAGAGGGGGAGAGGAGAGAGAGGGAGAGAGAGAGGAGAGGAGAAGAGAGAGATGAGATGGAGAGAGGGTTGACGCAGACCCGCGCTGCAAGCTGGCAAAGCGCTAGCTACTGCAATGCTGCGTCGCTGCTGGTTAAAGGCGGATGCTACGCGAATTAGATAATAATAGTAATAATATTTTTTTGAGCGTCCTAAGGAAACTAAATCGCTCTCGACGCACTTTGCAAAGGAAAGGTTATCATCTAATTATTGACACTAAGACGTACAATTGCAGCTCGCAGTAACAAAGATTCACATGTGCTAAGCCAACGCTGCGAGAACGCGTGGCATTCAAGTTCTGCTACCAGCAGCCTAGAGTCAGTGGATGTCGTGATGTCAGACAGTAGATACTTCCAGGCGAGTTTCGATGGGTCGGTGCTAAAATCAGGATGTAAGGATGGCTTGAGGTTTGTTTTTTTACGCACAGGTAAACGACCTGAGTCAGAGAAGCGATTGGCACGAGAGCGGAGCTCTAGGTACGAGCAATTTTGAAAGGGTCGATCCGAGCAGAGAACAAAGAGACCTAAGAGTAAGTGACAGTCTTTCCATCCATCCGATGGCGCTCGGGTTGCCACTGGCGATTAGCCGCTCTCCTTTAGATCGCTCGAGCTTTACCGGAGAGAAGCCATCGTGTACTGTCTGCCTGACGCGAAATGCGGGAAGTTGAATGCGTCGGTACGGCTGAGAACGTCGGCGAGGACTAGCGAGAGCGACTAGCGCTGCCAAACGTACGCGAGGCGCGGAGCTCTCTCGTCCATTGTAGCGAGCCGCTCTCGCGTAATCGCCACAACATTCATTACGATTTGTAGTGCACTGCAGACAAATGCACGATTTCTATTGAGGGAGATAGGATTGGAGAGAAATATGATAATTCCTATTGGGGGAGATAGGTACGGATACGAATTTCGCGCTAGGTAGAACTGGGCGCCTGCGGTCTCAAACTGCTGGTGACGTCTGCCATTCGGGTTCAGTCGGAAGCTCGCCCCAAGCTAGTCCGAACGCTCTCGGTGCCTATTTACCCAGCGAGTTTCGGATAGCTGCGCATTTCAACGCCGTATCCCCGTGACCTCGTGACCCTTACCACGTGACCCGCGACCGTCGTGCTTCGTGGCTTCGCAGCGAGCATGTTCTCACGAGCAGGCCACCTGTGCCGCCGCTGCGATCCACGATAACGGCCAGTGACGCCGTCAATCTCCATAGCGTCCCATCGAACGCGGCCGCTGGCAGACGTGCGCACCGGTGGCAGCGGACCGGCTTCGCCTCCACCGCCGCCGCCGAGGGCGATCGCTCGGACGCGTTGGGCGGACGGGCGAGCGTCGGAGGTGGAGAAGGAGCCACTTCTCTATCGGAGGCGCTGCTGCGACGGCGCGTCGCTCCTTGGGTGGAGAGCGCTGTGGAGCAGAGAGCCAGAGGAATGACATCGCGAGCTCGCCGATCGACCGGATGTGGGCGCGCCCCGCGCCGCCGTCACGTAGCGCTGGCCATTTAGTTTTCGATTTCCCCCGCCCCCGACGGTGGTATAGAATAAGTTACCCGACGGAGTCGATTGCTTCGCGGCAATGGCGGCGGCCTCCTTCGGAGCCCTCGCTTCCGGCGCCGGCGACCGTGCGACCTCGATCGTTCGTTCGCCGACGCCTCCGCCAGTCTCGCATGGCTGGTGGTCGTTCGTGGGTGGGTGAGTTCGCCTTCGTAACCGCTGCACCCGAAACGTCGAGCAGGCGAAGCCGGGCCGCCGCCGCCTCAGTTGCCTCCGTTACGGCGCCAGCCAATCAAGCCGTGAAAGAAATTCCGCCTTCGGCGAAGGCTCTAGGGGGCGGGGCTAGGGGCGGGCTGTAGCGGCACTAAAGCTCGGAGTCAAGAACCGTCGAGATTCAACTCTTGACGGGCTACCGCCGGGACGGCGTCGACAATTGCGATCGCCTCGCGTCAGGCGACTGCGAGATGGATTCGCTCGCTCGAGCGAGAAAATCCATCGCTTACTGCCATTCTCTCATCGCCGACCTATCAGCGCCCGGGCGGGCGCGGGGAGCAGCTCTCGATCGCGTGGGAGCGTCGTGTCGCCTGCATCTGACTCTTTCGACGTCGTGCTTCGTCTGCAATCCTCGCGCCGATCGGGAATGAACGACGACGGTCGCCGGCGTCTTCGTCGCCGTGCTCGCACGGGCTGGCGACGGACGCGAGCCGCGACGTCGATCCGCTGCTCGGAAGAGCTCCTCTCGCCCGCGCCTTTCTGGGCGCGAAACTTTATTTGCTTAGCGCCGCCTACGCGGCGACTGCGTAAGCCGACCGACCGAGCCATCGAGTGCCGCTCTTAGCCGCCGCCGCCGGAGGAGGAGGAGGAGGTCACGCCCCCGGGTTAGGGAGTCGCACACCTGCCAGCACCGCCGGGGTCTCTCGCTCGCTCGCTCCCGCCCTCCCGGTGCGCCCTCTCGGCCGACAGGTAGTCGCCGCCGCCGCCGCCGCCGCCGCCGCCGCCGCCGCCGCCGCCGCCGCCGCCGCCGCCGCCGCCGCCGCCGCCGCCGCCGCCGCCGCCGCCGCCGCCGCCGCCGCCGCCGCCGCCGCCGCCGCCGCCGCCGCCGCGCGACTCGCACACAGTAGCTAAGGAGCGAAGGTGTCGCCGGCCGTACACAAGTCGTCGGTCAGAGGCTCGGGCGAGGCTAATTATGCAGGCATAATGGCGACAGCCAGTCCGCCGAAGGGACGATCAATTGCAAACAAATGAATACCACTCCGATCTCCCGGGTGGTAATCCGCGTGCGTGCAGACGTGCAGGCAGCGCCGTCCGTCGATGCTCGATGGACGCTCGCGCCCTGCACCCGGCGCTGCCAAGCCTCGAGCCTACGGCGGAGGCGAACCGGCAGCGGCGGCGGCGGCGGATCTCTAAGTGAAGCGCGTTCCGTCCGACAGCTGTTGCTCTACTCGACTGCGGAGCTGCTCTGCTCGTCGACTGTCTCTACTCGACTGCTGAAGGAGCGCAAGAGGAGGAGCGGGAGCGGAAGCGGAAGGAGGCAGGTGCATCGCGCCGGCCCATCGAGTCCTGCGGGAGGGAGCGACAGGGCGGCAAGGGCCACTCGGCACGCGCTCGTCGCGCGCGTCCGGCGACTGAGGCGAAGGTCGCAGGCCAATAGCCCGCACGCGCGGCCCCTCAGTGGAGGCGGCTCTGACACGATCGCGGCTCTCGGGGGCGATTAGACACGTAACGACTGGCGCGATTTAGTTCGCCAGCCTAAACCTTAGTCTCCCCCACCTAACGGCGCGGTCGTCGTCAGCAGCACACGCACCACGCACTCGACTGCGCTCACGCACCCGCCGGGGCATCCGCCGCGAGAGCGCGTTCCTGCTCCCGGTCGCTTCTGGCGATAGCTCGCTCCAGCGCACCTGACCGGCGCATCCGACCGATCGCAATTCCTCTCCGATTCGCGAATCGACGACTGCGGCAGGCGCCGCGCGGTCCTCGGCGGTGGCGAGGGGGGCAACGGGGTGAGGGCAGGACATTGGCCGTTCGTCCATCCGTTCCAGCGCTGGCTGCGTAGTGACCATCGATCATGCGCTCGGCGACGCTCAAGCATTAAGAACGCATCGCCAGCTCGCGTTTCAGCGAGCGGACGAAGGCAATCAATCAGGCGATCGCCTCTCAGGACGAGGTTCGACGCGTCGAAACGGCGCGAGCTGCCTGAAAAAACTGCGCGAGGCCGGTTTTCTTTTCTCCTAGTTAAACGGGTTCCGAAGCTTGTACGCACGCAACCGGGATAGATCCCACAGCGAGTCAATAGCTAAGCCCGACCGACGCGGCTGACCGCTCGATGACGAAGCTCGTCAAAAGGATTGTCGGAAGAGCCGTCATCTCGGCGACCGTACTGCTGGGGCGACGCGTGCTCGACAATCACGGCTCGAAGCCGGCGGTAGGCGTCGCTCCAGGTATGGCTCCGGGCATTCGAGCCGTAAACGAACATAGGTTCAAGCGTTACGAAGTAAAACGTAAAGTTTAGCTGATCAGACGGTCTCCTTTATGCGGCCACAGAAAAAGCCTAGGCAGGTAGCAACCCGTTTGCAGTGGGCACTAAATGATTACCGGCCGCAAACCAGGACTCAAACCAGCGATCTGATTGGTTAAGTTCGAGCGGCTTGCCCCTGGGCTAGGACCGATGGGTCGAAGGGCGCATTCGACTAATAATAATAATAATAATACATTTGATATAGAACCCTCAGTTAACTCGGTCACTTTCTAGGCACTTCACATTTGCTGTAAAGGAAGCACGATTTAGTGGTTAGTGGTAGCATGCTCAATAAACAACAAGAATAACTAGGTTAGGGGTGACATACACAGGGTCAGCATGCAAATATGGTTAGTGGCTGCATGCACAGTGTCAGTATCCGTGAGCACGTACAGGATGAATAACGTGGACCCACTAAATGTTGTGATAAATAGGTGCGTTTTTAGTTTTTCTTTTTAAATGTGGTCAAGTCAGGAGATGTCGTGACGCAAGTCGGGAGTGAGTTCCAGGCTTTGGGAGCATACGAACTAAATGCACGGTCTTCAAAGGATTTGAGGTTTGTACGAGGTATTGGTAAACTTTTGGATTCCGAAAAGTGAGTGGTACGATGCTTAGCCTGGTGCAGGAGTAGATCTAAGAGATAGGCTGGGGCCAAAGAATGAAGTGACCTAAAAGTGAGCGACACAACCTTGAAATTGATGCCTTGCTTTACTGGAAGCCAGTGCAGGTCGGCGAGAGGTGTTGTGAGATTTGGCAACTGGGACGCTCACGACAGACACGCGACAGACTGATTGAACGCGCTCAGCTGTCTCCACAGTTCGGCGAGGAGCGTCGCGTGGCGGCAGTTGCGGCCGTTTCGCTCCGTGCGGCCGGCGCTTCGTGCGTTAGCGAAGCGGTCGCGATCCCTCCGCGCCGCCGGCAGCACCACAGCCGGCTAGCAGCGCTGAGAGCCGGCAGTTCACTTTACGTAAACGCTCGGCGGTTTACAAAAAGTAATGGACTCGCTGTGAATGGCTGGCTCGACGTGAGCTGTTAAAGACGACGGCATCGCGGCGGCCTGGAGAGCGATATCGTAGTGGCTGCACGGCACCGTGCGAAGCGTCGGTACGCGATCCTTTCCAGTGGTATTGCTCTTCTCGAGTATATTATCGTATATTATATTATCGAGTATATTATTATAAATATCTTGAGTATAGATCTCGGTATTGCACTTCTTCTTCTCTTCTCTCTTTTTATACTCTTCTCGAGTGGTTCCAATGCTTTCGAAGTCGCAGCACCCACTCACTTTAGGTGCCGGAAATACTTGCGTTGAGGCGGAATTTGGTGCTTGGAAGACGTGCTTTCACGCACTGCACACACCGATGATTCGTATACAAGAAAAAGCCGGGCTCCGTATGGTTTCGCTACGCCTCGCCTATTAATGTTTTAGAAAACTGTGCGGCTGCGTAGTAACTAGTAGAGAGCAAAAAGGCGGTACATCTACGCACCCCGCCGACCTCTCATTTTAGACACCCGGCGCATCGCCGCACTGCGTTCGCTGGCGCGTGCGGCACTCGGGCGCGCCGGGCCGCGCCGTTTGACGTGCCGACCGAGCGACATTTAGCCGCCCGTTTAGTGCGTCCGCGTGTTTCGCAGGAAGCTCGCGTGGCGGCCACCGATCGACCGATCGCCATACGCGGCGGCGGCTGCGGCGGCGCACGCAGGATCGGACGACAGCGAGCGCGCCGATGGACAAGTACGAGAACGTGGGCCTCGTGGGCGAGGGCAGCTACGGCGTCGTGATGAAGTGCCGCCATCGAGAGAGCGGGCAGCTCGTCGCCATCAAGAAGTTTCTGGAGAGCGAAGACGACAAGACGGTCAAGAAAATAGCGATGCGCGAAATACGCCTGCTCAAGGTAAATACGCCTGCTCAAGGTGAGCTCAGGCGGCGGCGGCGGCTTCGCTCGAGCGGCTCGCTCGCTGGCAACTCCGGCGGCGCCGTCGCAACGGCGGAGGCCACGACCGAACCGACGCCGGCACCAGCCAGGCAGCAGCGCCGACGAAAGTGGCACTGTCTGCCGGCCGCTGTAGGCGAGCTCTTTTCCCGAGCCAGCCTCTCTCCGCGCAGGCGCACCGGGACGGTGGCGGGGCTGCTTGGGGCTAAGATGGCTACGGCCCAGACCGAGACCGAGCCGAGCGGTCGCGGCCAGGCTGGCGCAAGCCGAGAAACGAGTGGGCGGCGGGGCGGGGCGACGCTCTGGGTGACGTGGGCGACGCTCTGGCAGCTCTGGATTTCGACCGCACCGAGGCCATTCATTGTTCGTCACCTGTCCTTGCCTAAATCCTTCGCACGCATTTCGCTAGGCGACCAGCACCCGCCTGCCTGGCCGCCAGTTAAGAAGCGCCGCCGGTGTCTCGAGGGAGCGGTCGCGTCCGTCGCTTTCCTCCCGCAGCTACAGCGCCTTGGCGCCTGCACCGAGATCCTCTCCCGTCGCCGACCCGATCGCCGACCTGGAGGCTCGCGGCCGGTCAACCTGCCGCAGCGGCGGCTGTCATATACCGCATGTCGAGTGTAGGCAGTTGCTACACATGCTGCAGCCGCCGAATCTACGGCCGCAGCAGCAGCAGGCGCCGCTGCTGCCACGGCGGCAGCAGCGGCGCCTGCTTAATAGAGAGCGTCGAGCCCTAGCGATTGGCGACGCTCGATGCATCTCATCTTGAGCGTCCGACGTCGCGGCCACTCACCTAGTCGCCTCTCTCAAGCCCCGCGGTCTTAGGGGGGGGGTGCTCGCACTTCGCGACCCAGAGGTCACGCGTGTGTGTGTGTGCGTGTGTGTATGTAGGCCCGTGCAGCGGACGATCTCTTTTGTCGCCTGCTGTGCAAGCGAGAGGGTGGCCGCAAAGGTCCTTCCGCCGCCAAATAAATGAGATTGCTGAAATTGTCCCTCCGCTCTGCTCTCTCCGCCCGCACTCGCATCGCCTTCGCGTAGTCAGCTGTCGGCACCACGTGGCTCGCCGGTCGGTATTCGCCCAGTTCTTCGGCCCAGTTCCTTTACGTAACTCATTCAAAGTGGAGTTACTGTCTGAGATATCCTGATACCCTGAGATTTCTTGTGACAAAACGTTGGGTAGCATTTTCTCCTTCCTCCGTGCGTGTTGCTCTTTATGCGCTTACGCGTGCTGAAATATTGAACGCGTTAGTATCGCTAAAATAAGTGGGCATGCTTTCTTTCAAGAATACGTAAAGTACCTATAAAGAGATCTAGTTCTCCTAGCGAACTATAAAAACGGAGTATAAATGTCATCATTACTGAATGTTTTGCTGATGCCAAGGCAGCTGATCATATATCCAGTATTAAAAGCAGGCGCCTTATGGCTCAGTTAGCTGAGCTTTGCGCCCGTCTCATCCACTGACCTTAGGTAACTCGGTGCAGCTTTTAAACTGTATTTACTGACTATTGACCCAGTTCGAATTGTTCTCGGCACTATGGAACCGCTGTATTGCAAAGCGGCTTGTACCAAGCATTCGGGGCAATGGAGTGACATTGGCCTCATTAGAAAGCAACAGAATATCCACTTAGTTTCTTTTAGCACGATACATTAATGCGATCGCTGCCTAGTGGGTCCTTGTGATTCGTTGTTTGCCTGCTTATGCGTGCCTACACTATGCACGCTGCCACTAACCAATATATGCAAATGTATCATTATTATTATGATAAGTGTATCGCAGCGGCATACTGCGCCTGCGGTGTCAGCTCAAGGTCAGCGCTCGCCTCAAGTCACGGCTTGCCCACGGCGGCAACGGCTTAACCTCAGATCGCGGCGGCTTGCCTGCGCCTGCTTTAATTTACGGCGCACAGCGTCACTTTTACCTCCTAAGCTATCAGAGGCGAAATGCTCATCTTAGCTATTCAGCGTGGAGTCCTCCTCGGAGATCATCTCAGTGGCCAGGCGAATGACAGCGAGGCGACAGATACGCTGCCTTCGCCGCGAGCCGGACGGGCGGCGCGCGGTGGTACACTTTTCGGCGGGTGAAAGGAATTAATGGCTGCGGAAACGTGCACCTCTCCCGTTCATCTTTAGGTCAATCCAAGGCATCTAGGATGGGCGGAAAAGCAACGGGCCAACAAACTCGGGTGACGAGGGCTCGCGAATCAGGCTGGGCAAGAACCGGAAGCCAGGCGGGAGGGGTGACCAAAATGGAGGAGGCCGAGTGGCGGCCTGCGGGAGTCCCCCCCCTGCCGTCCAACGCTCCAAGAAGCTGGCGCCGCGCCACTCCTTCGCACCGATGGACACGCCGTCGGGTTGACTAGTTGGGTCACGCCACGAGAGTTGGGCAAATGAGGCGCGACGAGGCAAAGGATGCTCGCTCGTTCCGGCGCCGGAGTCCCGAGTTCAATTCTCGAGGTCAACAAGAAAGAAACGCGTGCCTCTTCAGCCGGAAGAAAGCGTGTCGGAAAGACGTGGCTCTGCTGCGTGCACGTCAGACGGCGGCTCAGCCTCCGATCTGCCACGTGCACAGGCAATGACCGCGGCTGCCGGCACGTCGCAACTCGCCCTAAGACCGGGGACACGTTGCCCGGACACGGAGACTCCACGCTCGCGCGAATTCGAACGCTGACGCCGAGTGACTCAGGCACGCGCTAGGGGGAGCAGCTAATTTGGTGAAGCGGTCGCCAATGCAGCGCGTCCTGAGAGGCCTTAGCGACAGCTCACGGTTTGCCCGGATACGCAGCCATCCTCCGCAGTCGTTAGACGTCGCACGTACGTGGCGAGGGGTCAAGATGTCAAGGTCGTTCAAGGTCAATCGTGTAAGGCGGGCGACCGCACACTCACCATCCGGCTAGCCTTCGGCATGACGTTGTCGACGGCGCCTACGCTCGCTGCTCCGCCCCCCTTTCATTCGATCGCCAAGTTCGCCGCTACTCTCGGATAAGTGCAGTTTCCACAGCGCCCCGCCCTCGCCGCGAAGCCGAGTCGTGCGGGCTTACTGGTCGAGTAGGGTGCTATTGCATCCGAGTCACGTCTTATCGTCGGCGCGCGAACGCGTCGCTACTTCGGCGGGGTCTGCAAACGCTGATGAGAGCGCAACTCGCTCGTGGCCAACGAAACGACGACGAAAGACTTTGAGGTGCCGCTCGCCGCTCTGAAAAATGTCGGACGAACACTTCGTCTACAAGCCTTGCCGAGCTGCTCGTTACGTCAGCACCCATTACGTCGGCTAGCTTACCGGCTCGTCGCTGCGGCCTGGTGTCGACGCTGGAACGCAGTACGCGGCGGAAACAGCCCGCGGCGCGGGCGAAGCGGCGACCGACTGCAGCGAGTGACTTTGTCAGCACAGGAGCCCTCAGTTGAACGCTGCGACCCGACGAGGCCGCCGCACAAGGTTACAGCTAGTCACGCATTGTTTTCGTCGTACGTACATTTCCGGGAGAGACCTACTTCGCAAACTGCGCCAGCAAGAAACGCTCCGCACAGCACGCTCCACCGCCGGCGAGCGGTTAACCGCGCCGGCTTTGCGCCATAGCAACACAGCAGGGAACGAGACAGCGACTTACCAGCCGCGTCAAAAAAACCGGGGTGAGAGATCCTGGATTAGAACGGCGGGCTCAGAGCAACCCGAGCGCCCCGGCGCCGCTATCGGAAACGCCACCCACCACAACCGGAAACAGAACGCGGTGCGCGCCATCTGCGACTCGCAGCCTAGCGAGGCTGCGAACCAACGAAAACGATGTACAGCTGCTTTGTACTGACGCTACGACGGTAAGCCCGATTTGGCGGCAACTGCAATTCGTGGCGAGTCCCATCCGTCAGACGCACCGGTCAGTCAGGGCACCGCCGCCCAACCGCTCCGAACGCCAGCCGGGTGGCTCGCGACCGCCATACCAGAGGCCGTCAGCGGCGGCGGCGGCGGCGCTTGCAGTCGGTCCAGGCAGCAGCCGCTGCCTCGGCGAGTGTCAAGAGCCTCTTTCCTTTTGAGTCGCCGAGTCGTCGGTTCGACGGCCGCGGAGCACTCGCAGCTGGTGCCACACCTGCCACGCGTAGTAGCCGTCCTTCTCTGCGAGACAGTCGGCGAGCATGACGATCTGTCGTCCGGCGCTCTCCGGAGCAGGATCGGTGGAGTGGGCGAGGCAGCGGTTGCCGTTCGACTTCAGCGTCAGCCGCTTGTCGGCCGTCAGAGTCCAGTACTGGCTGTCGTCCGAGTCGATGCACACGTCGACGAGCGCGTAGTTCTGCTCGATTTTTACGCAGTCGTCGCCGAGCCGCAGCTGGCCGCGCTTGTTCAGCGCGACCACCTGGTTGCTGTGGCCGATCTCGCAGCCCGGAACGGCAGCGAGCGTCATCTGAGCGACTCGCTTGAAGCACGTCGGTCCCTTGGACGTGCCCAGGACGCCGTAGGCGACCACGCTGTCGTCCGGCGTGAAGACGTCGCGCGCCACCTCTTTCAAGTACCACGAGAACTGCAGCGAGCGTCGCAACGGCTTCGTCGCACAGCGGCAGGAAGCAAAAACGTCCGAGCGAGCCGCGTCCTCGCGAGTGTCGTCAGCGAATTACCAGAAGCGGAGCCGAAAAGAAAGTGAGAGAGAGAGAGAGAGGGGGGAAGAGAGAGCCCTGCAGACGCTTCAACATGGCGCCTTAAGCGGCCTGCGCCGCCGCCGAATTGCAGCTGGCGGGGGAGAGGGACGAGGGGGGGCGATTTGATATTAGCACATCGCTGAGCCAGGCAGGCTTCGCGACCGACGGGCGAGCAGGCGCCGCCGCAGCAGGAGCGAACGAGCGGTCGTCAAGAGTGAGTCGGTGCAAGGCGGCGGCACGGGCGTACGCCCATCGTGCAAGGCAGACGCTCGGCAGACCCGGCGAGAGCTGAGAAGCGGAGAAGCTTGGATCGATCGCCTGCGTGCAGCCAGCGGCGTTCAGCTTCGTCGTCGGTCGAGTGTGACGGCACGCTCGACTTAACCCGCTGTGACCGACCGCTTCGGCGCGTCCGCGGCCGCAGGACCAAAAGGACGGCGCTGGATGTTGCTCTCACGCCGACCCGACCCCCAACGCGCAAGACTCGGCCCCTTCCGCCGCCCAACTCATGCTGAGCGCCGGCGGCGGCGACTCGCTTCTTCCAAGCCGCAAGCCTGACTCGCAAGCCTGAGTCGCCGGGCTTGCGAGTCAGGCTCTCGCGCGCCCGCTCACTACCGCTCGGACAAGGCAGGAGCGAGCGAGTGAGCGAGCGAGCGAGCGCGGTCGACCTCGCAGACAAGAGCTCTCGATTGGCCGTCATCTGCTCACACCTCCAGCGGCGGCGGCGAACGGCGCTCGTGGGAGCGAGTGGATGGGGGCGTAGCGACAGGAGGACTTGAGCGGCGGAGAGGAGGACGTGGGCGGCGGAGAGGAGGACGTGGGGGACGGAGAGAGCCAACTACTCACGCTCTTGCAAGTCGCCATCGACTTCAGGCCGTTCTCGACGCGCAGCCGCTCCTCGTCGGGCGACGACGCGCCGTTGACCGCCTCGTAGACGGCGAGCGACGCTGCGTCGAAGTAGCGGCGAGCCACGTGATCGGCGGCGACCTTGTCGAGCGGGTTCGACGCTCGCAGCGCGCCGGCTCGCGCCATCCTCGAGCAGGGCACGATGCGGACGCCGTCGCCGCACAGCCAGTTGAGGAAGCTCACCTCAAGGCCGCCGGCGAAGTTTAGGTCGTGCTTGTAGCTCCCGAGCGTCGCCAGGTGACGCTTGTAGGCGGCGAAAGCGTGGCCCGAGAACGCCGGCGTGGCGAGCACGTCGGCCTCGCTGTGACGCGCCGCCAGCTCCTCGTAGCCGACCTCGAACGGCCGCACCGAGAGGTCCCAGTCGAAGACCCAGCGGTGCGGCAGGTCGACCTTCTTCGGAGCCCTGGCGCTCTTGTCGTAGCCGTCCAAGTGCGGCAGCACGACGGACTGCGGCCGCCGCCGCAGCTCGGCGAGCAGCGGCGGCAGCCAGCCGGCGCCGACCACGACGTCGTCGCCCAGTACCGCCACGACGTCCGCGGCGGCGGCGTGCGCGACGAGAAATTTTGACCGCACGTCGTTCCGGGCCATGTTCGACGCCGTGACGAAGCGCACTAGCGAGCCGTAGCGGTCGGCGTCGACGCGCAGCTGCTCGACCTTGGCCTTGTCCTCCTGGTCGGGCGGCAGCGCCACCAGGACTTCCGCGAGGACGCCGGCGGCCGTGTTGGCGATGACGCTGGCGAGCGTCTCCGATATGACCGAGTCCTCGTTCAGAAAGGCAAACACGATCACGCTCACCTGCTCCTCGACGTCGTCGCTGCCGACCTTAGGGGGGTACATGTCGGCGCACTCCGGCGGTCGCGTGTCCTCCTGCGCGCGGAACATGCTGCGGGCCAGCTCGTGCGACTCGACGTGGCGCCCTGCGCCGCGGCGGGCGCCGCCGAACAGTAGCCAGCCGACGAGCATGACGACGACAAAGAGGCCGACGACGTAGCTCCAGGGCTGACGCCGCCGGCGTCCGGCGTGCGCAAAGCACAGCATCATCGCGGCGACCGACGAGCGAGCGAGCGAGCTACTGCGAGGCCGCCACGACGCCGGCACGATGGGCGGCAGCAGCAGCCGCGGCGGGAGCTAATCGCGACGGGGCGGCCTGCCACATCACGCACACGGAGCCAACGGGCGGCGGCGGCTTATCCGGCGGCGCCGCCAAGCGGTCGCGTCCACTGTGCACGCTCATTTGCATGTGAGAAGAAGCGAGCACAATCAATAGAGCCTCGACCCGCCCCGAACTCCCCCCCTCCTGTCTGAACGTGACAACGAGGCCCCACTAGACCGTGACGCTCGAGCTCGCCCCTCCCCCTATCTCATCCTCTTTCTCCCTACTCTCTCTCTCCCTCTCTCTCTCTCTCTCTCTCTCTCTCTCTCTCTCTCTCTCTCTCTCTCTCTCTCTCTCTCTCTCTCTCTCTCTTCTCTTTGTCAGTCTTCCGACTGTCACCGCCGCCTGGGCTGTCGACGCCTATAGGCGGCGGCTTGGTTTCGCGCGGGGCCCCTCCTCCCGAGCACCGAGCCGGTTAGCCGGCGATCGACGCCGCTTTGCGGCAATCGACCCGCCTTCCGGCAGCTTTCGCTTGCGCTCTGTCAAAGGGAAAAATGGAGGCGAGCCGCCGCTAGAGACCCTCTGCGCTGCCTCGAGGGCCGACAGAGGCAGTCGGCGAAGTGCTTATCTAGTTAAGAGGTCTGCAGTGCCTCGCTGGGAAGCGCCTCGCTGCCTAGTTGTCGGCGTGCCCTCGATCCGTCGTTTCAATGACAGGCGCAGGTCGTTTTCGAATGTTGCTCACGGGTAAGGGACGTACGTTGACTAGTTGCTGGCATTCACCTGCCGCTTTTACCACCCGCTCCGCTGGCTGTCCTGCAGTAGTGCTAAGAAGAAGAAACAACTTGTATAGCGCCACAGAAGAAGCTAAATATCTCACTAGGCATCTTAAGTATTCCGTAAAGGAAGTAAGTCAATTAGATAGTGGTAAAATGAGCAGAGTCAGCACGCAAAAGGCAATTCATACGGACCAAGGAACTTTATAACGAATGCGCGTGTTTTCAATTTCTTTAATATTAGTCTTCAAGGGTCAGAGGTCAAGCCTCCAGAGCTCCAACGTTGTCTTGCTCATGCGCCGCTGGCGTAGTGGTTCCGTCCGCTAGCGTCGTCTGGTCGCTTCGCTGCTTAAGCGTTCAAGGCGTAGGGTGGTCTCTCGGTTGCCTAGGAACTGTCGAAATCACGACCCAATATATATTAATTGATTTAGCAGCCTTACCAGTATAGCGGCAGAAAAAAACTCATTTATATAGCGCCCTAAGATAACTTAATCTCTATTCAGGCACTTCACATATGCCTCGGGGCTCGAGCCCACGACCTCAGTTAGACCTTAGTCGGGGCGAGCATCTTAACCGCTAGACCAAACCAGCTCGAAGAGCGTTAACGGCTATCGCCACCGCTTGCAGTTGGCAATAAAGAATCGCCCCACTACAGGGTTCGAAACCTGGCTGGTCGTGAAGAACGGAGCACCTTACCGCCTCATTCTCCTCATTCTAATAACCACGGTCGATCCGCGCAATTCCAGCTCGCATTTCATTATTTGCCCTCCGGGGAGATGCGTATCGCAATGCACGCATAAAACCGTAGTACGCCTCGCTCGATCCCGCGCTCGACCGCCTGCGCAGCCGCCGCCAACCGCGAGCGCTTTGCAAGCGCGCGTGCGCCGGGAGCTTGCGTTTGATCAAGCGCGGATTGATTCCTTTGGACGAACGCGAGGCGTACGTAGCGGAGGGAAGGTCGCGCGCACGAGTGCACGCGGCGCACGCGTGCAGCGTAGTTGCCCCGACGCAGTTGCGCCGCGCGCGAGTGAGCGCTTTCTGGCACGATTTAACGTCCGGAGCAGAAATAGAGCTAGAAATAGAGCTAGAGTTGGCTAAAGTACTCGGCTCTAATATGCAAATATAATATCTAATATGCTCCGACACGATCGAGCGTCCGGAGCAGATCGGCAGAAATAGAGCTAGAAATAGAGCTAGAGTACTCGGCTCTAATATGCAAAGCTCCGACAATGCTCAGGCATCGAAGGTTTGAGATCTACACGCGTTTTCAATTGATGTGTTTCTCGTTTCAAAACTTTAAAAATTTGCGAAAACAAATGCTCGGTGACTCCGAGCCTCGCCGAGGCGCTAAGCAATCGCCTGGGGCTGATGGAGTAGCGCATTGGGCGTTTTAATCCGCTGTCGCGGTTGTACTCGTCCGCTCGAACCAGTAGCCAGAAAATCTTAGTAAATCAGAAAATCTTAATCTCAGAAAATCTTAGGTCAAGGCGCGTAGGTGGCTTCGTTTCACATCCGGAAGCGATGAGGGCAGCAGAATGTGTATAACTCGAATAATACATTAGCAGATGTCTATAACTCGATTTAATCGACAGAATCGTATATAACTTGAACGCCTGTGTGCGGCTCGCTCTCCTTCCGAGTCGGCTGCGCCGCCGCCCGCCGCACGGAGGACGACGGCGGCGGTCGCGCTTTTGACCAATCGCAGCATTCGTACTTGCAGCAACTACGTCACGAGAACCTCGTCAACCTGATCGAGGCTTTCCGGCGCAAGAACAGGCTGTACCTCGTCTTCGAGTTTGTCGACCACACCCTGCTGGACGAGCTGCAGAGACACCCGACGGGACTCGAGGAATCGGCGGCCAGAAAGATCATCTGGCAGATCTTGCGCGGCGTCGAGTTCTGCCACATGCACAACGTGCGTACCACCACGCTGGCGCGAGACACGATTTTGCGATGTCAATTCAGAGCCGCGTGCCCTCGTATCGCCGCACGCACTCCGCGTCGCCGCAGGCCCAAGATCCGTGCGAGCGGGCGTTCTCGCTCTGCCTCGCTGGGCCGCCGGCGCGGACTTCCGAGAGATCGCCGAGCCAATCACCGCTTGCGGCGACTAGCGCGGCGATTGGCAACCGCCGTCGCCACTAATCCGCCGCCGCCGCCGCGAGCGCTCTGCCTCGCTGCGCCGCCGGCGCGGACTTCCGAGGGATCGCCGCGACGCTCGCAGCGGCGGCGGCGGCGGCAACCGCCATCGCCACTCCACTCATCCGCCGCCGCCGCCGGTCTTTCAGATAATACATCGCGATGTCAAACCCGAAAACGTGCTCGTCAGCAAGACAGGAGTCGTGAAGCTGTGCGACTTCGGCTTCGCGCGCCTGATGGCGCAGCCCGGCGAGATTTACACCGACTACGTGGCCACGCGCTGGTATCGCGCACCCGAGCTGCTCGTGGGCGACGCTCACTACGGGAGGTAAGACGCGGCGGCCGGCCGCCTCTGGCGCTGGCGCGGGCTCCGATTCGAAGCTATCGCCGCAAGGAATTCCGCGCCCATTCCGACTGGGCGAATCGACGCGACCGCGGCGGCGGATCCTGTCGTCGATCAGGCGTCCACTCGGGGTCCACGCCAGGCGGCGGCGGCGGCGGCGGCGGTGGAGCAACCGATCGGCTCGCTGAAAGGCAACGTCCAAATCTGCCACCAACGGTCGCTGCGAATAGGAGTCGGTTGTAAGATATATAATAAATATATAAAATATAATAATAATATAATAATATAATACATAAAATAGGAGTCGGTTGTAAGCACCCGAGTGCAAGCGAGCTGCGGCTAGCGCGAGGGACGCACGAGCCGTCCGCCCGCTGGCTCGACCGTACTCTCTTTTAGCCACTCAGGCGCCCTGTCCGAGGGCGGCCGAGCCTGGTAAACGAGTGCTAACGAGAGCTAAACGAGAGTCTGGTAAACGACTACTAAATAACCCTACTGGCCGCATGCTATTTTTACCGATTACCCTGGGGTGTGGGCTTCCAGAATCCCCACACCCACCCGGCTAGCCTCACTCCGCCAATAGTGGGCTTGCACTTGGGTCCACGCTTCCGCACTGATGCGCGGCTTCCAGCGGTTACATTAGACAATTACATCCGAAAGTGCGAGCCTCGCAGGTACATGATTTCGTCGCTAGTGTTAACGAACTGGCTGTAGCGGCGAGTACGACTACAATGTGTCGCGATTATGAGATATGCGGTTTCTAATTACTATAATTCAGAAACCGTCGACAACATTTACAACTGTCACAATCTGTCCCATTTAGTCTGGCAAAGTTTCGTCAGAGGATGTTTGTAACCATATGCAGGAGCCGTTTATCTCTGGCGATCGTTCGCGAAGCCGGGAGCACGCTGCAGAAAGCGGTCAGCCGACGGCACAGCGTTGCTAGTTGGGTCACTTCTACCCTTAGCTCAGCAGCCACTCCGTCCAGTGTGCATTTTCTTGTTCAACGAGCGATCGCCGGCGCTCTCGAATCGGGCGAGATCGAAGATCTCCGCCAGCGGCTTTAAGCAAAAGCTACAGTGAATTAAGCCGCCCGATTACGCTGCTGCCCCGTTGCTCAAGCGCAGCAGCAGAAGAGCGGCTGGCGCGGCTAGCAGCGCGAAATGGCGAAGGGCTGGGCCTGGCGCTCAGGGCTCGAGCCCCAGGCCAGCGGCCTCCTGGGTCGCGTAGCGATCGCGCCGGGTCGCCGCTTGGCAAAGGACCTTGGCGGACTGGCCGCTTGGCAAAGGACCTTGGCGCCGGGTCGCCGCTTGGCAAAGGACCTTGGCGGACCGGCGCTGTTCGCGCCGGCCGGCCGGCCGTCCGACGCGCAGCCTCCGAGCGGAGAGCCGAGCCGCATGCGGACGCCCGAGGTAGACGCTAGACTTCGCTGCGTCCGACGGCCAGCGTGTGCGACTTTCCGTCGGGCGCGACTTCCTGTTCGCCGCCGTCGCTTCGCGTTTTCCTCCGGCGACGAAGGAGAAGAGGCGGCCGAGAGCGTCTGAGAGCGACGGCCATTAGTGCGAGCGCCGGTTCGCGCCGGTTCGCATTCGAGGATCGCCGTCGGTCGTCAGAGATCGCCGCCGCGCGAGGATCGCCGAGTAACGGCGCTCGAGATTTCGCGAGCGCGCTCGCGTCTTTATCGCTATCGTGGTCCTCGCGCTAAGCTAAGCTTGCGCACGCTCGCTCCGCACTTCCGCTTGAGCGCACACGCTTCGGCGCCGAGCGGGCGCTAAGCTCGAGTCGTCGCTGCTGTTTACAATTCTTAATCTTGTAAACCACGAGCCATAAATCGCGTGTGCCAATCTTCGGCTTCGATTGGCGCAGTGTCCTTGCATTAAGAGCTGCAGCGAATCGTCATTAACACTGGATCTAATCCTACTACGGCTGCGTGTTCCATTTTCACGGATACATTCAAGCGCTGCAGGAAATCGTCGTGGCTCTGCTTAGAAACGCTGACGGGCCATAATTCGCAAAGGGGTCATGGCTTTCCTTGGTTCGGCCTTCGACGCTTGCTAAACCGGAGCTCCCTCTCTCCTTCTCTCTCACTACTCCCTCTCTCTAATCTCTCATTAATCTCTCTCTCTCACTATCTCTCTAACTACTCTCTCTCTCACTAATTTCTCTCTCACAACTCTCTCTCAATAAATTTTCTGTCTCGCTCTCACTAATCTCTCTCTCACTATCTCTCTCACTAATATCTCTCTAATCTCTCACTAATCTCTCTCACTCACTATCTCACGATCTCTCTCTCACTAATTTCTATCTCAATACTCTCTCTCACTAATTTCTCTATCTCAATAATCTCTCTCTTCTCTCTCTCTTCTCTCTTCCTTACTAATATCTCTCTCTCTCTCTCTCTCTCTCTCTCTCTCTCTCTCTCTCTCTCTCTCTCTCTCTCTCTCTCTCTCTCTCTCTCTCTCTCTCTCTCTCTCTCTCAATATCTCACTATCTCTCGCCGCAGTGAAACCCACAGTGGCTGATTTTCGGCCTCGTTTATTTACTGGGCTTTTATTTATTTATCAAATTATTTATTACCTAGTTTTATTTATTTATTATCACCGCAAAGGAACCTTGCTATGCTAGAAGCAAAAGATTTTATGGTGAGTCGTCCTCGCGAGTTGAACCCAGGACCCGAGCAACCAGAGGCGACGGTCATACTATCTCGCGCTATATATCGATACGCACAACATGTCGATACGCATCTTCGCTCCTTGTAGAGCGGTGGACGTCTGGGCCACGGGTTGCGTCACCTCGGAGCTGCTGACGGGCGAACCTCTGTTCCCCGGCGAATCCGACATCGACCAGCTGCATCACATAATCAGGTGCTTCGGTAAGAATGCATCCGCTCCGCGCCGTGGCGGACAGGGGGGACGTTAAGGGCGGAGGGGGACGTTAGGGCGGAGGAGGACGTTAGGGCGGAGGGGGACGTCAGGGCGGAGGGGGGACGTTCGCCCATATACAGCGGGAACCTGGACAGCTCCCTATACCTACGCTTCCGACCGGCAACGAGGACAAAACTACGTCCTACTTCCATTCCACGAGCAGCCACCGAGCTGACTTGTCGAATAAGCTCCCTGCGAATTTGCGCTATAGCTTTTCATTACTTACAGGGCCCTGCTCCTCTTGGATGAATATCTTGCAGGTCTTGCCCCCTGGGATGAAAATCCTGGCTGCGCCTCTGGCGGCCTCGCGCATTTGGCGACTCCGATGCTTCCGATGCCCGCGCGCCAGCTTGCGACATCCCGCAGCTGGGAGTGTGACCCTGCGAGGCCGTCGCTCGCGAAGATGAGGCCCCAGCACAGCGAGTGCAGCAGCGCAGTGCTCTAGGAATAGAGCGTAACGCTGGCCCTTACCGCCTTTGAATCGCCACCGCCGCCGCCGCCCCCCCCCCCCATTCATCGCACGCTCTCTCCGATCTGGACCCTGTGGCTCTGCGGCGACTGGCTGGGATAGGTTCGCGGCATGAACCGTGTGCCCCGGTATAGCTCCAGCATCACCGGGACCGATCGAGCGGCACTCGAAACTTGGATAATTTAATTATTATAAAAACATATGTATTATAACTATAATAAATAGTATATCATAAATTAATATATTTTCGGTTTACGCGAACGCCAAAGGTGAATGGTGTAGATACGGATTCTCGGCTGCTAGCCAGTGGGCGCGCCATTGGACCACGATCCTCAGGTCATTGGCATCTGACGTATCCGTCGGCAATGAGGCTGAACCATCAGAATCACCTGAATTGCATCCGAGCGACTCGAGTAGTCGAACAGGTCTTCGCCGACAGTCTTAAATGCTGTCAAACTTGGTCCCGGCGCCACCTATACATTGCATGATACTTTCTCTGATTTCTGCTTACGAGTTCACACATTAGAGTGGCACCTATCTAGCAGTGCACCACACACCGTCTGCATTAATTAGAACGTGTGCATTGTCTGCCCACCACGGCCACTTTGAGCTCCCCACCGCCCAAATTTTCGGGTGGCACTATCTTCCAATATTTGACAGCACATCGACATTTCAAACTCAATCGTTGTCGATCGTCACACTGGCACCGCTTGCAGTGCCGGCGATCGCACGTCGGGCGGCAAGCCGCGCAATCCCCATCCCGCTCTCTTGTCTCGTTTCGCAGGCAACATTTCGCAGAGGTACAAGGAGATATTCAATAGAAACCCGCTCTTCACTGGCGTTCGCCTCCCGCCGGACGTTAAAAACGTCGAGTCGCTACAAAAGAGGCACCCGAAGTGTTCGCACGTCCTCGTCGACTTCCTGAAGGTGAGTGCATTGAGCGCTGAGCTGCTTTGGGCTCGTGGCCCACCGCTTCCGGTCGCCTTCCTTCGTCGGCGAGCCCCGTTCGGTCATCTCGGCCGTCGCTACCCCGCGGGCGGCCTGCCGTTGCAGCTGACGCTTGCCGTGGACGCAGACGACAGGCCGTCGTGCTCGCAGCTGCTCAAGCACGGCTGGTTCACCAAGGACGGATTCGCGAACAAGTTCTTGCCCGAGCTCAAGGCTGTCGCCCAGAACGATTTCGAACGGAACACGCTGTTGACCTCGAAAGCCTCGGGCGCCGGCGACTCCGTGACGCCCTCCCGCTGGACGCCGGCAACGATCGAGGACAGGGCGCCGGACCCCGGCGACAAGGACACGAGGAGAAACTCGCGCAGGGCCGCTGCCGCCGCCGCCACCGAGGTGCCGGAGCCGCGCATAGTGCCCTCCCCCCCCCCCGCTCGCGCTGGCGCCGACGGCGAAGCGAACCGCTTGTTCGCCCCTTCGAGCGGTATCGGCTCGCTGGCGTCGATTCGAGAAGTCGCAGCGCCTGCAAAAAGCGAGCAGGGGAGAGGCACCTTAAAAAGGGCCGATCGACGAAGAAAGCGCCCTCACTGCAGAGCATTGGGGAGCCTCGTCGCCACTGCCACTGCACCACCGCCCGCGCTCGCCCTCTGGCGCTGCCAGCTGGAGCTTCGCTTGCTTGCACTGCTCCTAGTCCGACGACGCTTTCTCCGAAGACGGTGGCGACGAGGGCGACAGGGGTGCATCCCAGGGAAAGCGACCGTCCGACTCGAACGCGGCAGCCCAGACCCCACGAGCCGACGGCGGCGGCGACGCCAAGCGACACGTCGAGCCCGTCGTGTCCGTGATGGCTCACAGCACCATGCCGCCCATTGCCGCGGCCGGCACTCCGACCGGGTAAGCGCGCCAACCCGCACGGCCCCCCCACCGCCCCCATGCCGTTCGCCGCCCAACGGCGACGCTGAGAGGATTCGGTGACCTAGCTTATTTTGTTCGGTGTCGAAAGTCTCGGCATCGCATGTGCGCTCCGGGCGCTGACACGTCATCCGTGCAAATCTACCTCCGACCAGATCCGCCCGATGGAATCCTAGACTGGTCTGAGCTCGCTCAGATTCGACAGCCAAGTCCAGCACTCAACCCTTTTTTGGCGATAAAGAAGTAATGCTGAATGTCGGTCCACGCAGTAGTGACTCCAACTTTTCCTGTAGTCGCCTCCGTCTCCAGCCAGCGAGAGCTGCTGAGATGTGAGTAGACGAGCCAAGCCAAAAGGGCCGGGAATTGATGCGTTGCCCGGGACGATAGCCGAGAAGACGGAGAAGCAGACGCCCGTTCTGTGAGAGAGAGACACCGAGAGAGAGAGGGTAGCGAGAGAGAGGGGGAGCGAGAGAAAGAGAGAGAGGGAGAGAGAGAGAGGGAGAGAAAGAGAGGAAGAGAGAGAGGGGGAGCGAGAGAGGGGGGAGCGAGAGAGAGGGGGAGCGAGAGAGAGAGAGAGAGAGAGAGAGAGAGAGAGAGAGAGAGAGAGAGAGAAAACGACAGAGGACGGAGGCAGAGGAAAGAGTAAATGAATAATTAATAGAAAGACAGAGCATGGAATGAGTTAGTAAGTGTGAGAAAGGAGAGAATGGCAGAAAAGAGAGAGTAAAAGAGAGGGAGAGAGAGAGAGAGAGAGAATCGACTGACGTCGGCATAGATGAATCGGTATGATTCCCGCCTCTGGTTTCGGAAGTCTATAGTTCAACTCCTAATGACAATGTGACGCACACGATATTTCTGCGGATCGCTTGGTGCTTTTCGCTTCCGGCTGACGGTTCAGCTATGCATAAACATTGAGCGAACTGCGGCACCACCAGTAGTGCAGTTTGTCGTGCAACCTTATCATATTAATGGTATTGACTCACACCAGTTTCTTTGCGAAATGAGCAACTTTGCTTGGAATCGTCAGTGGAATGTCCTTCCGAATCAACAAGATCATTGCTCTGTATACCAGTCGGGGCGAACACTGCCCGCTGCATACTAGCCAGCTGACGGGCATACCCAGTGCACTTCGGGTCGTGGTTCGCACGCTTCCGAACCCCCCCCCCGCATCTCCTTCAGCCGCTCGGCGAGCCTGGGGAAGGGTGACTGGCGCTCGCAGCGGCAGCCGATCGCCTACTCGCGCTTCCTCGCTCTCCCTAGAAGCTTCTAGAGGCACCACCGCCGCTCTCTTGCAGAGGCGACCGTTCACCGCTAGGTGGAGTGGGCGGCGGAAAAACGTCGCAAGCGGCCGGTCGCGGCAATCAGCTGCTGCCCCTGGCACACCCCAACATACACACGCTTCCCGGCGGCAACCATGCTGAGCTGGTGCTCAGCGAGCATCAGACAGACTACCACTCAGTGCAGCTCGGCGGCGGGGCCGGCGGCAAGCTGCCACCGCAGCACGGCGACAGGACCAAGCCGCCGAGTGTCACGTGGCCGAAAGACTCGACCGCCTCCGAGAAACCGTCCGGCCACCTGCTCCTGCCAGAGCTGAGGGGTCCCGATGGTGAGTACTGCGAACGGGCGCGCATGCTAGTGAGCGACCACATTTGGAAAGCCGCGTCCCCCAGAGCTCTCTGTTGGCGTGCTCTTTTATCGCGCCTACTGGCTGCCATGTCTTAGCTCTGACTGCTGGGAAATCCACGGTCTGGCTACGCTGATGTCACCATGTGCAGCCAGCTCGCTAGACGAGGGTTTCGAGCCTTGGCCGTGCAGAAAAAAATAGTTTCCCTTAAGCAGGAACAGCGAAACGTCTCGTAGAAATTACAGAGTTGGCCATAATCCGATCATTGTCAGAGAGCAGCCGAAATAGCTCCAGTGGCTTTGGCATAAGCCTGTCAATGATTATTTTGACGGAATCGTATCTTCGCTAACAAGAAGGAGCTACAAGAATCCTGATCGCCTAACCCACCCCACCAGAAAAGGTCTGGATTGCTCACTGGAGACTAGAGCGCTGCAGAAGAGCCTGAGGAGCGATCACCAACGCTGGCAGTGGGCAATGAAGGATTGCCCGCTACAGTAATCGAACTCAAGTCCAGGGTCGTGAAGTGCAATTCAATCGCCTTCGGATCGTGCTACTGCGAAGCAGCGGACAAGTATCAGCACTTGCAAGCTGCCAGAGCGAACGCGAGTCCCAAATGGCTGCGCTGCATCAGATGAGAGCATCCAGTCATTCGTCGAGATCTTTGGCCTGGTCGCTTGGCTGCTCTCATGGCGGGCAAGCAATCAGGGCAGTCGACTCCAGGATGTGACGCACAGGAGCTTCGGCAGGGGTGCGATTTCGCTGCAAGTGCACGAGCGAGACGCACAGGGGACAGAACTTTTCTGGACGTACTCCAATGCTGGAAGTCGGTGCCCTTTTTGGTGTGAAGCACCAGTGCATCATAACAAAGGGTGTTCGGTAAAGAGCCACTTGGAAGGTTCCTGAAGGCAGGCACACGCAGGCTAAAGGATCAGTAAGTACTCAGAAGTTCCTGCTGGAGCCCTCGTATTTTGTCCGCAGAGGTCGACGAGGCTGAGCGAGTTATGACGATATGAGAGCATCTATTCTACGCAATATACTCTACTTTCTGTGCTCGGTGCACTTGATGCGCTGACATTTACAAAAGATGCACCTGGCAGTCGGAAAACTGCTGCTCGGATGTCCTGGAGTCTGGCGCATATAGAGCCTGTGCCACAGCGGATGTGTCAGGCGACGGTGCCTTCCATAAATAGCATCTCGATTGAGCCGCCGGTGGCTTGCGAATGCCGTGCTCACCTGCCATTGTGCCCCATCGACCGATCTGAGTGGCCAGCCGCGACAAGCATTCGGCTGCGTCGTCGTCTGCCAATGTCTCGCTTCGATTCCCCCCCTGCGAAGTCCATGTCGTCTTTCTTGACAAGAATTAATGCGAATTAAAAAAGGGCATGTATAGTGTGCATGCAGGTACAGCTTGCATCACATATCGCAGCTTCTTCTCAACAGATAGATGCACAGACTTCCCGGCGCCAGCATCATCCATCGCGATTAATACGACCAGTGTAGTTACTCTCTGTCTGTCTGTCTGTCTGTCTCTCTCTCTCTCTCTCTCTCTCTCTCTCTATCCCTGTCTCTCCCTCTGTCTCTTTCTCTCTCTTCTCAGTCTTCCCTTAACCCTATAAACTCACCTACAAATACACATGGACATATGCCCCACTATTCACTCGCCTAATTCTGTTGAGACGGGGACCCAAACCATTGGATGTCCCAGTAGGCTGAGAGCGGGAAAAGTCTCGCCCGAAGCAAGGAATGATTCTACAACCTCTGGTTCAAAGGCCAGTGCCTGACCCATTGCAGAGGAATCGAGACTTCTTTCACTACGGGCCTTAACACGGGGCATAAATTGGGGACCTGAAAATTCCGAAAACGCTCCCGAGCCGAGATATACCCGCGTGTTAGAGTACAAGTGTCCACACTTTATTTTTATTTATTGCAAATCAGTAGCCATATCTTTGGAAATCATAGCTCCGACGAGAAAGCGACATAATCGGCGGAACGTCCGTCGTTCTGATGGGGAAGAGGCTCTGTTCTAGCAATAACAATGCCAACAGTTTTTGCAGCATTTAACCTTCCCCAGGTGGCAGCAGTGGAAAAAAAGGGGCCTCGCAGAGCAGGAAGGGCGAAAGTTGCTATTGTTTCAGACCTCTACCTTTTACCTAGACTGTCTCAAAGCTGATCGTACCGCTAGAAAACTGCCAGCCCTGCTAACCCGCTGGCTGGCACCCACCGAAGCTACCGGGTTACTAGGCTTGCTCCACTTGCAGGACAAATAAATGGACGTCACGTGCAGGTGGATCTGGCGTGTCGCACGGCCAAGTATGAAGCGGGGATATGTCTCGTGACTCTGCAAACAAACGTTTGGTCTTTATCTGGAAGATTCCGGCTGTCGGCGGTGGCAGCCGATTTACGTACTTACCACTTGCTTTTTGCGGCCGGCTGCACGGCTCCAAGCCACTGCCTTTCCGCCCTGATTAAATTAGCTGTTCCATTCCTGCCTGCGCTTAAAGACCGTTGGCGACAGAAGCTTTAGCTCTGCAGGTCTTAGACTATGGAACTCGCTTCCACAATTCTAACGCAACGACAACTACTCTCCTGCTGCAGACTATGGCTCATCCTTTTCAGCGGTCCTGGGCTGCTACTTCCATGCTACTCACTACCTCAACTGCTCTCCTGACTCTGCTATGCTTCCCACTTTCTCTTTGTTTCGTGAGACGAAGTCTGTTGGCTACCGAATGCCTACCGAAAGCCACTTAGGCTGTGAGTGCGCTATACAAAACTCTCCTGTGTAACACCCACATGGTCTTGATGACTTTGTGGAGTTACAGACGGAGATACATTACATTGACTAATTGATGCCAATTGAAGGCACCGTCTGACATAGTGCTCAATATTGTCAATGGCCGACTAGGGTCAGGGCACTTCCACTCCAAGCTTGCAAAAGTCGGCGACGGGCGAAGCTATTTGATTTCTCGATGGTTTTCGGCAGGCCTACTTAGAGCGAACAGACATTCGCCACGATGTGACACTGTTCTGCTCTTAGTTTTAGGTAACAAGAATAAGACGAACAAGAAAAATGTGTTTGGACAAACCATTCAGGTAGGGCTAAGAAGAAATCGCGAGACGGCATGTCCCTAGCGATCCCTACAAACGACCTTCACTGGGGCCATTCCTCTACTGCCAATGGCGATGTCAGAGCGTTCTTCGCCAGTGTCTGAACCGAGACTCGGCACTGAGTCACGTGTCTATTTGCACAATCTAACTCCGAAGGAAGTTCGGATAAAAGCAGCACCAAGAGGTTCAGCCACGGTGGCGAAGGCAGAAATTGTGTTAGCTATTTGAGGATTTGTGACTCTGCTAGCTGGGCTTCAACTGCAATGCAGCTCTTAAATGAAAAGCCGCTGAGCAGAGTTAATGGTTGGTGATGGCTGCTGCTTTCTATTGGACGTGCAACTGGAATTACTGGTAGAAGCACACGTAGCCAGTGGCAGAGTTCACTTAAGCACCAATGTCAGGCAAAAATACCTGCCCTCGGCTCAGATAAGACTCGAGATTGCTTGGGCAATCTAATGCCTTCAATTGGCCTCGGAGCTAGAAGCAGGACCCTCTGCAAAAGCTGGCTTGACACGTCCGCAAAGCCAGCTTTTAGACTGCATTTCGCCAGCTTGAGTCGGCCATCAGATACGATGATCTGACGAGTGCATACATAGGCACGCAAATATTGTTCACACGGCTGTTCAAAACTTCCGCTCTTGCTTTTAGACGTCGCCGTCCCCCACTCATGTCAAAGACACACTACCATCGGTCTAGCAGGAGGCTGATATAAAGAATAAAGGCACACTGCTGTAAAGAGAAGCCCGCCGCCGCCGAGTTCTCTTTAACTCAGTAAAGGGCACACTCACGGCTGACGTCACTCAAGGGCTACATTCGTTATCACAAACTCAATGCTCAGAAGTGTTGTTGTTGGGCAACGATGCTTGCCAGAATGCAAGTGACAATCACTGGAGAAATGAAATTCGAGAAGCAGATTGATGAAACATGCTTGCACAAAAATATATTGTTCACCAAGATCAACGATTGTCTGTACTTGCGATGGACAGTTAGCACAGTCGCCTAACAGAAAGCACCCACTGTATGAGTATGAGAGCATGCAGCATATCAGTGCAGACAGCCATTGTGGCATCAGAACACGCTCATCCCTGCAGCACAGCCATTTGACAGCTGACACCAGGGACACAAACGGGAAATGCATATCAAGCAACCGCGCCATATAATGCTCTGCCAACTAACATGCAATATACAGCCCAAGGCTTGCACATTGCACGGTAAGGGTCTAAACCATCTACGGGAGTGATAGAAAGTGAGACTAATTCGTGGCGCACCTGTTCCACAAATGCCCCTGGCACAGAGAGGCAGAAGCGACTCTGCACAGAGTCAATGCCGGAGCATTGCCTTGCAAAGCAGGACAGCCATCTGATGCACAAATCGTCTGCCGGCCACCGCCCGCTAGCTAGTAATGTAAGCACAAAATGGGCTCTATTATTGAGCAGCAAAGAACAACCAGATTGACTAGTCACATGACGGGCACATTTGTGTGCAGACGAGGCATAGCCCCCAGCGAGCAGGGAGGAGCAGGGAGTGCTCGAGGCCACGCACGCATGGGCAAGCAGCGAGCTTCCTGCTCAAGGGGCTGGCAAGTCGATCTGAGCGGCATCGCTATACCAGCTGCAGGGCTGCCGCACGTACAGAAGTAGCGCGAGCAGACAGCCCCAGCAGCCCTTGCCGGCAATAGGCAAGAATAGGAGTCTAAGCCGTTGGTGGGCGTTTTCTGATCACAGCTTTGTGCTCTCGAACAGATCCGGAAACAGGTTAGCATAATCCGGACGGCCAGAGCGATCCTGGCCACACGGGAACATGAGCAGCTCCTGGCCTGAAGTCGTTATCGGTCGGCTCTAGAGGCAAAAGAGAGTGCCAAAGGTGGGAGAAGCACGCTTCTGCCCTTCTGCCGACCAACTGAATCGATTGGTTTGCACAGAGAAGACAGCCCAGAGTAGAGAGAGGAGCAACGAGGAGAGAAGACGGGTGAAGAGGGGAGAGGAGAGCACAGAGAGGAGAAGAGAACAAGGAGGGGAGAGGAGAACGAGAGCTTGAGCAACCAATCAGATGGATAGCCTTCTGCCCACCCCTGCTGAAGAGCAGCCGTACCTTGTAGAACTGTATGAGACTGGCGAGCGAAGCATGCTCGCGCTGATTCGTGCCGAACAGCTGATAGCCACAGTCGGTGACATCGACGAGGTAGTGCTTGCACATATCTGCAGCCTTGTAAGATATCGCGTAGCCCCAGATTTTGTCGCTCAGCCTCACGAGGAACGTGTGTGGCTTCCTAGTGCACAGTATCTCTTCAGCCTGTCCTCGGGGAATGGCTCCTGCAGCGCGGCATTGGACGACAGGACACAGTGGCTTGGCGATGCTCGAACAGTGAGGGGGAGGGCAGAGGGAGGCCATGGCCCAGGGGTGCCGTGCTCGCACTTCACGGGGTGGCGAGCACGCCGACCGGTAGCCGGATCCTGGGAAAAGAAGCGGCCGCGGTCGCTTCCTCGGTCCAAGTGCTTGCAGCACTCGCCGCTCCCCGAGCAGCGCCGCTTGCGTGCAAGCTCTGCAAGCGGCGCGTGAGTGGCCCAGTGGCCCTGGCGTGCGGCGCGTAAAGTGAAGAAAATCGGGAAATCGGCTCCAGCCTGGGTTGCAGCAAGCAGCAGCAAGCAGCAGCAAGCAGCAGCAAGCAGCAGCAAGCAGCAGCAAGGAGCAGGTTGCAAATGAGGTTGCAAATAGCAGCGCTGCTTCCACCTGTGGCAGTGGCCTAGTCACAGCCACTGGCCGCGACATGGCCGCGCGAGGCGCTTTGGCCAAGCCTGTACCACGCTCGACCCGTGCGACAGCAGGCGCCGACAGCATGGCAACATGGCAACAGAAGGAGGACGAGGCTCGCTAATTCGTAACTGCACTTTACTTTAGTGCCGGAACTAAACTTTTGCAGGTTTCACGACAAGATTAGTTATTTAAGGTTAGGCACGGTTACGATTTCTGCAAGCAGAGAATGCACCGAAGCTGTCGTTATGCTGGGTGAGCATGTCTGGAGTAGGAGCGAGATCGGCGTCGACGAATCGTGGGTACAAGTAAGTAGATGCACGGTTGAATCTTCGCCGATCATAACTAAACTTTACACGCGTGTAAGTGTTTCGTGAGCTTGCAAGTGTGGCACTGGCGTTTACAACACGGCCGAGCTCTGTTAAAACCACGCGGAATCGAGCCTGCATTCAGAAGCGACTGCATCAAGCCAACGCAAAAGAAGCTGGCGGATCACAGAAGCACAGGAGGATCAGCCAGTCGGTCTGGCTGGACGAACTCTCACCGTGGAACCATTCGTACGGCATGCCCGATCTGGCATCAATCGCAGCTAGTTTGGGCCTCTCCTCCTCTCTGAACCACTCCTCTGCTTCAGCTGTGCTGTGAGGTCTAGGGGAAGTCCTGGCACTCCTACAACGGTCGAAGCCTGCATCACGGCCGGCAGAGGCTGCAACCCCAAAGGCAGCCGTGGCCACCCAAACGGTGGGCCTGGTTTGCCATCTGAAAATGAGCCAGCTGAAAATGAGCCAAGCCAGCTAGTGGCAGCCAAGCTGGCTTAGTGGGGGGAAGGAGAAGGTCGCTGCTCATTATGATCGGTGGACGAGGCAGCGTCACAGATCGTTGACCTTGGGTTCCGACCAGCACCTTTAAACCAGACACTGAAATGCTCTGCAGTGCGGCTGCCACGTCCCCGGTGCACTAGTGAGTGCCTACACAAGGTAGGCCACACCTCAACACATCACATTCTTGCACTGAACACCCAAACTCCTTAACTGAGCCTCAAAACTTTGCCGGTTAAACCGAGAAAACTCGACGGCGCTCGACGGCTGCTGCAGCAGCCAACGTCCACTAGTGTAACAAGTACAGCCAATGTGCTTGGGTCAGCGCAGGTCGGATAACATATGCTTGAATCTGCTGCTGCTGCATCTATTGTAGGCAGTTCGCAAGGTAGAGGCTCAAGACTCGGATGCTACTTCGGCAGGATTGGGAAGAGACCTCGTCAAATTTCCTTCTTTTTTTGCATCTCATTACTACCGAGCTAGCTTCATACGTTTGCGACAGAAATATGGTGAAGCAGGCTAAAGGGTTAGAAAACCAGTAAAGCCAATACATAATTCGTGTCCATGGTACACAGTACTGGGAAGAATAGTAAGACTGTGAATGTGGGCCACGACCGGGGCAGCAGCAGCAGTCCGCTCTAGCCAGATATACCTCCTACCAACAACAAAACCGATGGCCTAGTACAAAGACTCGGGACAGTTCAGAAGGGAGGAGCTGCTACGGCTGATCCTTGAACTCGGAACTCTGCTAATAACACCTTGCTTGTATTGCCCGTGAGGGGAGGGCTGCTTAACAATTGCAGACCACCCAGCTTTGGACACAGGTACTCACATGATTAGCTTTTTTAGTGGTTGCATATTTATCAACCGCTAGCTACTAAATTAATTAATTAAGGTCTGGCCAGCACAGGTCAGTCATACTAGACCCCACGTGCTTGTGGTGGCCAAAAAAGGAAACGTCTCTCCTTTCCTATTTTATGTGTTTTATGAGTTAAAAAATCGTGTGTTCCGAGCCTCAGCAATAGCTCAGCTAGAGCCTGGTCTGCCAACCAAGGCTGAACGTTATATGGAACCTCGTGGTAAGAAAGTTTTCGAAAGAGTAAACAACTTTTGCGACATACTGTCGTCTAGGTAAGGTTACTAGGTAAGGTAAGGTCCCTAGTAGGGAACTAAAGTGAGATGAGAGAGACGAGACAGTGTGCCATAGAGAGAGAGAGAGAGAGAGAGAGAGAGAGAGAGAGAGAGAGAGAGAGAGAGAGAGAGAGAGAGAGAGAGAGAGAGAGAGAGCAGATCTAATTGTAATTCCCCACCACCAGCCCCTGTGGTGCACGCAGCGCACTCTTATGCTCGCAAAGCACAAGGAAGAAAAACTTGATACGACAGGGAAGACGGTCCGGTCCGGCTCAATAGTCAAGTTCGTGACAGTCAAGGCAGAAGTCGAGCAGGCACACGTGCAGTCCGATGGCGGTTTGCCACGGCAGCCGCTGTTGGCAGCAGAGCGGCTACGGGCAGCCAGCTGGGGCTCAGCCGGCACAGTCGTCAAAGGAAGACTTGAGCACGTGTGCACGAATGCAAATACAACCAACCGTACACTCATACGCATGCACGCACACAGCTGTAAGGTCCTCGAACCTTGCAACCCAGGTCGCGGGTTCAAATCTTGCTGCAGCAATCCCTTAGCAAGCCCACTACAAACTTGAGTGACAGACGAAGAGATACATTACATTGCAGCTGCCAAGGCCTTTCTGTCGCTATTAAAATATTAACTTTATACATACACACAAATACTACTACTACTAATAATAATATTAATGAAACACTTGATAGAGCGCCCTCAGAAAACTCAATCTCTTTCTAGGGGCCCTACATTTGCTGCAAAGCAAACACGATCGAATGGTGAGTGGTATCATGCTTGAGAAACAACATGAATAACACGGTTAGGGGTGGCATGCACAGGGTCAGCATGCAGGTGTGGTTAGTGGCAGCATGCACAGTGTCAGCATGCATAAGCATATGAAGGACGAATCACAGGGACCCACTAAATGCTGTCATAAATAGGTGTGTTTTTAATTTCTTTTTAAATGTGGTCAGGTCAGGGGATGTCGTGATGCAAGTCGAGAGTGAGTTCCAGGCTTAGGGAGCATACGCACTAAATGCACGGCCTCCAAAGAATTTCAGGTTTGTACAAGGTATAGGTAAACAGTTTCCGAAAAACAGGTGGTACTATGCTAGGCATAGACTATGTACTATGCTAGGCCTGGTGGGGGAGTAGATCTGATAGGTAGGCTAGAGCCAACGAATGAACAGACCTAAGGGGGAATGAGAAAACATTGAAGTCGATGTGTTGCTTGACTGGTAGCCAGTGCAGGTCGGCGAGAAGTGGTGTGATGTGGCAACTGCGACGCTCATGACAGACAAGTCTAGCTGCCGAGTTTTGCATCAGCTGTAAGCACCTGATTGCACAGGCCGGTAGACCAGCAAGCAGTGAGTTACAGAAGTCAAGACGGGATGTTACAAATGCATGGAACAACTTGGATGTGCTATCGTTATCTAAACAAGCCCGAATTTTAGCAATGTTTTGTAGTTGAAAGTAGGCAGACTTGATTTTGGAGCTGACGTGGTGTTCTAACGAAAGGTCACTTTGGAACATGACACCTAGATTTCGTGCTGATTCAACAGGAGATATGCTGGCAGAGCCGGTTTTTGAGTGTCAGCCTTTCCAATTTCCGAATCACACTTGGTTTGCCTTTAACTAGTTAGTTTGTATCATCAATTATTTTATGAAAATGTGCTGCCATCCAGGTGCAGGTGTAATCAATACATGCAACAAAGGAGTTGAGAGAATTCGAGGTGCTCGAAGGTTGGGGAGGGATCAAAGCAAAGGTACAACTGAGTGTCATCCGCATACAAGTGAAAGCCTAGATTGTGCTTGGCAATCATATCAGCAAGAGGGAGAGTATAAACCGTGAAAAGAACCGGACTTACCACGGAGCCCTGAGGTACCCCATATTTCAGAGGTACCTCGGATGATCTTTACCCATTTACATCATTACTCTGGAGTCTCCCACTGACATAGGACCTGAACCATAGCAGAGCAGTGCCAGTAATGCCCAGGCGAGATGAGAGGTGCTCAAGAAGGACTTGGTGATCGATAGCATCAAAAGCTACCGAAAGATCAAGCAAAACAAGCAGAGATACTCTACCCATGTCTGCATTCCTAAGTAGGTCGTTATACACCCAAAGCAATGCTGACTCTGTGGAGTGATTAGCTCTAAAACCAGAATGGAACTTACTAGCAAGGCTTGAAGTTTCAATATATGAGTTCGGCTGATCTGCCACGACTCGTTTCAGCGTCTTTAATAGGAACGGTAAAAGGGAGACCAGGCGAAAGTTGCTCAAGTTCTCTTGGTCTAGCGTTGCTTTCTTGAGTAGTGGCCTGACTACAGCCTTTTTGAAAGGTGCTGGGACATGACCTGAGGATAATGACATATTAATGTTAGTTATGCATGGCAGCAGCAGATCAATGCAAAGTAGGAGCAGGACAGTGGGAATAGGGTCCAAAGGACTCGTTGTCTTCTTGGATTGGGATATGAACTTCAGGACGAGGTCACTACTAACTTGCTTGAATGTAGACATTGTGGTGCTGCATGGAATTGAGGAACAGTATTCCAGGGAGGTGCTGCCGTCTTAGAGATGGACTCTCTGATCTTGTCTATCCTGTTGACAAAGAAGCTGGAGAAGCGATCGGCTAGATCACAAGGATCACTTGGTAAGGAGCTAACCTTGGAATAGTTAAGAAGGTGGTTGATTGTCGACATCAGCATTTTTGGATGGTGTATCTGTGATTCAACAACGTTTTAATAGAATATAGACTTGGCCTTTGCTAGAATCGATTGGTACAATCTACAGTAGTCCTCGTGTACCTGTCGATGGACAGTCAGTCCTGATCTTTTGCACATGTGCCTTTTCAAGCTTTCGCTTAGTAGACCTAATTTAATGTCTGTGGTAAACTATCGGCCGTCTGGGCGGGGGGCGCACAGTGCGCTTTGTCAGAGGTGCAAACTCGTCGAGCGTGTCAGCCGTCATGTTGTAGCTATCTACCAATGATGACAGATCGGAGGGAGGACTGAGCAGCAGAGGCGAAGCAGATATTCTCGCACGAACAGCATCGATGTCAAGGGTCTTGAGGTTTCGCGATTCACAGGTTATTTTAGAGGAGATGGGCACACACTGTAGATTGAATGAGATCTGCATGTGGTCAGATAATCAGGATTTGGTAATAATTGGTGATGACAAAGTGCAGTTGTATGAGAAAATTTGGTCGAGTGTGTGACCCTTGATGTGAGTAGGGGCCATGCACATGAGCCACAAGAGACAATGAGTCAGTCAATGCACGAAATTCAGTGCTGAAGGCGACAGATAAGTGATCAAAGTGTATGTTGAAATCACCCATAATGAGGAAGGATCGATTTCATGCACACAGAGTCGAAATGAAATCAGAGAAATCTGAGATTAATGAGGATTTGGCAACAGTTGGGCGATAGAACACTGCCATCGTCGGTAGCTTGTTTTCGAGTGAAATCAAGACAATCGATTCAAGAGACTGCTTCGAGGGTACTGCAAATGGCTTGAAGTTGAATTTCGAACACACGATAACAGCAACTCCACCTCCAGTTGATTGATCTAGGAGTGGAAGAATGAAAAATCAGTCGGAGTAGTCTTTAATTGTCGGTCAGTTTACCGATTTTAGCCAAGTTTCAGTTAAGGCGAGCAGGTCGAGACCATTTTCAGAAACAAGGTCGCTAGAGGTTTTTTGCACATTGAGCGAGGACTCCAAAAGCAAGCATTAAGTTGCATTTCCTTTTACAGCAAATTTAAAGCGCCTAGAAAGAGATTAAGTTCTCTGAGGGCGCTTTATCAAATGTATTATTGTTATTATAATTATTATTATTAAGTTGGGCTGCCGGGGTTATAAACAGGCTTGATGACGACCAAGTTAGAGAGACTCACAAGTGACGCATGTGGGGTAGCGTGCTGAGCGGTTCGAGACAATGCTAGGAATACCGAACGAGCGGGTACTCAGCTTGCAGTTGCTGCAAAACGAGCCCGGCGTCTAAGCTGGCAGCTCCGGCCACTGTGGTGGCTCCGGGGTGCATGTTTTTTGTTTTGGTAACGCATAATTCAAACAAACGAAACTCAAACTCGAACTCACTCGCATGGACATGAACAAATGGAAACAGCCATGTGCATGCACAGTGGAAACCCAGTAATGGATACCAAGTCTGCGGTCACCCACTAGTGCATCGACACGGTGCTAGGTGGCATGGGCACGATCACGTGACGTGACACCAAACCTGCCCTGGCACCGACGGTTGGGTGAGCCCGGCACAGCGGAGCTATAGTGCTGATTGGGAAAAAACCTCATCACCTACCGTTTGGAGTCAAATTCACTGAGACATCCTCCGACCAGCACGACACTCTCACGAAAAACCTCCGACAGCATAGCACGGTGGTTGCGGCCACCCTTGGTCGACAGAGAGTTGCGCTTGTGCTCCTCACGGGCTTCCCTGGCAATGATCCTTCGCCTCTCGTCCTCGGCCTTGGCCTTGGCTTCTGCAACAACCCAAAGCGCAACCAATTGAGTGCATCCTCCAACTGCACTATTATAGTGCTCTCCCCTCCCCTCTCTCCCCCACTCCTCTCTCTCTCTCTCTCTCTCTCCTCTCCCTCTCTTTACATATCTCTCTCTCTCTCTCTCTCTCTCTCTCTCTCTCTCTCTCTCTCTCTCTCTCTCTCTCTCTCTCTCTCTCTCTCTCTCTCTCTCTCTCTCTCTCTCTGCAAGGTCAGCCACCAAATGCAGGCTTGATATTATTACCCTGTTGCCTCCAGTCACTTTCGAGCTGATTCACCTCTGCCGGAGTGGGCTGCATGAATTTGGCTTTTTTCTCGAGGAATGCAAGACGCGACTCATCCGGACGCTTCGCTCGGACTTCACGAAATGATTCCTCGCGTGACAATATAACCTGGAGCAGAACCAACAGGATCAGAGCAAGCGCACTAAGGGCCTCTCAGTCTTCGAGCCACACTCAATGCATTTGCTAGCAGCAGCAGTGGTGGTGGCGGCAGCAGCGGTCAAACTAGCAGCTGAGGCCACATATTGAAGTTCACCGGACCAGTACGCCACCAGGTTCTCCTTTTTTCTCCTTTCCTGTGAGCAGTGTCTGTAGGACCACGGGCATCCGGCCAGCTACTCGGAGAGCATTGTCTGTAGGACAGGGAGTCGGGCATCGGGCCAGCTACCCGGGCCCAACTGTCTTGCCCAAGTCTCTCGTGTGTCGGCAGAGAACAGCACAAAAGAAGGAGTTGTCTTCACTTAGGCTCGAAGTTGCAAAAAATGAGCCAACTGTCACAATCCAAACTGAACAAAAGCAAGTCACGTCCACAATGGGCACATCACGATCGCCTGAAGCTGATCATGCTCCACCAATTACCGATGGGTAGCAGTTGCATGAAGGGGGAGTGACAACGACCTACCAAACACCAGTGGCCCATTAAGAAAGCCGGCTGCAGCTGGCTCAGCTAGGCAAAAGGACTGAACACCTGTCTAGGCATGAGTCAGCAACTGCTCGGCTTCACGAGCTCAGCTGAACAGCAGCTTTGTGGCAGGGGTTGGGCGAAATATAAACGCCCGACGAGAGTAAACACCTAATGTGCTCGACAGGGGCAGTGGCAGCTGCCGGCCATCCTAACCTCTGAAGCAGGCAACGGTCCATTATCAGCCAGCGGCAGATCACGGCTCGAAACAGAATGACAGAAACAGGAAGCTTGCTGATTGCACACACTTGATCGAAGGCACGAAACAAGCACACACGAAACCATTAGAAAACAATGAATCTGACAAAGCCTAGCCGATGAACCAGAGAGGGCACCGGCTACATTAGCAACTCACATTGAAGACAAGCAGGACGAGCTCGAGCGAGCAAGAGCAGCAGGGCGGCAAGGCGCGGACTAGGAGTGAGGAGGTGGCAGGGTAGATCGTAAGCTAAACAGCACGGCCCAAAGCAAACGCTGGAGCAACTTCAGAACGAATAGGTAGGGACCGATTTGACGACAGCTTTGACAGACCGATTTGCTATCGGAAAGGCACGCTCAGCTAGCAGCAAAGAGTGCAAAATCGGCACTCCGAAAGGGGTCGTACCATGACTAAGACTCCTCTGCCACTTTTGGGGTCAGGGCATACTAGCTGCCAGGATAGTGGGAGCACGGAAATACGATGGCCCGATGAATGAATGGCGCATGCAAGATTTGGCTCCTCACACACATTACGGCTGCCTGGTGCCAACGCCCAAGTAGAAATCTACAGCAAAAGCGACCAATTTCCCGGCCAAAGAAAATCCAGCTGGCAAAAAATCGGACAGTCACACACAGTCACAGACTCGACGGGATCTGCTGCACTGCTGCAAGCATCAGCGCTTCAATTCTCGAAAAATCCTAGGAGCTGACAAAACCTGCTGGCTGCACCAGCATGCAGGCATGCCCACAGCAGTTCCTCCCCCTCCCACCACCCACTATGATATAGCAAAAAAGCGAAAGTGCACAGGCACAAGCGCAGACATCTGGCGGGAAACATCCGGCCGGCAGGAGAAGGGCTGAATGAATGAAGGGCTGCTGTGCAGCCTGCAGTAAAACCGCATCGCGACAAGACGATCACAGGATAAATGCAGCCACACTATCAGCCCACCATCGTTCCAGCTGCAAGCTTTCCGAAGTTTTCCAAAAGAATATTCTTTTGAAAAATCCAGAATATTGTTTTGATATGCATCTGGCATATCAAAAGGCAGCCGCACACCTGGTAGAGACCTGACAACCCCACTAGTATTTCTCGTCGTGAACCCCGGTGAAGCAAGGCATGTTCAATGTCATAGAGATTCTGCCCTGCCAAGCACGAGCAGTAACCAACAAAGGAAAGAACTGTGGCCAGCATGGTGAGCCTATTAACAGAACAAATACGCAAGTAAAAAAAAAGAGTCACGTTCACAGGCGCTGCCGGGATTCTGCCTTACGTAGCAGCCTGTAAACCCCTTTTCACTTTCTGGAGAGCCGGCTCTGTTGCTGCAGCATAGTGCCGTGTCCCTGTGGCGGGTACTCTCGGTCTGCATGCAGCGACGGCCTGTCGGCTTGCTGCTGCTGCACCGACGGTGTGGTGCCGAACACACCACCGCAGTAGCTACTTGCGCAGCCAAGCTCGCAGCTCTGCTCGGCAACTGCTTCCTGACGTGGATAATAGCGCTGACCGGGAAGCCCGAGCCGACAGCTGTGCCTGCAGCTGCGCCCGCACCTATAGCACCTGCAGCTGCGCCCACGGTGGGCACAGTCGCCGTACCTGCTCCTCTGTATCACGCACTCGAAGCGGCTGCAGCTGCAGCTGCAGCTCGTCCTCTGCCGTGCTCCTCGGCTGTTGCTTATGCTGTCGAAGCTGCACCCCCTTCTGCTTCTTAGCTTCCTCTAACACCTCCTGCTGCTGCTGCCTCCGTTGCTGCTCGGCCAGCTGCTCTTCCAGCAGCTGCTGCTGCTCGGCAAGCAGCAGCTGCAGCTGTTGCTGCTCCTTGAGGTGTTGCTGCTCCTTGAGCTGTTGCTGCTCGTGCAGCTGTTGCTGCTCCTTGAGCTGTTGCTGCTCTTGGAGCTGTTGCTGCTCCTTGAGGTGTTGCTGCTCCTTGAGGTGTTGCTGCTCCTTGAGCTGTTGCTGCTCCTTGAGGTGTTGCTGCTCCTTGAGGTGTTGCTGCTCCTTGAGGTGTTGCTGCTCCTTGAGGTGTTGCTGCTCCTTGAGGTGTTGCTGCTCTTGGAGCTGTTGCTGCTCTTGAAGCTGTTGCTGCTCCTTGAGGTGTTGCTGCTCACTAAGCCGCATCTGCAGCTTCGGCTCCTCGAGGAGCCTCTCCCGCTCTTCGCTCTCCCGCTGCACGATGAGCAGCAGATGATCGTTGGTCTCTTGTCGCTCACTGTGCAGCTGTGCTTTGCTGTCGCTGCTCTGCTCCTGCCTCTCTTCACTGGACCGATCGAGCATGGTGACGGCCCTCTGCTCTGAAGTGCGCCTGCATAGCCGTGAGCGCCGATGCTTCAGTAGAGCAGAAGCCAGGGAGGCGCGCAAGCTGGCCGCACTGCAATGGCGGCCACTCGGCAAACAGAGGGGGAGAGTCTGCGATTCAGGCCATCAGCCCCCTACTCTGAGAACTAAGAGGGCCGGGGATGGTTGTCCGGTGCATCAAACCTCCACAGTCGGATGCTTCAAGCAGCAGACTAAAGAAAAAGGCTTCCATCCTAAAAACTACTTGATCCTCGTGGCTTCGTTGAGCAATGCACAAAGACTCTCTAGTGAGAGTAGAGAAGCTGACCGCAATAGAAGCCAAAAGGGGAGCAAGAAGTAGGTCTTCAAATGAAAAATTACCACTAGCTCGTGCGATTGGTGCCCGATGGTGACTATGCTAAGCGAATGCGATCACAGTTCACATTTAGCAATGGCAATCAACAAGCGACAACGTAGCCACCAATGCATTAGTACAAATAGGTGAACCACATACAGAGAACCGGATACGAGCGGGGGGCAGGGCAGGTTTGTCGTGCCAGCTCCTCATTTAGGAATACCGAGCAGCAAATGTACGTTGGCCGGCCAATCAAAGAATGCCGGCCAAAGCCATCAAGCGGTCTCTAAACAGTGTAAAATGGGGCAGCTGCAAGCTATGCCAGGCACTGAAAACACAAAAAAAATACCATTCAGCCTAGAATCAGCCACTGCCTGGCTGATTCTAGGCTCAATGGTAAGCGCCAGTCTGTCAATTCCTTCACAACAGACAAGCTCCCGGCCTTGTAAAGGCATCGTGAATGCTTGCATGGCTGGAATGCCTCCATCAAATACGCCACTCAGATCCCATGACAGCCACCTTGCCTGACTGGTCACATCCATTCGTAATGACCACGTCTGTTTATAGCCGATGCTACAACTGATAGAATCGTAGATACACATCGCCTGGATAGGTACACTATGTATCGGCCATGTTTGTCTACAGCCCATACGGTCTGTCCAATTCACTGACCTGATTCAACTAGCCGGTCCTCTGAATAATTTAATCGCTGCAGCTAGGCGGCTGGCTAACACCCCACCACTGCATTGGCATCGGTGTCCACAGTAATGCATTTAGTGAGAATGTGAACTGAATTTCTTTTTAGGTAACTCATAAAGGCTACAAAACCAACATTTCAACAGATTAGCGATAACAACGCACATCATTGCAGCAACGAAGATGCAGAAGAGAAACAAGTTCAATCATGTTGCACCACAAGGCACTGACTTCTATTGGTTTGGGGTCCTTTTTGCCATGTAATGTGAATCTCCGGCAGACAAGACTCCAGTCTTCGTAGCTCCTCCTAGTTCACATATAAGTCTGACTAATGCAAAATCGTGCAGCCAGGTTTATATAACTAACGATTCACAGTCGATAACTAACGATTTCAGTCAGCACATTTTGGCAGTTTCTAATAACTTTTTGTTTCCATTTTCAGTAAATCATGGTCACTTACAGTGGTTGACATATGCAGATTAAATGGCTGCCCCACCCAAAACGAAGCTCACTTTGTGCTAACTTATATAAACTTATGTGGTATGCATAATACTATCTCATAAAATAAGCGTATGTTTGACTGATGCCTTCCATTTATCTGAATAGCCGGCAAGGAAATGCTATTACGGTTCGTGGTGCTACGTGCATCATGCCAACAAGACTGATGACCGCTTGCCAGGTAGAGTACACTGCCGATCGCCGATCAAGAAATCGGCAGTGCTCTCTGCAAGCACTGGTCGGAAAATTGCATGTTACAAGCATAAAATACTCGATTAGAACAATTCTGAGCTCGAAAGAAATAGACCCGATGGCAAAGCAGTGTCACTGCCTGTCATGGTGATTACTTTGGAGGTGATGAGATTGAGCCAGCAGGCTCCATCACAGGAGCTTCGACAACCGACAGATCCTCGTCTCCTTCCTGGAAATGATCGCACGAGATGTCGTCTGGATGGTCTCCCATCACCCAAACCCAAGGTTGGCCGTCTGCACCCACCAAAAACTCTACAGTTTTGGAGCCTGAGCAAAAAATCAAAGGCAGATTACTAACTTCTTGCTATTCATGCAGTCGATCAAGCACACACACACGTACAAGGAGGAATAACCACATTACTGTACAATCTCACTTAATAGACACAGTCTCCAAGATGGAAGGACACGAAAAACTCGCACGGCAAGCATGTTTCTATCAAAATCTTCCTAAACATTGGCGGTCTCTGGTAAGACAAAGCTGACATCACGATGGGGGAGACGTGCTTCTGCTGCATCGCATTACGCACGACCGGCGACCCTGCTGGTACCGAGTCCAAATGCCGAGCAGCATGCTCTCAGTGCTGCACCGGAAGTCACTCAGTGTTCATGATACGGAATGACGCAGGACACTACCACATGCCAGTAAAAATTCAACTTACCGTTTTTAACACGTGCTTGAAGCAAATAGCAAGAGCAATATCCGTTATTCTTGAAAATTAGAAAATATCCAAAGTGCATGATGTATATTGAATAGCAGTTTAATCGCCCCTCTTAAAATGACTTCAGCCTCAGCCGTTCGATGGCTATCGGCGAGCTTAAGCTATTGGAGAGAGCACAGCGGACAGCAAGGCTGAGCTATCACATATTGCCTCTTCATATTTCACTGCCTCTTCATTAATGCAAAAAGTCTGGGGTTTAAACTTAAGAGCCAACCCACAGCATTGCTGTCACCCGAGTTTACGCCTACAAATGCTGCCGACGTCAAAGTCTTCCGGCTCCTCAAATGTCCTGGCAATAATCAGGAGCTGCAACTGCAGGCTTAGATGAGCCGGTCTGAATTTCCACCAAACGCAAACCGTCACCAAAGGCAGAAGCCTCGTGACAACAACTAAGTAGTTCTCCTTCCCATTCCCCAGGCCGGGCACCATTTCACGCTTTGATTCTGGAATGCAAGCTTATCACGTTCCAGATGCTTTTAGTGAGACACTGGATCTCTTGCGCCTTTTAGCTTCTCGTGCACACCAGTCGCACCGACCGCATTTCCTTAGATCAAGCTATCCAGTTCCTTGCAGTGAGTCGACACAAACAGGCAGGCCTTGCCTTGTGGCTAAACTTCCGAGTAATCAGCTGGCTCCGACCCAGCAGCAGCAGCAGCAGCAGCAGATGATGATTAGGGCAGGCGGCTAGGCAGGCTAGGCAGTCTGCTGCCAGCAGCTGGGAGCAGCCTCTCAGGAGCCCCTTCCTCACCCCACGCCTTCCGAGAAGCGCCTTCCGAAAAGCGCACATAGTTGCGCAAGCTCTGGATGCAGATCTGCAGATCCCCCCTCACACAGCCGCAGTCGATCGACAAGCGTCGTTCGCCGGCCGACCGGCCGGCCGGGGCACCCTTCAGCATTTTGTTTGAGTCCTTAGCTCTCGGCAGCCCAAAACATCCTGGACTGGACTGCTTGCTTTGGCATCCAGCATCTCGGTGGCAGCAACAAACACGGGCCCAATGGTCGATGGCCTCCGTTTATACCGGCTGTCGGCTCCTTTCGGGGTTGCTTTCGGAGCTGCCTAGGGAGCCTTCCAAGCTCAGCTATCTCCTATTGCACTCCTATTGCTTCAAGCGACCATTTGACGTCGACATTGAAAGACACAGCGCACACATTAAAGCTGCTGTTGGAGCAGCCACGAGTCATTGGAATTTGATGAGTACCAGTCCTGCTTCCAACAATACGAGACACATCTGGACACGAAGGACAGGTACATATTGCAGCACAAGAGCAGCAAGACTGGTGGCACATCGAGCTGAGATCAGTTTCGATCAAGATCACGCCACGCTCCGACATTGCAGAAGGAACTAGCATGACCGTACAAAGCCTCGCTCGGTTAAATTTTGACATGGCAACACCGCAGAGTTCGGCCGAAAGTTATAGCAAACACGCAGCTCACATCTCGACACAAAGATTAGCTTTTACAAAGCCCAGTCCACCTTGACTCCAGGCCCAGACAAAAAAATAGGAATCAACATGCAATTCAAGGCAACATAGGTAGCACCGAGCATACTAGGTCCTAGCACTAGGCTGCTGGGCGCTGCACGACCCATGCTGTGGGCTTGAGCCGTGCAGCAGGCAAATCTGTATTGTCCACTGCAAGCAAAACTGATGGCTGCAACGGCTCTTATGCTTGCTATATAAAAAAAGGCTATTAGATCAGCTGACCTTTACTTTAAGCTGCAGAGAGAAGCCTAGCACAACTGTAAAAAAAGAGTAGGGAGAAAGAGACAGCGAGTGGCTGGAAGAGAGACATATATATATATATATATATATACATATATACATACATATATATATATATAGAGAGAGAGAGAGAGAGAGGAGGAGAGAGAGGGATTAGGGACAGAGTGTGAGTGAGTGAGAGTTTCGATAATTTACTCACTAAAGAACACTCTGAATACTTGCGTGATAAACAAAATAAATTAATCTCTCACGTGTATTCGGCTTACAGTACCTGAAACAAAGAGACCAGCTCTACGGCACTAGCATTGTATTATTAACGGCTAGCAAAATATGGAATGTCGAATTTGCACAGAGTGCTAACGAGTGCCTCCACACAGGGGGGGGGGCAATGCAATTTTGGCAGGCACACACGGCATTTGCAAGAAAAAGCATAAGCAAGTGCAAGCCCGCCCCGCCCCACAAAAGACATGGTGTAAAACTTTCTTTGTTCGCGATAAAGTACAAAGTACAAAAAAAGAGAGAGATGCGTCCCAACCGAGCCGTCACTGACTGGCCGACCTGGCTTGCGAATCTTCAGCAGCTGTTGCTCCGGTTCCGACATAAATTTGTCCTCTCGTATTTGCCAACGTCTGACCTGCTCCTGCAAACAAACGCAGGAGCCTACAGGCTCTGACGTCGGCTAGCCGGTGGCAGCCACGGACATGTCTACCAGCACTCAAGCCACGAGCGCTGCTGCTGCCGTGCAAGGAGCAGCTCGACGGACGACGAGACATTCGGCAGCAATCTGCCCAGCAGCCATATGTGACGATTGGTGACGCCGGCAAGTACCTCGCACTACAAAGAGCCGCCGAGTGCTGGCTGCACAGCCCCTCCCCTCTCCTCCACCCCGTGCCAAACCACAATCATGTACATCGCTGTCGACGGCATACAACCGAGATGACACGATGAATACACCTTACATGGCAGCAACTAAGTGCTACCACAGCAGCAGCCAGACGAACCAGCGGATAGGGCAAATCTCATAGGCCTGTGCAACGCCAGGGTCGTGAACAGCCACTCGGATTGCTACCATCTCAATCGAGTGATTCACAGTTGAGTTTCTGAGCTCAATTACACTAACGGCACATCATACTATGCTGCAGTCTTCTAAAAGCACTGTCAAAACCTCCCCTCCCCACCCCATAAGCCTTCTCTCCAATGGCTGTCTTCCCACTGTCTCGTCTAGCCCATCAGAGCATTGAAATTAGTACAGCTGGAATCAGTGCAGCACCGCAGTGGTACCAACTGGCCTGTCGGCACTACACAAATATGGCTGGAATAGTTACCATCTACAAACGAAATGCAAAGACAATGCTAACCCCTCGTCCCGTACACTTTGGCAGAATCGCTACATACGTGCAGCAAATATGGCGATCAAGCACTTAGCAACACGGATGAAGGATCACTGAAGTCCCGAGTTATGATCCTGCCACAGGACAGGCTCAAGCTACTTTCGCTAGATGAACACATCAGCTCAAGGGCCAAGCCTGAAACTTAAAAGCCAACAATAAATTGTCGGCTTTCAGCTACAAACCCATGGCAAAAGTTCGGGCCTGCTAAGACAAGGAAGGGTACCACAGCCAAGTTGGTCCATGCACTCATGACCTTGTCTACTACCTTAAAACCCAATCTTGTCTTTACCGACCAATATCAAGACATCCTCTGTCTTGTCCATGCGAATCGTCATTTTTGTGCTTACGTGTACTGCAGTTGTGCATGCTATTTTGTACAAATCGTTGAAAATAATTCTTGATATTGACTTTGCTTTACTAAGCTTCATTTCCGGTGCATGCAAAGTGCCTACAAGGAGACCACATTTTCTGAGGGGGCTACAGAAGAGTATTATTTCTACGATTCCCTTGTCAATTAACACCGGATGACAAAAGGTGATCTAGAGGCACTGGTGTACGACTAGTGAAAGGGCAATTTGCGAAGGGTGCCCAACATGCAGTACTATGAAAAGGATACAGAAAACCATTACAAATATCGTTTCCCTGAGAGCAGTCACAATAATTACTGCTTTTATCCATTTCCTGAAAAGTTGACCTTCTGACAACATCACAGGCAGTCATCGATAGCAATAACTCACCTGACTTGGGTCTACACAAACGGCTAGGTTGAGTTCGGCGGCTAAATGCTACAGGTTGTAATCATGCTACGAGGATGTAATCATGCTACGAGGATGTAATCATGCTACGAGGTTGTAATCATGCTACGAGGTTGTAATCGTGCTACGAGGTTGTAATCATGCTACGAGGTTGTAATCATGCTACGAGGTTGTAATCATGCTACGAGGTTGTAATCATGCTACGAGGTTGTAACCATGCTACGAAGTTGTAATCATGCTACGAAGTTGTAATGCTACGAGGTCGTAATCATGCTACGAGGTTTTAATCACGCTACGAGGTTTTAATCACGCTACGAGGTTTTAATCACGCTACGAGGTTTTAATCACGCTACGAGGTTTTAATCATGCTACAAGGTTTTAATCATGATACGAGGTTGCAATCATGCTACGAGGTTGCAATCATGCTACGAGGTCGCAATCACGCTACGCGGTTGTAATCATGCTATGAGGTTTTAATCACGTTACGAGGTTGTAATCACACTACGAGGTAGCAATGATAAAGGAGCCATGCTTGCTATGAGTGCTCGAGCCTAAGAAGCAGCCGCGCTCATAGATACAGAGGTGCTAATATAAGCTCTGTGCTCAAACTGCATCACGGACAAGACCGGTCTCGATACCGAATCCTTTGTTATTTTATCGTAATCCTCGAGGTTCGCCATATTTATTCGGAGCCAAATAATTACGACTGCTAAATACCTTGTCCTAGCTGCTTCTGTCCTAGCTGACCTTGTCCAGGCATATCCGATTCCATAAAGGGCCTATAGCTCACAGCATCACCACCAATATTGCCTTACTACACCACACGGGGTTGTGGCTGCAATCAATTAAAAGGCACTCACTGCATCCTGCTTGATATACCCATCACCTCATCGCATGCACAACTGATATTCGATTATCATCATCTTTGCATCAATTGCAGCAAAGTGGGAAGACGGCCGTGTACAGCACAGCGACCGAATGCACGAGGATTCACTGCGGAAAAATTAAGGCTATGAGGAAAAATTTGCAGCCTTAATTCTCGGATAAATGTACTCTCCTAGTGAATGAGACTCCACCAAGTCCAGATTAGCTGGCCCAGTGAAGCTGCGGGCCGACCAGACTCAGTCGGGCAGCAATCAGGAGCAGATAACAGCTAACCCCTAGCCTGCACCAGAGCTGACTCAACAGACAGGAAGCTGACAAGTTGAGAGGTGGCATCCAGTTCAGCAAAGCCAGCATGGCCTGAGTTGCTAAGCCAACAGGTGCACACAGTCACTGGTGCAGCCTCAGCTCCATTCCATGCAACTGAGGCTTCACCGGTCTATCGATGCTCCCTGCCAGCTTGCCATCTGCCCTGCGCCTCTCCTGGTCGGTAAGGCGTGTGGCCTGGGAGCTATCACAGCAATGAAGTTTCATAACGCACAACAGCTGGGCTGGCCTGAGCACGGTTTTTGAAGCTGGTGTAGCCATCGGGCTCAGCATTGACAGTCTGCAGGGGAGTGCAGACTGTAAGCAATACGATCCGTAATGCACCAAGGGGCAATGCCATCCACAGGACTGGGGGGCTGGGAAAGTGATGGTGCAGCATGAGAAGACAAGAGACAGAGAGAGAGAGAGAGAGAGAGAGAGAGAGAGAGAGAGACAGAGAGAGAGAGAGAGAGAGAGAGAGAGAGAGAGAGAGAGAGAGAGAGAGAGAGAGAGAGAGAGAGAGAGAGAGAGAGAGAGAGAGAGAGAGAGAGAGAGAGAGAGAGAGAGAGAGAGAGAGAGAGAGAGAGAGAGAGAGAGAGAGGGAGGGAGGGAGGGGCGGACGGACGGACGGACGGACGGACGGACAGACAGACAGAGCATATCCACATGCAACCACGGGCGTTTGAATCAAACGCCGAGCTGGTTTGGTCAAGCGGTTAAGGTGCTCTCGCCCCGACCAAGGTCTGGTTGAGGCCGCGAGCTCGAGCCCCGAGGCATATGTGAAGCGCCTGAATAGAGATCGAGTGCTCTTGGGGCGCTATATAAATGAATTATACTAAACACAATACTCGTCAAACGGTGGCAGCAACGTTTAGGTCTTTGCTTAACCGGGCCTGATCCATCTAGTGTGACTTCATTATAAGTCCCAGTGGTAAGTTGCTGTCACTTTACGACACATGTCGTAGGTTAAAGTCCGGCACAATCGTTCAAGTCCTGCACAAGCAATCCTCTGCCGTACGCTGCAAGCAAGGTAAAAGAAGCCGTGACTCTTCCACTACAATATAAATTCAAGACCGAAGTCAAAATCAGTTAAACTCATCTGCTTTCGAGGAGAAAGAGAGGAAGAAGGTGAGATGTGACCTAGGCTTATGGTACTAGTCTTACACAGGAGAGGGTACTCGGTACATCAATAGCTTAGAATTTGATTTGGTTTTCTTAGGTGGCTATACAAATGCCTAATTATTATTATTATTACATTATTATTAGTATTTAACAGCCATGTTATAGCGGCACATAAAAAGTGCTTCAAATATAGTCCTCAGCACCCGAGACTAAGAAAAGTGATCGAAGTCTGACATGTCTGGATCTTCTAAGCACGACGTGCCAAGCACCCGGATGGAGGAGCAGCCGAGGCAGCTGCTCCTCCATCTCATATCCGTCCACGTACAACTAACTCCCCTTCCGTCAAGGTGTCGCATGCTCTACAATCAGGCTGTCGAAGCCACACGTGTCATATGCTGCCTGGCAGAAGCCAGCCTACTCCTTCTGGAGGGAAACTGCAGTGAGCTAAATTAGCCAGATAATGACTGATATTCATTATTAGCGGTTCCTGAGTAGTAATGGCTAATTTAGCGGCTAGCGATAATCTATGGCCGAGGCTGCATAAAAGCCGACGTCATGACATGAGATAGGCAGTCAGTTGTGTTTTCCGCATTTCGCTCAGACATTTGAGCTGATTTGAGCTATAGGGCCACAGAGCCATTGATGTATGCAACCGCCGCCGTTGAACGACTGTAAACTTTCGCCCAGTCAAATACACTTTTCTAGGCAATGGAGTCAGACTTTTTATGTTAAGGCATGGGCGTTCTTTGTCACTGCCGAGTTCTGAAAATGGCAGCATTGACCTCCGTGCATTGGCGCTGCGCCTACAAGTCGCTAACCGGTGCTAAAAGGTAGAGGCGTCGCCAGTATTCGTCGCTTGTCGGCTGAGATTAGCAATGCCGAAAGCCCTGTGTTTCGGCTCTAGCTGTGCCCGGACATTGAAGCTGCACACTACGTTTGCTACAGCAGCAGCAGCAGCAAGGTCAGGCAAGGTCAACCAGAACCCCACTGCTGCCACCAGCCGCTATCAGCGCTTAGGATCAGCACGACATTTGAGTCGAGCCGACAGAATTGCAAAAAGGAATGAACTGTGCCGCTTGGCTATGATAACTTTGATTTGCACGTCGGCCTGTTCCCAAAAAAAGCACTTAGCATCTGCACATGCGCACAGAAGAATCCCGAAAGCGCTGAGCCACAGCGGTGGCAGCCTTGAAGCCGGCAGGTGGCACAGCAACAGCGCTGTCACCTTTCGCGGACGGCCTCGCTAAAGATGGCTGCAGCAGAAGATGACCGCAGCTCGTGGCGGCGCTCACCTCTCGCATTTTACAGAAAAGCATCTGTTTCTGCTCGTCCGAAAGTTCGGCGAGGATCTCCGGATCGACGAACATGTCTTGCAATATCTGCTGCAGCATTTTTTCGCGCTGCTGCCGCTGCTAGCACGCAAGAGATGACGTCACGAGCCGTGCGTCCTAAACGCAAGAGCGCATAAGTCACGCGCGCAAAAACGCAAGCCACGAAACCATGCAGACGCCAGTCTCGCCACCGAAGCAGACACGACAGGGCGAAGCAGAGGCAGGAAGCAGCCCGGAAGGAGACAGGGTAGCACTGGTCGAGTCGCCGAAAGCCACTCGCACGCGACCCCGGCCGCTGGCTGGACGAGTCGGAGTGAGGCGCACGCTCCCTGCACGAGCCAGCGCCCCTCGTGGGGCCCTCTGTCTCATAGCGCCAGCGAGCTCGATGACGCGACATCGAGTAAGCGAGCATGCAACGTATGCCGCCGTCGACTGCCGGTAGGCTCGCGCGAGCTCAGCGCCCCTCGACGAGCTGCAGCAGCAGCATCGTGAGCGCAGCAGGCCGGAAAGACAGCGAGCCTCGGGCACCCCCCACTCAGTATTGTGATAGTGACCTCAGATTAGGGCTAGTTACTGCAGCTTTGCATTGTGGGTAAGGTCTACATCCTAAATAATGTATCAATTCCAAGTGATGAGTTCATCCTCAGCACACACACACACACACACACACACGCAACACACACACACACACACACACGCAACACGAATGCAACACGCAACACACACGCAACACGGATACACCGAACGGATAAAATCAACATCTTCGATGCATACCTGTCAGTAGGACGGCATACTCTCATTGAAAAGTGGCTTTCGGTGAGACCGGTCGAGCGCTTTTGATGACTGATGGCTAAGGCAAAGCACAGCAGCGCAGAAGTGAAAGTGACCGAGTGAGCGAGCGCACAGCAAACACGGAAGAGGTCGGACAGAGACGATAGCGCAGGGCTGAGCCATGCAAAGGATGGGCCATCCAAGCAGCTGCAGGAAGCCTTGTGCGTGATTCCCTTCCCACCGGAAATAGCAGGGACACTGTCGGATCTACAGATCTGAGACACTCCAGTGCGTCTGCACAGCCGGAGCGCTTTCTAGAACCCACCCACTCTTCGGCACCAGTGCAGCTGCATCCGGTTTCCGACGGTGCTGCGCTCACTTGCCTGGTGCCGGGAGACAAATGAAACCTGCCAAGGGGATGCCGAAGTGTGTCAGCTTCCCGACCCACTGCCCGGTCTCTCTCCCTCCCTCCTTCCCTCTCCCCCCCCCCCCCCCCCCCCGATCAGTTGACCCTAAACAGCCACTCAGGCCGCACGGCCGTTTCGGCAGGCAGCCAAGTCCACTCTGCCACTCGGTATGCGAACGCTAGAGCAAGCCGGCCGCTCTGAGCTACTGCACGACAAACAGTGCCGCCTGCCTGCCTGTCCGGCGATCACGGCCCACTTGCCTTCACCCTCCCCGCTCCCCACACGGCCCCAATCGAGTACATAGCGACGACTCCGGGTTCCTAGCTCGGCAGCGTTGCAGGCTCCGGGCTCCTAGATGGGCAGCGTTGCATAGCCCTAGCCTGACGACGAGAGCAAACTCACAGCACGTGCACACCAGCATCTCAGCGTCTCGCGAAAGGAAACCTCGAAAGAACGCGTCCGCTCAAACGCGGGCGCGACACGACCGCCTCGCTCGCTCGCCCGGCGCCGTCGACGGCCTCAAGCGCACCGAAGGCCCGTCGGCCGCGACTAGGCGGGCAGGCGGCGGCTGGGCGCGGTACGGCTGCGTCCAGCAGCATCGCAGACGGTGGCAAGCAGCACAGCGGCCGCGCAAAATCCCGCGGCGGTGGCAGGGCTCGACGGCGGCAGGGTCCGGCGGAGTGGACTGGCGCGCGGAGCCCCCACCCCTCCCCCCACCCACCCGCCAGGAGCAGGACCGGGAGCGCTGCTCCCGGCGACCGCCCGCAGCCGGAGCGGTCGGGCGGGCGTCGCGCTCGCACACCAGGAGCACCACTTATCGGCGGACGCTGCGCGAGCAAACACGACGACACGCCGCGACGCTTCGCGCGGCGTCTCAGTACCTCGCTGTCTCCGACGATCGCGGCGTCCGCTGGCTGCTCGACTCCGCCACCGGCGGCGCGGCGCGACCGACCCGGAACAGGGAACTTACCGCAAGCGCGGCGCGGATTGGAAAAAATCGTGGCCGCTGTGGCGCCGCTACCCGGAGGTGCCGTCCGGTATCTCCGGACGGCGGCCGCTTTTCTCACGCTAGGAGCGCGGCGGCTGAATCGTGCTCTGCGTAGCGGGTCGCCTCTTGCACCCGAGCGAGACGGCGAAAAAATCCAGGAACCGAATCGAAGCTAATGGCACGCGCGATCAACCGTCCGTCGAGCGAGCGACCGCTGCAGCGGCTCTTCCACTCGGGTAGAAGGGAAAGTTGCCAACCGCTACTCCAGGCATTCGCCGGATACGTTCATAATCTCCGCGCATAATCTATACTTTTTCAAAGTCGGCGCGCGCATTCCTAAGCTCATTGCTCCGGCAAAGGGGCACGCAGCTCTAGCGTGACGGTGTATAGCTTAGGGGCCGCGGCAGCCCAGATGGTTAGGCGCTCGCTCTTCCAGGCAGAGGTTGCAGGAGGTTCGAATCCTGCACAAGGGAAGGAGATCCTTTATTGCCTGCCACCTGCAAGTGACAGTGGTGACAGCTGTCAAGGCTCTTCTGCTGTTATGAAAAATTAGGCTGCTAAATCAGCTAATAAAAAATTGTACTTCGGGTTTAATGACAGCGTACATTTACCGCAGGGTAGTAAGTAGGTGTCCCGCAGCTACACATCCACTTCCATTACTCAACGGGGCTCGATAATCACGCGTGAACGAGCAGCTAACGGTACAGCTGGGACAGTTTGCGAGGAACGCGCCGCCACTTTCGCGACTGCGAGCATCCCGTTCGCTACCTATCACCCCCCCCCCCCCATAAAATCGTTTGTGCAGAGTGCGTCCGCGAGTGAGCACGTGACAAAAGAGTTCCTCTGGATCGCATTGCGTTATCGGCGCCAGCGTTCGCCCCATACGCCCCGTCCTTACGTAATGGCGAGTTAACGCCTCGCATGGTCGGAGAGCTGCAAGGACTGCTACCTTCAGCATTCATCCGGTCAAATGTGGCGAAGTATTGGTAAGGGTCCGGTCAAGCTATGCGCGTCTCGAACTACGATATTCAAAATGAAAATGCCTCTTTGACCTCCGTCATTTAGGTGAACCCGGTGTGGAACGGCTGCCTAAGTAGCCCCACCACGTATAAGTTTCTTCGTGAAAATGCATTGCCAATGATTTCGAACGCATTGTCAATTGCTAATGATTTCAGTTCGCGTCCTCAGCTAACGGTCGTTCGTGTGTTCGCGAGCAAGAATGCTACACGTCGATCGCTGTCGTTCCGCTGCTCACGAGCTAGTGCTAGCTCTGCACCCGTCGCGTGTACATGGCGGAATCCATTTTTGTATGATTCGCCGTGACTGGCATCCCATGGAAATTGCTCACGTACTTCCGTAGAACTCGCTCCCGACTCGCCGCGAATTACTCGCGGCGCATTACACCTCGCCGTACATTTTACCACCAACCAATCGACATGCCTCCTTTCCAGCGCATGTAAAGCGCCCAGAAAGAGATTTAGTTCTCTTAGGGCGCTATACTATATTACCGAGTCAGGAAAGCGGGTGCTACTACGACACGACGCCTGAGGAGTGCCCGAATAGGTCAAGGCCGGAGCCTGAGCGAGAGGGAGCTCAAAGTGCATCACTGGCATTTGAAGAGTCGATGCGCCTTTTGATGAGGAGCCGGCTAAAGTTGGCGATAAATGGTGTAATGGGGCACTTGTGCCATCCACGATTGACGAGCCTACGGGTAGCTGCCGGAGTTTTACAGCTACTGCGTCGACGCCTCGCTGTGCAGGCGGCAGGAGTGAGTAGCGAGTAGTGTTCCCAGTTACTGTAGACAGGATGTCACAGATTCAAGCAGCAACTAGGCTGCACTACCCTTACCAAAGCAAGCCCAAATCTGCGTTGTGCTTTGTAGCTGAAAGTAGGAAGAGTTGACTGTGGAGCCGATTTGTTCATCTAGTGAAGGTTTACTTTGAAACAGGACAGCCAGATTGCATGCAGAGGCTACAGGAGATTCGCTGGCCCGGCCCATTTTGAGGGCTAAGCTTTCCAGTTTCCATGTGGTGCTACATGGTTTTCCCATTGCTATCAAGATAGCACTATTGCCTTTATATTTGAGAATTCTTGCTGCTGTCAAGCATGCTGCTGCCATTAAAGCGAAACGGGAGAGCTTGAGGTGCTGGAAGTGGACCTAGATCTGATTCCACGAGTACTGCGTATTTTAAAGGCTCAGCGAATTATTTTAGCCGTTGACATTTACACTCTCAATCTTCAATTCAAATAGGAGCTATACCATTGCCGTGCAGAGCAAATAATGCCCAGGCGACTTTAATGTTAATAGTCCAATTAAGCTTGAAGCTTAACCCCCATTCAGAGTATGCAAAAAATGTCTTCGCTCAATCAGCTATTGTCACAGACCGACTCGGAATTAATGTATACACTGAATTAATGTAGTTTAGGTACTTTGTGCCTCCTTGTGTAAAGCGGCAGCAGAGCTTTAATGGCTATCACCACCGCTTGCAGTTGGTAATTAAGGATCGCCCACTGCAGGATTCTAACCCACGACCTCGATCGTGAAGAGCGAGCACCTTACCTCCTGGGCTATCACAGCCCCTGATGTTGTATGAGCCCGATGCATTCTGCTGTTGTAGTTAGCGAAGCGCTCTGACACTAATGTACGTGCCTCACTTTTGGCCAATAGTTTAAGCTATAGGCCCAGCGCAACGTCAGGCCACTAAAATGTTTTATATTTATTTAAGTCTGCTGTGATTCCTCGAGCTCGTATATGTACGCGTCGAGAGAAAGAAAGAGGGAGTTTCGTTTGCCGCTCGTGTCTCCGTGAGACTCCACAAAGAGCCGCCGCCGCCGCCGAAGGAGCCACTGTAAATACAACAATGAGTAGTAGAGAATGGTTTACTCGTGCCGAAAAGAGTACCAGACCTTCTATGGCCCACGGGATGGAACGCCCACCATAAGGTACGAAGGTTTCATGGCAGAGAGCACTTTATGCATTTACTTCTGACGAAGCAAATGCATTGCCTTTCTATTTGAGAATTATTGCTGCTATCAAGCACGCTGCTTTTTAGCCTTGCTCAGCCTTCTAGAGAAGGCTGTAGCAAGGCTAAAAACCGCGATGCCGTTAAAGCATGTTGTGCCAGTGTGCCTGGGCGATAATGCAATACACGGTTGGCATGACCAGCTGTCCGACGTAAAGCAAGATTACCACAAGCTGCGAACTGAGTTAATTCTGATCGTCTCGTGGTTGACGGATGAAGAGGCCGAGCTTGAGGCCGAGAGGTTCCGGCTGGAGCAGGAGCAGCTCGCCACAGCCGAGACTGGAACAAAGATGGGCGACGAGCCAGCTTCATCACCGGTCGATTCCACCGTCAGTTACTCACAAGAGCCAGACAGCCGAGCGGAACTTATTCAGCTGCCGTAGCAATCCGGCTGCAATACCGAGGGAGGAAGCGGGTTTGGGACCTCTTCCGATCTAGTTGCCGTAGCAGCCAAAGAGCGCCGGAACAAACAAAATAAGTGCGAAGTAGCAGCAGCCGGATACGAAGGATGGGCAGCATGTGACGGCTTCCAGCGGCGAGGCGGTAGTGGTCAGAGGTGAGGCGAGAGCGGTCAGCGGGCGCAGCTACATTAGTCTTCGACGAAGCGCAGGCGGTCTCTACGCCTCGGCAGCGAAGAGCAACAGCGAGAGTATCGTAGAGGCGGATAGCATCTCGGCGACAGAGAGCGCCCGAGAGAGTAACGCCTCGGCCGCTGAGCGAAGCAATGAGAGCGTCTCGGTTAGAGACCCAGAGAGTAGAGAGCACCAACGTAAGATGCGAGCTAGCGGTCAGCCGCAAGGCGATAGTAGCCTGCGACGAGGCGCAAGCGGCCCGCGAGAGCGACGTCTCAGCGGCGAAGCTCAGCAGCGAGAGCGTCTTAGCGGCGGAGAGCGCCCGCACGAGCGTCTCTGTGCAAAGCACAGAGGAGCACAACCGCGAGATCGACTCGGTGGAGTGAAACCCCGAGAATGACGGGGCCATAATAATGAGCCGGAGTGGTTTTCGCAGGGCCGGATCGGCCGGCGACGAGCCGAGCGCATGAGCCCGGCCTTCGGGGCTCGAACGGAGGACTGTGACCTGCCGGAACCGCCTGACAGTGAGAGCGGTGTCTCAGCTTTGCGTAAAGGTGGGCAGCTTCTATGACCGGCTGCTGTCGTGAGGCAGAGCTGACGTCTGCCTTCTACGAGTGGCAGTCACGTAGCCTGTACCTGAGTCAAGCCGGCCGGAACCCTTTTAATGTTGAAATTATTATCCTGATAGGGCCCGAACGACATACAGCTGGACAGAGCAACAGCTTATGCTTCGGGGCCAACGCCTGAGCAGGCAGCAGAGGAATGCTCGGCGATCGTCATGGCTCTCACGACTTTGCAGTCGTGAGGGCCGCCCCTCCCCAGCCAGAAGCTCTATTTTCAATGGGGGAAGGGATGTTGTGTGAGCCCGATGCATTTTGCTGTTGTTATCAAAGCGAAGCGCCCTGACACTAATGCATATACCTCACCTGCGGCCAATAGTTAAGCCATTGACGCAGTGCAGCGTCAGGCCACTAATGTATGTTATATTTCTTGACGTCTTCTGCGATTCATTGAGGTCGTATGCGTTGAGAGAAATAAAGAGAGTCTCGTTAACCGCTCACGTTCGCTCTCTGCGTATCCGTGCGACTCCTCAGCCTGTAATGCAACACTCTCACAGCCCTCCTTGGTGGCGGTTGTTTGCCGTTATCGTTAGTGGTATTACGAGCAGTCCTTAGCTGGCTCGTTTCACGTATTAGCATTTTTCTTTGTGTAAATGCGTTGCTTATTCTAATTAACGCTTTGTCCTGGATTAATGGCTTTTAGAGTGCTTCCGTGGTCAAACTGGTTTTGTATGTGTCCGGGTTATTTACTCGCACTACCTTGGTCGAGCACAGCTAATACGACAGGGTGTGCTCGCTTCGCCCATCTCGAGTAAGACTGTATCCGCCCAGGCCAGTCGGTGGGCGGGGTCAACTATACTGTTTGTCGCATTGAGGAAGAATCGAGAGCTACTGAATGTCTTCTCTACGAGCGTACCGGAGCAATGGCCAAGTTGCCGACAACGAACGTTTGCCGAAATAGTGTGCACTAAAATTAAAATTTTAGTGACAATTTTTTTTTATCTAAAAGCCATCAAGTTTCAACTGTCCTGAGAGCTTCTCGCGACTATTAGTTCTACATGACGCAATCCGGACCACTACAGGCGGGAGAGTTTGGAAGAAACCGCGCGAACTGAGACTGGGATTAGGATCTTCAAGACGTTAACGAGAGCTTACGCAAAAAGTCCGGCAGCTTTCCGATGGCGGATGAGGCATCGCAGGGTGCACGGGGGAGGCGGCTTGCTGAGCTTGCTCAGGCTGCCGAGAAGAGGGGACGGCTATGGAACGCAGCTCTTCCGAAATATCCACGCCCGTCAGTCTCAGTGGACGAGGTGCTAACAACACATGAGCCCGATGACGGTAACCCGGGTTACCGAATTTCCGCAAGTAGAATCGTCGCAATTAATCATTTATTTTTCGCATGGCTGCTCTACAAAACATAGCGTGTCGAAGTCGGAAACGCGTTGGCCTGATTCAGGAGCAGCACCGTCAGAGTTATGTCGAAGCAATCTGAAGAACTCTGTGCGAAAGAGCTCAACGGAAGGATGCACGCTGTGGTTGGCTATAATGAGGATACAAGAGATGTTAGTAATGACGTTGTTAACAACGCAATGGAACGGGTGTGCAAGTTCTTGGAAACATTTCCCGGGAACTTCATTGCCACCCGCTGGTCTGAAAACAGCAAGAGGTCTGGAGTCGCGGCGCCAGTGCTCGCCTGGGTAGTATGGCTGATAGTGAGGACGAAGATCCTGACAATATTAGCGCGCCGTTGGCGGCGGCATCCGATTTGGCGAAGACTTGAGGCAGAAACAAAAGAGCTTCAGCAAAGAAGGCTGCTCCGGGCGCGAAGATACGCTCTGTGGGGGCGCCCGAAGAAGGCACCAGCGGTAGTCCCAAAACCAGCCATCAAACGAGCTATTTCTTGAAAAAATAGGCTCAATTTTCGTGATCGACCCTTCGATCCTTGCCCTAAATTTGGTCAGCCACTGCGCACTGTGCAATAGAAACGATCGTTTTCGAAATCGCCGTCGATCTGCTGACGAGTAGAACTCGGCGAGCCCGAAATGTTTAGCCTATTTGCATATAATTTGGACCGATATTCAGGTAGTTATCGCAGTCCGCGGGCACTCGGGCTACCATGGTAGGCCGGGTTACAGCCATCGGGCTCATATTCCCCATTCAAACCTAGCGTAGTGCAGTTTATTGTCGCCACTTATGAAGTATGGAACACGGAAAAGCTTAACCGCTTTAACTGGCTGCGGTTCGACTGCAACACATACTACTGCACTTCCGTACGCATGTTGCGTAAGCACATCGAAAGACTGTTTACTTCCATTTGTCCGGAGAACTCCACGGTCAAGGACTACTAGCTTCAACTTTAGATAATCGCGACTAGATGCGAAAAGTTAATCACGACTAGATGCGAAAAGTGCAAGGATTCGCTGCCGTTCTGCGGATGTGGTGATACCGCTCTTCAAAGATTATGAGCAGAAACCGTTCAATCAGGCCAGTGGCTAACGGCACAGCGGCTGAGATGTCGACGAGAACTTGCCACCCATGCTGATGACAGGACGCCGATAGGAAGCCTTCCGTAGGATCGCAGGATCCACTGCCAAGCTGGCTCTTCGTTATGGTCAGTTTTTGTAAGTGCAAAGAATCGATATTTGGTAATCGCTGCTCCAGCTTAGTGTTTGTAAGCATGGTTCTGATCTGACTGATCCTTGCATATTGTTCGTGTTCCTTCGTGGTTATGAATTTTTAATGATTTTAAGGCTGTCAAAGTATTAAATACGCTTTCTTTCTTGATGATCATTTACGCACGAAATTTGTGTCCTGCGGTCCTTTAGGTGGCCCACTACACGTAGGTTTTTGCCTTTGAGCCCCGAGAGAGAGCCCCGAGAGAGAGCCCCGAGAGAGAGCCCCGAGAGAACATAGCATCTATCCAGGCGCTTTACAACTAGCTGCAAGAGAATCCATAACCAGAGGTTAGTGACATGTACGCTCTTAAGCATGCAAAAGCAAAGCTTATCATAAACAAATTTATAACATTAGGTTGTGTAGCGCATTCGGAGCACTTAATCTCGATCGAGTCACTTTATATATACTGTATTGGAAGCATGATGAAATGGTTAGGAATCACATGTACGATGCCAACAAGCAAAACATGGTTAGGGTGCATACACATTATCAACATGTAAATGTGGTTAGTGGAAGCCTGCACAGTGTCAGCACGCATAAGCACATAAAGGACAAATCACAAGGACCCGCTAAATGCTGTGATAAACAGATCCAGTTTAGCTTCTTTTTAAATGTCGTCAAGTTAATAGATGTTGCTACGTCAGTCGGAGTGAGTTAATAATAATAATGATATATTTGATAAACAACCTCAGAGAACAATATCTCTTTCTAGAAGCTTTACATTTGCGGCAAAGGAAGCACGATCGAATGGTTAGTAGTGGCATGCTCAATAAATGACAACAATAGCATGGTTAGGGGTGACATGCACAAGGTCAGCATGCAAGTATGGTTAGTGCCAGCATGCACAACGTCAGCACTTATAAGCATATTAAGGACGAATCACAGGGACCCACTAAATGCTGTGATAAATCGGTGAGTTTTTAGTTTTTAAATGGAATCAGTTTAGGTGATGTCATGACACCTGTCGGAAGTGAATTCCAGGCTTTGGGAGCATACGAGCTAAAGGCACAGTCTCCTAAGAATTTGATGTTTGTACGAGGAATTAGCAAACAGTTAGATTCCTAAAAGCGGGTGGTATGATGCTTAGCCTGGTTGGGGAGTGGATCTAACAGGTAGGCTGCAGCCAAAGAATGAATGGAACTAAAAATGAGTGAGAAAACCTTGAAATCGATGCGTTGCTTGACTGGGAGCCAGTGCAGGTCAGCTACAATTGTGATAATGTGGCAAGTGCGACGTTCACAACAGGCAAGCCTAGCTGCAGAGTTTTGCACCAAATGTAAGGGCCTGAATGCACAGGCCGGTAGAACAGCAAGCGGTGAGTTTCATAAGTCAAGACGAGATATCACAAAAGCATGGACCGGTTAAGATGTGGTATCCCTGCCTAAACAAGACCGAATTTTAGCAACGGTATGTTGCTGAAAGTAGGCAGACATGACTGAGGAGCTGTGGAGCTGATATGGTCGTCTAATGAAGGGTCACTTTTGAAAATGGCACCTAGATTTCGTGCAGATCAAGCAGGAGATATGCTAGATGTGCCGATTCTAAGCGTTAGCCTTCGCAATTTCTGAATCACACATGGTTGGTCCATAACTAGTAAGTTGGTTTTACCATAATTCAATTTAAGAAAAAATGCTGCCATGTGTGTGCGGATTTTACCAATACATGAAGCAAGTTAGATGAGAGAATTCGACGAACTGAAATGCTGTGGAGATCAAACCGAAGGTATCACTGAGTGCCACCCGCATAGAAGTGAAAGCCCAGATTGTGCCTGGCAATCACATCGGAAAGAGGGAGAGTATAAACCGTGAAAAGAACGGGACCAAGCACGGAGCCTTGGGATACCCACTAACCATTTAATCGTACTTCATTTGCAACAACTGTAAAGCGCCTAGAAAGAGATTGGGTTCTCTGAGGGCGCTTTATCAAATTTATTATTATTACCCCATATTTCAAAGGTTCTTCGGATGACCTCTTTCATTCGTATCAATACTCAGGAGTCTCCCACTGAGATAAGGCCTGGATCATTGCAGTGCAGTGCTAATGATGCTCAGGCGAGATGAGAGGCGCTCAAGAAGAACTCGGCCATTCATAATATCAAAAGCTGCCGAAAGATAAAGCAAAACAAACAGAGATACTCTACTAATGTTTGTAGTGCTAAGTAGGTCATTTTAAATCCGAGGAAATGCTGGCTCTGTCTAGTAATAAGCTCTAAAACCAGGCTGGAACTTACTAGCAAGGTTTAAAATTTTGATATATGAGTTCAGCTGGTCTGCCACGACTCGTTCCAGTGAGTCCCAGGCTTTGGGAGCACACGAACAAAAGGCACGGTCTCCAGAGGAGTTGAGGTTTGTACGAGATGTAACTTAACGATTTGATTCAGAAAGTGGGCGGTACGATGCTTAGCCTGGTGAGGGAGTAGTTCTTATAGGTAGGCTAGTGTCAGGGAATGAATGGAGCTAAAAGTGTGACAGCGAGCGTTAAGCAGCGTTGCCTTGACGTCCATAAGCTGCTTTGCAGAGAGCTACCGCAAGCCGGCGAAAGCAGTGTGATCTGGCGACTGCGACGCTCACAAGAGACAAACCTGGCTGCAGAGGTTTGCACCAGCTGTAAGGCTGATTGCAAAGGCAGGTAAACTACCAAGCGATGAGCTACAGAAGTCGAGACGGGATGTCACAAGTGCATGGGCCAATTTAGGTGTATCATATATGTCTAAGGAAGCCCGAATTTTAGCAATGTTAAACTGCAAGCGGCATTGATGGTCTTTTGCCCTTCAACCATTTTAAAAGCTGTGTTGTACACGTACCACAGCATAAATACGGGACCCGAGGCTGCTCTTGGTCACCAACCTTGCACCCGAGGTAAAGACGATATGCCTTTTTCATTTTAGAAGTGATACTTTTCTTCTGGTTGGCAAATGTCACTTCCCCACAAATAAAGCAAAAGTTGTTCACGTTATTAACGCTCTGTGGGGGCATTATGTTCTGTATTTTACCTCAATGGTTAAGATTATAACAGTTTCACGTAATAGTATCTTAAACTACCTCGCACAAAATCTGAAATATTTTAAATGCTCAATCTTTCCGCCAGGGCTTGATGACGTCAGCTTACTGCAGCAGCCGCCTGACAGTAGTACTGCACTGCATTAGAAAATGATGCAATTAACTCTGGATGATTTTTGCATGACTGTATTATGCAATGCGAGCAATATTACATCAGTCTAGGATTATTTATGATGTTGTTGCCGTCCTACTGGATAAGTTTACATGGTGAAACGTAGAAAATGAGCTATATAAAATGTCTTCAAAACGAGAACCACTAAAAAATGTGTGGTTATATTCGCGTTCAGCACACCAAGATACTACATATTACGATCTTTTTAAGGCTGTAACGATTTCAATGTTGACTGGTGTCATAATTAAACGTGTGTCATGATGGCACACTAGGTAAGATGGCTGCTTTTCACGACCTTGGTATCGAGGTCGTGGGTCCTATTCCTGCGGTGGGTGATTCTTTATTGCCACTGCAAGCGGTGGTGATAGCCGTAAAGGCTCTTCTGTCGCTATAAAAAAGAGTCTCTTAAATTAGCCAGTATATATATATTTATTTTTTATTAAACTTTCGGAAGTTAGTAGCCATCTAAATGCAAATGTCTTCGATGCTGGCAGCGGGGAATTATGTGAGTAGCATGTCGAGCAAGGCTTAGAAGAGTCAAAGGACCGGTATCGATAATGAAAAGCATGGGGCATGAGCCCGCCGAATCATAAGGTATCCCCTATTTTAGGGTTCTGTAGATTACCGACAGCGGTTTACATCTGCGCTCTGACCCTGGGGGTAAGGTGCTCGCCTTTGAAGACAGGGTTCGTGAGCTCCAGCCACGTCCATATGTGAAGCGTCTGGATAAATATAAAATAAATAAATATAATTCATTTATATAGCGCCCCAAGAGAACTTCATCTCTATTCAGGCGCTTCACATACGCCTAGGGGCTCGAGCCCACGACCTCAGCCAGACCTTGGTCGGGGCGAGCTCCTTAACCGCTAGACCAAACCAGCTCGGCGGATAGAGATCAAGTTCTCTTAAGGGGCTATGCAAATTAATTATAAATCTTACGGTAGGATCTAAGCCCGTTTAGTACTGTGCCAGTGGTACACAGGCCTTGGATAGGCACTTGTAGAGGATCCGGTGGTCAATTGCAGCAAACGCTACTGTTAGATACAAAAGTACTGGCGGTAAGGCCCTGCCCAAATTTGCACCTCTCAGATGTTCATTAAAAAACCCGAAGTTGGTTACTTTCCGGTGAATATTTCTCTAAATCTAAAACCATTCTTAAACTCTAAATTCCGATTGGAACTTGCAAGTAGGATGTGGTGAATTGATTTAATCGCCTAGTTGCTGGGCCACCACTCCCTCTAGACTCTTCAATAAGAATAGCAGGAGGGAGACTGAGCAAAAGCTAATTAAATTCTCTTGATCTACGTTAGAGTTTTTACTGAGTGGTGTGAGTATGGCCATTTTCAGAGAGGGAAGGAACTTCACGGGTGGTCGGGGACACATTTACAATAGTTGCTGTGGTGAGTGCCAATGGTTGTTATTTCGATGTTAGTTTGTTAGTATCTTGTGATGTGCTGTCTAACTTAGACTTCACTTTTTTGAGCGGGTTGCTTATGTGGCGCTTACTTAACTAATCAATCGTTCTTAGTTTGGCAGATTGTGTTTTATTAAGTATTAATAAAAAATCCCCTGGAAACTCTGCAGGTATGGCCGTTTCTCTCATCAAAGGGCAGACAGGGGGTTTAGGGGGCAGACAGGGGGTTTAGGGGGCAGACAGGGGGTTTAGGGGGCAGACAGGGGGTTTAGGGGGCAGACAGGGGGTTTAGGGGGCAGACAGGGGGTTTAGGGGGCAGACAGGGGGTTTAGGGGGCAGACAGGGGGTTTAGGGGGCAGACAGGGGGTTTAGGGGGCAGACAGGGGGTTTAGGGGGCAGACAGGGGGCTTAGGGAGGCGAAGCTTCACACTGAGGTTATAAGCTCCCGACGACTCTAAAAAGTTCCAGTAATGGAAATTTCTGAAAGATTCTAGAAGCTTCTCGTTAAATAATGGGAACTCTAAAATGTTCTGAAAGCTTCCAACGAAATCGAATGGTACTTGGTCAGAAAGAACAGAGAACTACGACATTAACCCGCGTGCAGCAGAAAGCCGAGATATTTTAAACGCGCTGTGGCGGCTTCTACACCAAAGTCCTTTGCTATAAAAACAGTCATAACGAGTACTTGTTCTTTTGGCTGATTTTAATGCTATCGAACGTCAAATCTTTCTTGAGCGCCTCCCATCTCACCTGGGCATCACACGTACTGCATTGCAATGGCGTAAGTCCTATTAAGTGGGAGACTCCATAGTATTGATGTGTATGTACAAAGATCATAGAGGAACCACTGAAGTATAGGGTACCTCTGGGCTCTGTGCTTGGGGCAGTTCTTTTCACGGTTTATACTTTTCCTCTTGCCGATGTGATTGCCAAGCAGAATCTGGGCTTTCACTTCCATGCGGATGACACTCGGTTGTACGTTTGCTTTGGTCCCTCTCAATGCTCCAGTTCGTTGAATTCTCTCAATTTCCTTGCTGCATGTATTGATGACATCAGCACACGGCAGGCACTCTTTTAAATTGAATGATAATAAAACCAACCTACTAGTTATGGGCAAACCAAGTTTGATTCAGAAATTTGAAAACCTAGCACTCAAAATCGACTCTGTCAGCATATCTCCTGTTGAATCTGCACGAAATCTAGGCGTCCTGTTGTAAAGTGACCTTTCATTTGACAACCACATCAGCTCCACAGTCAAGTGTGCCTAATTTTATATACATACAATTGCTAACAATTTGGGCTTAGTTAGACAAGGGTACCACATCTTAACCGGTCCATGCATTTGTGACATCCCGTCTTGACACCTGTAACTCACTGCTTGCTGGTCTACTGGCATGTGCAATCAGGCGCTTACTGCTGATGCAAAACTCTGCAGCTGGGTTTGTCTGTAGTGAACGTCACATTTGCCACATCACACCACTTCTAGCTGACCTGCACTGGCTCCCAGTCAAGCAACGCATCGACTTTAAGGTTCTGTCACTCACCTTTAACTATCCTTCGTTCCTTGGCTCCGGCCTACCTGTCAGATCTACTCTCCGCCTGGCTAAGCGTTGTAGCACCTGCCTTTCTGAATCTAATCGCTTAGCTACACCTCGGACGTACCTAAAACTCTTTGGAGACCGTGACTTTAGTTTGTTTGATCCCAAAGCCTGGAACGCACTTCCGACTTGCGTCACAACATCTCCTGACCAGACGACATTTAAAAAGAAGCTAAAAACGCATCTATTTATCACAGCATTTAGTGGGTCCATGTGATTCGCTTATGCGTGTTGACACCGGGCATACTGCCACTAACCATCTCTGCATGCTGACCTGGTGCATGTCACCTATAACCATACTATGGTTGTTGTCATCGAGCATGCTACCACTAACCATTTGACATGCTTCATTTGCAGCATACGTAAAGTGCCTAAAAAGAGATTAATTTCTCCGATGGCGCTATAAAATGTGTTTTTACTATTGTTATAAAATAAATTCGTGGATTTATAACTCACGAACGGCTAGTAATCTCCTGAAAATTGGCTAGCCTTGATGATTTTGCACGTTACAAGTTATTCCTAACGAATTGACTCGCTTCCTTTGCAGCATATATTAAGTGCCTAGATAGAGATTAAGTTCTCTCGTGTGGTCATTGAAATGCACTACTATAATTGTTATTATTGTAATGTTTCACTGAATAAGGAGCTGACGTTACCGACTGACTTGTGTGCTTACGCAGTGTAGACACTTATCGCCAGCACCGTAGTATACATACGCTCTCGCAATAGGTTGAACCGCAAATAATTTCGGCCTAGGGGCCGAGAAACGTAGCCATACATCCGTACGTCGGCCACGTTCACTTTGGTCCTGGTCGGCAGGATGAGAGAATATTTGCATGCACTTATTGGTTTGTGTTGTTAATGGCTGGTCTCATTCCCTGGAGTGGTGCTCAAATTATGAATGCTTGAGTAATAGCTCCATTTAAATGTGCCAGTAATGCTAGTTCGTAACCCTTTGGTAATAAAAACGAGTTCTTACGATCAAACGCATCCTAGACAGAGTTTGGACGAAAATAAAAGGCAAAACATCATATTTCTCTTTTGCGTCTGTATCGTGTAACGTGCAGTAATTGTCGTTCGCACAAAGCAAAAAATACAAAATAGTTTTCATTGGTTAAGCCCTGCTTAAGCCAGCATTGCGATGAACGAGTCTGTAACACGAAAATAACAAACGGAGATGTACCAATCCTTGCAGAGACGCCACCGATACCGGTGAAGCTAGCATATTGAAGCCTTCTTAGCACAAGTCGTAAAAGGCTCACAGATGCTCACAGGTATACTGACAGTATCTGAGTGCAACAACAATCAAGAGCCTCATTGCTTGATAAAAAAAAATGCCTCGTCCTGCTTAAAGAATGGATGTTCATTATCGCTATCATATTCGCCTTTTTCGTACGTTCGAGCCTCTTCCAAAGTCCAACAACCTGTCAGCTGTCAGCGTTGCTCGCACAGCTACATGCTGCAGGCAGGACACAGGGATGCGTCCATCAGGGGCATTTGCAAGTCACCAATTAGCGAGTAACCACCAGTGAAATCCCGGGGGTGAAATCTGGACAACGCCAGAGCCGGCGAACAAACGATTGCATTACAATTAGGCTTCGTGCATGCGTGTGGCTTTCTCAATGTCTACGTTCAAGGAGGTCACTAGTGACCTCGTCCTGAAGTTCATATCCCAATCAAAGAGGACAACTAGTCCCATGGGCCCTATCCCCTCTGTCCTGCTTCTACGATGCATTGATCTGCAGCTGCCATGCATAACTAACATCATTAATAAGTCACTAGCTTAAGTTGATGTCCCAGCACCTTTTTAAAAAGGCTGTAGTCGGGTCACTACTCAAGAAAGCAACGTGGGACCAAGAGAACTTTAGCAACCACCGCCCAATCTCTCTTCTACCATTCCTATCAAAGACACTGGAACGAGTCGTGGCAGACCAGCTGAACTCATATATTGAAACTTCAAACTATGCCAGTAAGTTCTAGTCTGGTTTTAGAGCTAATAACTCCACAAAGTCAGCATTGCATCGGATGTACAACGACCTACTTAGGAATAGAGACATGAGTAGAGTGTCTCTGCTTGTTTTTCTCGATCTTTCGGAAACTTTTGATACTATCGATCACCAAGTCCCTCTTAAGCGCCTCTCATCTCGCATGGGCATCACTGGTACTGCACTGCAATGGTCCAGGTCCTATCTCAGTGGGAGACTCCAGAGTATTAATGTGAATGGGTAAAGATCATCCGAGGAACCTCAAAATATGGGGTACTTCAAGACTCCATGCTTGGTCCCGATCTTTTCACGGTTTATACTCTCTCTCTCTCTCTCTCTCTCTCTTGCCGATGTGATTGCCAAGCACAATCTAGGCTTTCACTTCTATGCGGATGACACTCAGTTGTACCTTTGCTTTGATCTCCCAGCCTTCGAGCACCTCGAATTCTCTCAACTCCCTTGCTGCATGCACTGATGACATCTGCACGTGAATGGCAGCACATTTGCTTAAATTAAATGATGGTAAAACTAACTAGTTATGGGCAAACATTGTGTGTGATTGCGAAATTGAAAAGGCCAACGCTCAAAATTGGCTCTGCCAGCATACATCCTGTTGAATCTGCACGAAATCTAGGTGTCATGTTCCAAAGCGACCTTTCGTTGGATGACTACATCAGCTCCACAATCAAGTCTGCCTACTTTCAGCTGAATAACATTGCTAAAATTCGGGCTTGTTTAGATAAGGATACAACATCTAAGTAGGTGAATGTATTTGCGACATCCCGTCTTAGCTTTTGTAACTCACTGCTTGCTGGTCTACCGGCCTGTGCAATCAGGCGCTTACAGCTGATGCAAAACTCTGCAGCTAGGCTTGTCTGTCATGAGCTTTGCAGTTTCCACATGGCACCACTTCTCACCAACCTACACTGGCTCCCAGTCAAGCAACGCATCGACTTCAATGTTCTGTCACTCATTTGTAGGTCCCTTCATTCGTTGGCTCCAGCCTGCCTATCAGATCTACTCCCCCACCAGGCAAAGCATCGCATCACCCGAATTTCGGAATTGAACTGGTTACCTTTACCTCGTACAAACCTCAAATCCTTTGGAGACCGTGCATTTAGTTCGTATGCTCCCAAAACCTGGAACTCACTCCCGACTTGCGTCACAACATCCCCTGCCTTGACCACATTTAAAATAAAATTAAAAAAGCACCGATTGATCGCAGCATTTCGCGAGTCCCTGTGATCCGTCTTGTATGTGCTTATGCGCGCTAACACTGTGCATGCTGCCACTAACCACACTTGCATGCTGACCCTGTGGTCGTCGCCCCTAATCATGTAATTCTTGTTGTTTAGTGAGCATGCTACCACTAACCATTCGATCATGCTTCCTTTGCTGCGAATGTAACGCACCTAATAAGACATTGAGTTCTCTGAGGGCACTTCATCAAATGTATTATTATTGTTATTATAAGAGATTGTTCTGTTGATACGACGTTGACATGAAGACTGAGAAGGTTGCACGACTGTTACCTCAGGCGATTTCCGCGGAGCCCATTGCGATTTCTGGTTAATTCGTTTGCGTTAATTTTTTTATATCTATAGTTTTTTGATTGAATCATATTTTTGATTCCCTGCTTTAATTTTAAACGTGAATGATATTTTTTATCTATGGTTGTGTTTAAATACCGGAGCTTCAGCCCGTGACTGTGTGCCAAGGCAAATCCTATATAAACGATGCTAACCTGATTGGGGTAAAGGATCCAAGCTAATCTCAACATTATGAGTTTCCGGCTGAAGCTAAGACTACGAATTGCCGATGGCGCGGGACAACTCACTTTACCACTACCACCACCACCTATAGACTCTTGGTCTGCTGGACCCTAGCGATACAGTACACCAACACGACTTTCGCTCGTCAGGAAAAAATAGGTCAAGTGTGAAGCTTGCAACTTTACAAATCACGAGCAAAGTGTCGCCTATTAAATGCACTCGATTCTCGATTCATGATTCTCGATCGAAACCAAGCGCGACCAGACTCTAGTTAAGAGACAGATTCGACATTTTTGCTTTACAGCCGATCGTTTCGCTTTTAATCCAACCTTTTTGCTTTCGATTTGACTGTTTTATTTTTAATTCGAAATTGTTGCTGTTAGTTCGACCTTTTTGCCTTTAATCAGAGCAGTCGCGAAGTCCAGTAGAAAACCAGTTGCACAGTCTTATACGAATCAGGAAGGCAAACCATAGAAATAATAATAATAATAGCCTTGATAAAGCGCCCTCAGATAACTCATTCTCTTTGTAGGCACTGTAAATTGACAGCAAAGGAAGCACGATCGAATGGTTGGTGGTTGCATGCTCAATAAGCAGCAAGAATAACATGGTTAGTGGTGACATGCACAGGGTCAGCATGCAAGTTGTAGCGCCCTGCTGGCCTTGGCTGAATTTTAGCACGAACAAGAGCTGTTCGGAGGCGGGCTAGAACTCTTTTGTCCTGGAGCAGTGAGCCAGAGAGGAGCGTCAGTGCGGTTAGAGAGGAAGCGCTTAAGAGCAAGCCAGGAAGCTCTCTGACCAGCGGTGGCGAGTCGGCCTTTGGAATTGGTCCGATACCCGCGGGAGCGGCTGATCGATGTTGGCTGGCCTGTCAACCTTCGCCATCACTCTGTCCAAAAAGAATCGTCTGGAACCCATTCGCCATTCAAGCTGGACAGAGGGGACATTCCAGTGGCCTAGTGCCGGTATTAATTCCTCACCGTAATGGGCCATGGTGTCGGGCCCAATACCACTAAGCTCTTGCCCCATTGTCTCAGCCAAGTATTTAAGAGTCGAGCGACGCTCGCTCTGGGTCTTTTGCCTGGGGTCTTTTGTCTTTGGTCCGGCTCTGCGCCTCGGCGCCGTCGGGCACTCGTTTCTCTGAAAGCGAGGGAGGAGGGCGGGCTGTCCGCCGACGATGGACGGAACAGGACGAGACAGCTCTAAGAGGATTCGGTGGAACTCCACCGAAAACGGTCGTATCGCGCCCGGGCTGGCATTTTGTGTTCTTTCGTGTTATGTGTGTTCGCGCTAGCACGTGGTCTCGGCATAGGGTTTTGCCGGTGCGAGCTAGGCGTAGTTGGCGTCTGTGGAGCCCTAGTTCTCCGGGTAGGGTTTGGGCTCCGGTTCGCGCTTCAGTGTGGAGAAGTATTTCCTCCACAGGAGTGCTTGAGTGGGTGTGTGTGGAGTATTCCTGCCGCACTGGTGGAAACCGAGTTCTAGTTCCCGGTCAGGGTTTAGACTCTGGTTCAGGCTCCGTCTATTTGGGTCGTTTCCCATTATACTCGTAAGCAGTCCCAGTGTGGAGAAGTATTCCCTCCGCAAGAGTGCTCGAGGTGGCGTGTGTGAAGTATTCCTGCCACACTGTTGGAAACCGAGTTCTAGTTCACCGGTCAGGGTTTAGACTCTGGTTCGGGCTCCGTCTATTTGGGTGGTTTCCCATTATACACGTAAGCAGCCCCAGTGTGAAGAAGTATTTCCTCCGCAAGAGTGCTTGAGTTGGCGTGTGTGGAGTATTCCGGTCGCACTGGTGGAAACCGAGTTCTAGTTCACCGGTCAGGGTTTAGACTCCGGTATGCGCTTCAGTGCGGAGGAGTATTCCCTCCGCAAGAGTGTTTAAGTTGGCGTGTTTGGGGTATTCCCTCGGCACAGGTGGGAACGGATTCCTAGTTCACCGGTTAGGGTTTAGGGTCCGGGTCGCGCTTAGTGTGGAGGAGTATTCCCTCCGCAAGAGTGTTGGTGCAGTTGGGAACGTGCGAGGAGTGTGGAGATAAAGCTGAACTAGACGCGCAGCGACTTTGTGCGCTTGCGAATAAAGTTCAGTAAAATCCCCAATTTGTGTGTCTCGCTTCCAATTCACGCCGCGGACTCACGACCCTCTTTAGTAACGGTAGGCAGGTCAGCGCCAGAAACGCTCGTTTCGTGGCGGCCAGCTTATTGCGCGTAGGCGCGCACCGAACGGCATTAGGCGATAGGCTACGCCGCTAGGTAAGCGGCAGGTCAAGCTTACCCCGCCGAGCCTTCGGCGTTACAATATGGCTGCAAGGATAGTTAACAGAGTTTCGACCGCGTGTCTCCTTTGCTGAAGGGCCTTCAGTGGCTTACGGTTTACCGATGGATACAGCATAAAGTCCTTAGGCTGACCCGCAAGGCCAAGGCCGCCGATTGGCTCCTTCGTACCCAGCTGAACCACTGCACCAGTGTCAGCCTCCTCGTGCTTTCAGGTCCTCTATGGACAATAAATTGGCCGTTCCATTCCTCCGCTTAAAGACCGTTGGCGACAAAAGCTTTTGCTCTGCAGGTCCTAGACTGTGGAACTCATTCCACGATTCTTACGCAAAGACATAAACTCTCCTGCAGCCGACTGTGGCAATCCTTTCCCGACGTTCTGAGATGCTATTCGCAAGCTACCCACTACCTCGACTGCCTTCCTGACTCTGCTCTACTTCTCACTTTCTCTTTGCTGCCTGAGATGAAGTCTGTCAGCTACCACATGCTACCGAACGTCGCCAAGGCTTGGAGTGAACTACATATCTCTCGTGCTTTGTGGAGTTACAGACTGAGATGCGTTATTTCACATTTCGCGGCTGGGAGGTCACCAGGGCCTCAAGTGGGTACCCATAAATAACTACACCGACGCCGCCCGTAGCCACTCGTACCCATGGTTACTGGGTGAACGTGGGCGGCGTCCGATCTTATGGATGGGCATGGGCGGGTATCTACCTGCCTTATAAAAATTCCATTTAAGGGTGCATTCGGTAGTTCAAACGCTTGAGTTCAAACGGCCGAAGTTCTTGCGGAGTCAGCGGCGGAGTTTTTTCACGGAGCTTCGGACGGGTCCGCCGGATTCAGGCGTCGGATCGGGATCGCAACGAAATCGCTGCGTGCTTTCGAAGTCCAAATCGAAATTGCCAAACGCCTCCCAATCGCGACGAACGTCGACGCCGCCGCCGCTGCGATCTGGGAGCGCGAGCTGGAGAAGAAGAAGAAGCCGGCGGCTGATGGCTTAGAGACGCCTCCGCGCGCGATCCGAGACCGCAGCTCTGGCTAGAACGATCTGGAACGATCTGGGTGCCCTGGTGCGGCTGCGGCTGGTCCTTCGATCAAACTTGAGGGCGATGGGTGGACGTGGGCGGGCAGGGCCGGCGCGCTTTAGTGACGGTTGCCCTTGGATATCCACCCGAACGGCAGTTCTGGGGGTCATCGGAGACTTTAAAATGGTTGTCATTCGTTAAGGGTCTCCAGGGTGGCTTCGCGAGGTTTTCTCCTTTCCTTTGCACGCGGAACAGCTGGGACACTGAGGTACACCAAGGCCACACAGCAAAGGTCTGGCCACAGCAGACCGAGCTCTTTGTAAGGAAGACCAACAGCAGCAAGTGTGAGCAGCTGGTCGCTAGACTGTAGGCGGGTGCCGATACCACCACCACTGCACATCAAGTCAGGCCTCGCCAAACGATTTCTCGGCGTTCCAAGTCAGCAGCTTTCGCGAGCCTCCGGCATGTCTTTCGGCATTTTTCGGAGGCAAGGGTAAAGTCTGGTATTTTCCTTGGACCGCAGACTCGAGGAAAATCATCGAGTGTGACAAATTGCCAAGAAGCCGAAGAGTATAGAGTGGGTGGCTTGGAAAAATTTCGTTGCAGCCGTTCGGGGCTTCCTGGGTCAAATCGAAACGCTGAATACTATGAGCGGCTGGTGCAGGCTCTCATTAAAGGACCATGCAGTTCGAATGTTTCAGGCTCTCATAAAGGACCATACCAAAATGGAATGTCCCACAAAGTCCAAAGTCCTTGATGTTCATTTTGAGAAATTCAAGAAAATGGCAGCTTACTCAGCGGAACAAGGAGAGCACTCTCTCTCTCTCTCTCTCTCTCTCTCTCTCTCTCTCTCTCTCTCTCTCTCTCTCTCTCCCGGATATACTGGACTATTGGCCTCGTTACCGAGGATAGTATAACGAAGCAATGATGAAGACTATGTTTGGGGTCATCTACGAGAGAGCTATTTGCAGTATAGCCTCTGGTATAGAACATTTGCTCATTTCTGATGCCTTATGAATAATAATGTTTGCATAGCTTCATGGCAGATATCTTTTAGTTTTGACTCATTTGCTGTTCTTTTTGACTAAACGGAGCCACAAGACTAGAATTTGTCAGTTTCCAATCGGAAATGGGTTAATTTCAACTTAGTCACTGTCGTGGTCACCATAACGAAGTTTGTGGGGAATAATGGCCATTTTCTATACTTCTGAGACGTACGATACCTAGCAGGGACAAAAATTGGATTACATGGTGTAATTTATTCTTGCTCACCGGTCTTCACAGGCTTGATAGCGGCAATCTTCTCGAGAATGTTGGACAAAAAAGGAAAAGGAAGACTTGGCGATAGTTTGCTGAGACCTCAGAATCAATTTTAGGCTTTTTAATCAATAAAAATAATAATACATTGGTATTGCACCCTCAGAGAACTGAATCTCTGTCTATGCACTTTACACATGCTGCATAGATAGCATTGCCAAATGATTGGTGGTACCATCCACAAGCAGAAGGCATAGTGTAAGCAGGTACATGCACACAAGAGACAAATCACAAAGACTTACCAAATGCAGTAATTAAAAAATGCGTTTTCAGCTTTTTTTAAATTTCGTCATATCAGGGGATGTGGTGATATGCGTCGGTAATGAGTTCCGGGCTATGGGAGCATAGGAACTAAATGCACAGTCTCTTACAGTTTTAAGGTTTGTACAAAGTATGGCTAAACGATTCAAATAAGAACAGCAGGTTGTACGACTCTTCGCCTGTTAAGAGATTAGCTCTGATAGGTAGGCTGGAGCCAAAGAATGGAAGTACCTTAAAGTAAGTGACAGAACCTTGAAGTCGATGTGACTTTGAGCCAGTATAGGTCGGAGAGAAATGGTGTGATGTGGCAGACTAGTCTAGCTGCAGAGAAGTAATGGTCGAACGGCCGTATTGAAATATTTTATAACAACCAATTTCAAGCATTAAAAACTTGAGCTGTGGCTGGGCTAAGTTTTTTCACTTGTAAAAATCCAAGAGGATATTGAACTTAATTACGGCCGCCACTTTATCTGCAAAAACCTCGGAAAATTTCCCAAGGGGATCCCAGAGTGCGATTCACTTGCATTATGCGATGTGGTGGCTGCACGGAGGCACAAATATGTGCGATTTTCTAACAATGTAGGTGGGAGAATTGAAAGAAATGAAGTCAATACTATTCGGGAAATGAGACCACTCAGCTTTGTCCGGTGAATAATTCACTTCACGTCTTGTAAATTTGTTCCTGGTCTGGCTGACAAGCCTGTATCGTTTGACAATGAACAAAACGAAAACCCGGGCATTTCTACGCTTCGAGGATTTGGCGAGCATGCAGCATTTGAACCTGGATAGATCGGCGTCAGACCCAGACTTCTTAAAAAAGCTTTAAAACCTATGATTTACGGGGCGCCATTTTTTAAATTTCTCTTTTAAATAGAAAGGCATCCGTCTCCTGATCTGCATGTGGTCACTCTTTAGGGGAGCGAACCTAGCGTGAGACACCATCCGCGTGAGAGATCTCGATCGAGGCTGTCGGAGGCAGAGTCTGGATGCAGATCAACAAGTCCTGCAATGCAAAATAATTAAAAGCAAATTTCTCAGCATAGATACACTTAAGTCATGTTGCTGGACTTCCTCTATGTTACCACGCTCATACGAAGGAACGGCAACGGTGGGTGAGCTGGAGCGATGAACCGAGACGGTACGCAGCACACAGCAAGGTCAAGGGGCAAGGTCAAGGGGCAGATATTCTTTGCGATCGCGAGATCCTCAATGCGAGTCCAAAACGATAAACGTGTCGGACCAAACCGAAATTCTCAAGACGGTCAAGATTTATGCGAACGCTACTGCTGCTTCGGTCATCGGTGAATTTTAAGAACTCCAACGAACAACAGCGAAATGTCATACAAGAACATTTCGGTGAGGAAATCCAAGAAGTCTTCCAGGAACAAGGTCAGACTGCCCCGGAAGTGGATCGGTAGATCGCAGATATAAGAGGCATTGCTACAGACGCGGGTCCGATTGCGACTTATGCTGATACGTGTGGCTGCTTGCAGCAAGGAGCCGCTGCCAGCAGCAGCTCCCTGCTCGTCGCTTCCACCATGCATGCATGCATGCTCCCTGCTCGTTGCTCCCACCACGCATGCACCAGCTCGGTGCATGCTGGCTGCTCTTTATTCCAAGCGACCATGTTGGTTAGCTTGCGTTCGGCTACGCACGGGCAACACGACTTCTGAATTCGCTGCATTCAACCTGCTACCTTAAATTTTAGATGAACTGCACTGTTATGCTGCAAGCCGACTGCACTCGAGGTGGCTTTCCAGTTCGGTTTAATGGGCGAGGGCGTCCCAAATGAAGCGCCGAGCTCTTGCAGACTGAGTCGGACAAACAAAGATCTCGTCTCCTCAGGAGACATGGGCGTAAGGCACCCTCAAAGGGCTTACGAGGCTCTCGGCTCGTCCATTGACCGACCTTCTTGGATTTATGACGGACCGCAGCGTTGTACGTACTGCAAACCAGCTGTGCTTGTTACCGGGCCCTCCCATCGTAACGCTAGGATAACTTGCACATCTTCTAATTTGCAGCACTGCAATGGCGCGACCTTAATGCGCTCGGAATTTCCCTTTCGATAGCTATTTTAAGTTTGAAAGCTTCATCGAGGAGACCGTCTCCACAGCTGGACATCACTTTCTATCCCAGCCCAATACTGTCTACCACGGTCAAGATCTCAAGATCGCACTAGCTCCTTGGTTCTTCCTGGATTAGACCACTATAACTCAGTTTTGACTAGGCCACGGAAAAGAAAGGCCTCTAGGCCACTGCAGCTAGTGATGGATGTGACTGCAAGGTTGAACAACGAATCCAAGAGGGTCGGGTATGTGTTTCCTTCGCTGGAGGAGCTCCGATGGCTTTTGGTCAATTGACGGGGACAGCGAAATTCTTGCTCTAACCCACAAGGCCCGTCGGGGCTTGGCTCCTTCATACCTAGCTGAACCGCTACATCAGTTGGCCGTGATGGCACACTAGGTAAGGTGGTTGCTTTCACGACCTCGGTCCCGAGGTCGTGGGTTCGGTTCCTGTGGTGGGCGATCCTTTATCGCCACTGCAAGCGGTGGCGATAGCCGTAAAGGCTCTTCTGTCGCTACACAAAAAGAGGCTGTTCAATCAGCTAGGATTTATTATTTATCGGTTTCAGCCTCCTCGTGCAGCTTTGAAAAGCGTCGGGCCTGGGCCCGACCAGCCACTGATCAAGCTGGAGAGGCCGCCCAACTGTTGACCAATCTTGCCGCTCTTTTTTAATCATCAACATCTATATATAAGAGGAAAAATAATAAATATTGCCGTTTCGTTTGAAAAATTCGGCAGTACGACGCGCTTTGCTCTCCTTTGTTCCAGATCGAAAGCGATCATATTTCGGTAATTGCCCACTCTAGTATATTCTCACTTTTTGAGTAGTTTTAGCAACAGTGTCATATTCCAAAGCGACCTCTCGTTAGATGACCATATTAGCTCCACAGTCAAATCTGCCTACTTTCAGCTTCATAACATTGCTAAAATTCGGGCTTGTTTAGATAAGGATACCACGTCCAAGTTGGTCCATGCATTCGTGACATCCCGTCTCGACTTCTGCAACTCACTGCTTACTGGCCTACCGGCATGTGCGATCAGGCGATTGCAGCTGGTGCTCTGCAGTTAGGCTTGTCTGTCGTGAGTGTCACAGTTGCCACATCACTCCACTTCTCGCCGACCTGCACTGGCTACCAGTCAAGCAACGGATTGACTTCTAGGTTTTATCGCTCACTTTTAGGTCACTTAATCCTTTGGCTCCAGCCTATCTCTCAGATATACTACCGCATCAGGCCAAGCATCGTACCACATGCTTTTCGGAATCCAACAGTCTACAAATACCTCGTACAAACCTCAAATCCTTTTGGAGACCGTGCATTTAGTTCGTATGCTCCCAAAGCCTGGAACTCCCTCCCGACCTGCGTCAGAACATCCCCTGACCTAACCACATTTAAAAGGAACCTAAAAACACACATATTTAGGACAGCATTTAGTGGGTCCCTGTGATTCGTCCTTGATGTGCTTATGCGTGCTGACACTGTGCATGCTGCCACTAACCACACTCTCATGCTGACCCTGTGCATATCATCCCTAACCATCCCTAACCATTTCATTTTGTTTATCAAGCATGACATTACTCACCATTCAATTGCATTTCCCTTTGCAGCAAATGTAAAGCGCCTAGAGAGAGATTGAGTTCTCTGAGGGCGCTTTATCAAGTGCATTATTATTATTACTATTTTGCTTTTGTTCAATTAAGTTCAATTTTCAAGTGCAGTCCACTTGTATGTTGGCAGGCTTTATTTTCATTAGTAAGCGTCGGCTAGTGAATCAACAGTGACTCTCGTTACAAGACTTGCTTTAGTATTAACTACTTCAAGTCCATTTTATATTCAACTTACATTTCAGCTATGAATGCACTTTCTAGTTTGCATTCAGGCATGCAGGTTTTGCAAGCTCTCCTTCCATTGGTCAGTGGTGGTAGGTGCATCAGCTGTGACCACGTTTGTAGGACGTGGTGAGAGAACAGGACTCGGCAGCCTTCAAGCGCTGGGAGAAGATGCTACTACGAGAGCTAAGAGCTGCCAGAGCAGCTGCAGCTGCTCTCGAGCTGTGGCAGGGGCTGACAATGACACATCAGGTCCAAATCCATGCATCAGCTGCATCTGCGGGAGACATCCATCTACCACAAACTGCTGCCAGCTGTCAGGTGGGTTTGGAAAGAACAATGACATGACAGTTCGAAAATAACGCATCCATGGAATATAAGGGCTGCCGAAAGCGGTACAGGGAGAGGGAGGACTGCATCCCTAGGACGCCATCGGCTGTCTCTAGAGTGTGTAGACTGGGCTTGGCCGGCCTGGTTTGGATAGTAAAGTGCTTGGAGTTGGAGCCAGCAGGCTTGTTGCTCGGTCGCACTACCCAGCCCGACAAGTCGTACGGAGGGCCGTCACGACGTTTGCACACTCCGTCATACGACTCGATAACAGTGCCCCGTGAGCTGCTGCCATGCGAGCTAACGGCTGCTCTTCCGCACTCAAGACCTTGGGACAAATGTACCATAGGGACCGTTAGCGCTAATCATTCCTGACCTTCGCGATGTCCTTCGCACAGCTAGAGCATATGAGGAGTCGCATGCACTTTTAGGATTTGCGTTTGTAGCCTCAGGATGAACGCTAGGCAAGCAAAAAGACACAGCTACGACTGGGCAACGACACGGCGTGCAGATGTTCCTTTTCGCTGCATCTTTCCCACTGCCTAAAATTACTGAAGACGATGGTGAGATGCATCATGCATTCTGCAGCTGCAGTTGGCCATCTTGCCCTCTTGCCCACTCCGACCCCCCCCCTCCAGGGCCGACACAGAGCCCATGGATCCCCGAGGTTATGTAATGTAATGTAATTTATCTCCGACCCCCCCCTCCAGGGCCGACACAGAGCCCATGGATCCCCGAGGTTATGTAATGTAATGTAATTTATCTCCGTCTGTAACTTCACAAAGCCACAGAGACTATGTGCGTGCTACGCAGGAGAGTTTTCTATGGCGAACTCAAAGCCGTTGTCAGTCGGCAGCTGTCGGCACGCATTCGGTAGCCAACAGACTTCACCTCACGCAACAAAGAGAGAGTGAGCAGCGTAGCAAGCGTAGACACGTAGGATGACGCCTGGACTCGACTCACAGGGCTCACAGGGCTCGTGCTGGGGCTGGCGGGGTCGACGACAAAAGTAATTTGGCCAGCTTAGGTTCAAATGTGAAAATGAAAAACAGCTCCGACCTTTGCCTTCGGACTGGCGGCAATAGTGGCAACACACAGGTAAACACCGGCACCTGCATGAACGACTGCTTCGAAGAAATGGCAAGTTCTGCACTTGCTCTGCTCGCGAAAGGAAGGAAATGGGCCAAGTTTGCCGAAAAGGAACTGTGGCCCTGCCCCGTCGGTATCGTTAAAACAAAAGCGACTTAGCGCGGCTTCCGGTGGAGTCGACGACACGCATCGTTCGCTTTATTAGCCTGCACGTGACCCAACTGTCACTTGGGCTCTCTCGTGGCGGGGTAGGCTCACCATCACGGAAGACCGGCGCACGGCGCAGGCTGACGGCGTGACATAGAAAAAACGATGCCAGCGAGGGCAAGCCACAGCAGCAGCACGTGCCGCAAGCAGCAGCTGACCGGCCGCAAAGTAAAGGTCCAAGCACCGCAGGGGGTGGGGCTGGAGTGCTGTCGAGTGTCGCTGGTCAACGACGTGGAACGTTTTCTGCCCGCCAAGGGGGGTTCCTGGTGAGGGGGTTCGTGGTGAGGGGAGGGGGAGGGATCCATCTGCCGAACTCACGCGCTCGGGCAGTGCAAGTCCGTGCTTAGGCTAAGTAGCAGGAACCGCGCCGGTAGCTAGCTGCGCCGTTCGCAAGCACCGCACCACCGCTGAGCGCAAGTCAGTGAATGGCAGCTGCGCCGACTGAAAAACTCGTCTGCCAAAAATCGAGAGCCCACGAGACGGTGCTGATGTAAATGCGATGCCCATCAGCAGCCGGCCATGCTGCTTCGCCTGTCTCCGAAAAAGCCTGCCTCTGAAGCAGCAGTCGACGCTCCATCCTGAGCGATGAGGCAGCCATCGCCCCTCGCAGCTTGGAAGATGGTGGCAGATCCCGGGGGCTCTGGCGCCGCTGACTGCGCAGCGGCCAGAAGCGGCCGGTCAGCGGTCGAAGAGCAGCATGCGGCCGTGGTGCAAAAACGGCCGCACTCAGAAGATGTCAGGACAAGCCTTCCAATTTCTCTCCCAATAGCTGCCGTTAAACAGCCAGCATTCGTTACCGGTGATCGGATGCGGGCCCGACGCAAACCATCTACGACATAAGGAGAACAAAAAGCGGACAAATGATGCGAGTCGGATAGGAAGATGCTTGTCCTCTGCGACTCTCTGCTGCCTGCCCCAGCGCGCCTGCCACACTGCCTGCTGCTGTGCCTGCCGCTTTGAATGTTGGATCGACATGGGCCGCGAGGCCTGGCATAGTGTGGCAGCTGAGCACTGAATTGCCCTTAACAGGAGGAGAGCCAAGAGATGCGGCCAGAGCAGCCACAGAGAGAGGAGAGAGAGAGAGAGAGAGAGAGAGAGAGAGAGACAGAGAGAGACAGAGACAGAGAGAGAGAGAGAGAGAGAGAGAGAGAGAGAGAGAGAGAGAGAGAGAGAGAGAGAGAGAGAGAGAGAGAGAGAGAGAGAGAGAGAGAGACAGAGAGAGACAGAGACAGAGAGAGAGACAGAGAGAGAGAGAGAGAGAGAGAGAGAGAGAGAGAGAGACAGAGAGACAGAGAGAGAGAGAGAGAGAGAGAGAGAGAGAGAGAGAGAGAGAGAGAGAGAGAGAGAGACAGAGACAGAGAGAGAGAGAGAGAGAGAGAGAGAGAGAGAGAGAGAGAGAGAGAGAGAGAGAGAGAGAGAGAGAGAGAGAGAGAGAGAGAGAGAGAGAGAGAGAGAGAGAGAGACAGAGAGAGAGACAAAAAGACAGAGAGAGAGAGACAGAGACACACAGACAGACAGAGAGGGCGAGAGAGAGCCTGTGCTCCCATTCCTACCTCACTGTCGTGTGCGTGTCACTGGCATGCTCTGTACAAATGCGTACCGGCAGGCATCATCTCTGCAAGCGTTAGTGTCAATGCCCGGCTGCATATCCGTACGTACGTGTCGATTTACATTGATTGCTAAATGGCACGTGTTTGAGTGCGTGGGGGCGTGTGTGCATGTGTGAGCGCACACCTCAATGGGCGCAGGCCGAATGTCGGCTGGTTCTTCGTTGCCCTTCGTTGCTCCAGCATCCGACCAGCATCCCCATGCATCATAGCCTTGGCTCTTTTTTCCACTCAGTCGTAGTAGCACTACCGCTGAGACGCAGATCAACTAGGTCACGGGACAAACTTCCTTAAAGCAAGCCAAGAATAGGTTTGTTCTAGGAAACGAACCAGACAAGCCCCGACATACCTGCATCACACAGCAGCAGCTGCCTGGACACGCAGCCACGCTCACTAGAGCCCACCGCAGTCTGCTTCTACAGCTGCACAGCTGTGTATAGATCCAGAAGCTACCAGGGTAGCACAAGCACAGCCTGAATTGCTGTCGCCGAAGCTACTGCCGCTGTGACCTGCTGCGTGACCTTTACCTCGGCTGCCACTCCTCACTCTTCTTCTTCATTGCGTTCTTGGTAGTGCGCTGCTTCTCCTCCAGAGCCTCTTTCCGGGCAGCAGCAGCATCTGCAACAGAGAGCTCCACGTGCTCGTTCGCAAGGGTGTGTGCGAGCGCATACCCGGCCAGATGGCGTGCGTGAGCAGGTGCATGAATATAGATGTACATACGCATACGTGTGCACGCATGCCCATCCAGCAAGAATGCAATCGCGTAGGATGCTGCAGCTTGTGTGTGCAATTGCCAGCTAGCGTAGGCTAGCAGAAACGTGCAGGGATGTGCGAGTGCACGTCGACGCACACATGTTTGCACGTGATGGCACCTCTGAAACAGACAGCTCTTGTAGCAGATTGCAACTGTAATCTACAGGAGCAGACAAAGAGACAGACAGACAGACAGAGACAGACGGACAGAGACAGACAGACAGACAGACAGAGACAGAGATAGAGACAGAGAAAGACAGAGAGGGAAGCCCGCATACCAGAGAATCCAATGACTGACGGCAAGAAGCTTGATTAATTTGGATGTCCCAAACTGGGGAATGCACCTGTCGGTCAAACGTGCTCAAACCAGCCCATCTTTGCAAGCTCTGACAGATTCTGACAAAGGGCCTTTCGTTCGCCCCTGACTCTCCTTCCCTAGATAAATAAAAAAATACTAGCTGATTTAACAGCCTTGTTTTGTATAGCGACAGAAGAGCCTTTAAGGCTATCACCACTGCTTGCAGTGGCGATTAAGGATCGCCCACCGCAGGATTCGAACCCACGACCTCGGGGCCGAGGTCGTGAAAAGCAACCACCTTACCTAGTGAGCCATTACGGCTATCGGCCTACTCTTACTTGTCGCTTCCCGCATTCTACAGTCTCCTCACAGAACTTGGGAACTTGATCCCTGTGTGTAACACCATTTCTTCTCTTTGTACCACTTGCAGAAAGCATGAGGCACAGGCCCGTGAGCTTGTACGGCCGGGGGTGTCACGGGTGGGACTGAGCATGGGTTCAGTCCTAACGTGTTTAGGGGACTCGACCTCGACGTTGGCCATATCTGTAAGTCGAATAGAGGAGGCAGCAGTCAGTGTGAAAGTCGGCTGATGTTAACAGCTTCCTTTATATGCCTTCAAAAGAGCCTTGCCAGCTTTCAGTGGGCAACGATGAGTTGTCCGCTGCAGGACTCGAACCCACGACGTGGGTCGTGAAGCACAAGCACCTTATGCCTAGGCCAAGATGGGATGTTGCGTATCGCCTGGCTTGAGAAAGACTGCTGCCTGCTATCCTGCCACATCTGCCCCACTTCGTCTCTGGCAAGCAGGTGACATATAGTTCTGAAGATCACTAGCATTCTGCCTTGATTCCAGAGGATTCCAGAGTGGGGGCAAATAATTGACAGGAAGGAACAAAAGGAGCCTCAGCCTTGCAGCTGCTCTTTCAGCGAGTCGAAATCAGCATCAGCAGCTCAAAAGATCGAGAGAGAGAGAGAGAGAGAGAGAGAGAGAGAGCAAGACGTTAGGTCGTCAGGATGCAGCCATCGCACTGAGAGAGAGCTCGGTCCCACAGTCCTGATCCAGCCAAGCAAGTAGACAGCTCTTGTTGCAGCACTTTCTCAGCAGCTGCATTTGCATTGCCGCATAGGCGGCCCTGCGGCAGGCATTGTCAGCTCTGCAGGATTGCTGGTGCTGCTGCAGCACGATGGCTCGAGGGGGGAGTGACCAGGCAGGCAGGCTGACCAGGCACGACAATGATCGATCGGCGGTCGATCACCTCACCTGGCATGCCGTTCTCCAGGTCTCGAATGTCGGGTCGCAGTCGGCTGTCCGTCGGTGGCAGCAGCCGCTGCATTTCCGGCGATAATTCGTTCAGCTGAATGCCGAATCTCGTAAAGTTGTAATACTGAAAGCAAAAGTATCATCGTCTATGCCACCAGCCACTGCCCGATGCAGGAGATAGGCTATTCTACAGCCCCTCCGCCCCCCCCCCCCGACGGACCGGCCGACAAGGACCGTGTGGCATCGTCGACTCGGAGGAGCTTTGCTTCCATTATAAAGCCCCCACACCGGCGATCAATCGCGCAGCTCTGAGTGCAGCCCTCGCTTCCCCTCGCTTCCCACTACGATGCACGGGCCCGAGTGAAAACTCCGTGCGCCGTGCGGCCACTTATCCCCAAGCGAAAGCGGTTGTCACTCGAATGCCGGATGTGTGTGTGGGGGGGGCAGGCAGCCAACTCTGATCCACGCCCTATCGTCGATGCCTTGCTGTCCGCGATGCGCCTTCCTGCAGGCAGCTCTAGCGATGAGGAAATCGATGCCTCTGCGTGCCCCGCCCGGCCCCTCTCCCCGAAACCAGCAGCAGCCCTCTCCTCCGGCAAGCTGGTTAGCATAATAGCTGGCTGCCTGAGCCTGGCGGCGCCTCACCTCGGCAGCATCGTCCGGCCGGCTTTCGGCCAGCCAGAGCAGCACCTGGCCGGGTATGTGCAGGTCGAAGGACGAGGAGTTGCGCGGCAGCTGCGCCGGCCGCTCCTTCTCGTCGTTTTCTTCCTCCGTGTGCCCCGAGCTACCGTTCGTGGATGGCGGCCTCCGAACCGGCTGCGGCGACGCTCCCGCAGCTGCAGCCGTTGCAGTCGGCGCTGCGGAGCCCTGCGAACGAGCGAAACGGGGGAGGGGGGAGGATCATCGGAAGATTGCACGGGGCAGGACTCGGCGTTGCAGGGACCGTAGCCGGCAGCTCGCAGGCGCAGCCAGCGCTAGCGGCGAGCAATTGGCGAGCGGCGCAGCCGTGCAGCAGCCGGCACAGCACAGCTAGCTGCAGCAGCTGGCTGGCTGGCTGGCGTACCGCTGCACTGGTCCCGTGTCCTTTCTGCTTCAGGAAACTGTCCACGGTGCCAGGGTCGGCAGCGAACAAAGCGTCGGTCCAGCTGCCGTATATGTACTTTAACTTGTTTTTCCTAAATGTAGCCACGCCGCTGCTGATGCCGCTGCTGTTGCTGCTGCCGCCGGCCAGCGAGCCAGCAGCGGAAGTGCACTTAGGTGGACAGAGGCTGCAGTGCCAGCACGGGCAGCAAGCGCTGATGTCGGGATCACGAGATCAGACTGAGGCAGCAGATTCAGCTGCAGCAGAAGCAGTAGCCGCAGCAGCAGGCCCAGGTGGTCACGCGACACCACTGCCCGGCTCTGGAAGACCTGCCGAAATGCAGCTGACATTGCAGTTTCAACTACATGGCTACTTACTTAGAGTCTACTATGTAGCCTTCTACTTTGTGCGCCTCCCTGCTAAGGAGAGTGCATTTCTTGAAGTTGAGCTCCGCTTGATGCCCGGTAGTGTGGTTCACCAGCTTCATGAGCCCATACTACAAGGCGGCACAGCACAGCTGAAATGCCAAGTGCGCAGAGCAGTTCGAAAGCAAAGCGACTGGCGATATATTTTAAAATATTGAATAATAAACAAAATATAGCAAAATATTGTATACAGTCACCCCTCGCCACTTCCTGCTTCGACTTTCACCGCTTCACTCTGTCGCGGTTTTGTCTAAGTATATTCACTAAAAATTTGAACGAGATGGGATCGACAACTGATCGTGCGTTGTATCATTTTCACTGAGTCAATTAAAGGGGGCCATAATACAATTAAAATTAAAATGACTGTACTATGGACTGTAGGCCGATGTATTCGAGCACTCCAGCAAATCCTTTAACGCCAGGTGCAGCCGCTCCACCACTTCTTGTGTGTGGGCAAGCACTGTTTTTCAAAAAATCGAGTTTGGTTAAACCAAGTCAATCAGAACATGCTGTTCACTGATTGGCTATCCTATCCTCTAAATGTGCAAGTAAATGTACGATAATATTAATGTGATATCTGTAGCATCTAATATGTGTTATTTTCTGTATATTTTTTCTAATATATTGGGTAATACGAGTGTAATGGTGACTAAAGGGGTGTTATTTTATGTCCAGAGGGCTCTAATGTTGTTAAAAACTATAGTTAGAGGGTCGTGAGCAGGTTTTCTACGCTCTAACTACAAAAATATTCGATTTATAAATAAAGAATCATACTTTACAGATATTTACTTATCGCGGTCGAGTCTGGAACTGATTGTCCATGATAAACGAGGGACGACTAGAGGCATAGCAAAATATTACGAGCAGAAAGAAGTAGCAGTGAAAAGCAAAGCGGAAGCACGGCTTGATGCTTGGCATCAGCGTATTGCTCTATAAATTCCCTGCGGCATATGTACTAGCTGACCACGACAAGTAAGAATTATCTTTGTCGATGTAGACCTCGCACTTGCAGCTCTCCTCCTGAGAGGCCCAGGTGCTGTACTGCTGCCCTGCATAGCTAACACGGTAAATCTGCTCTTGGCCTAAGGTTCCATCCCAATATCTTTCCAATAGATTACGGTCAGATCACTTATCAAGAAGTCGACACTGGAGTAGGAGAGCTTAAGCAACTTCCGTCCAGTCTCCCTGTTGCAATTCCCATCAACGACACTAGAACGAGTAGGGTCAGACGGATTAAACTCGGAGATTTCACATTTAAAACTTAGCATCTTCTTGAGCGCCTATCGTCCGTCTCACCTAGGCATGACAGGCACCGTGTTAAATTGGTTTAGGTCTTACCTCAGAGGGAGAATTCAAAAAGTAGATGACATAGTAAAACGATCATTCGTTAAGCATTTGAGGTAGGGGAGGGGGACCCAGGGATCTGTTTTATGTTTTACTCTTTTTTTACAACTTACATTCTGACACTTGCCGATGTATAAGCAGAGTTTGATCTAGGCTTTCATTTTTATGCAGATGGTATATGTCTGTACTTGCACTTTGACCCTACTCTGTCTTCCAGCATCTCAAAGTCTCTCAGCTCTACTACAAAATGTATAGCTGACATTTACTCTTTATGACACCTAACATTCTCAAATTGAATGAATGACAACAAAAACGACTTAGTACTTATGGGCAAACCAGGTGCTACTCAGAAACTAGAGTCAAGCCCAGTCCTCCAAATGTGCTCGACCAAGGTATCTATCTCATGCAGCCTCTACACGGAATCTGGGTGATGTCTTTTCAAATTGACTTTTCACTCGATGAGCACACGTCAGCTCCACAGTCAAGTCTGCCAACTTTAACTTACACAATATAGAAAAAAATACAGGCTTGCTTAGATAAGGCGGCCACAGCCGTGCTTGCCCGTGCATTCGTGACATGCCGACTAGACTCCTGTGACTCGCTACTTGTAGGTCATCCTGCCAGCGAAATAAGATGCTTATAGCTGGTTCCAAAACTTGGCAGCTAGGCTTACCTGTGGTAGACACTGCGACTGTCACGTTACACTGCTGATCACCTATCTTCACTAGCTGCTTGTCAAGCAGCGGATTGAGTTCAAGATTATGTCACTCACCATTAGGCCACTCTATCTTGTTGCTCCGGACCAGCCTATCTGAATTAGTTTAACATTAGGCCTTCCATCTCGTCACTTTCTCTTCTGTCTCTGGTCAATTGGCTTTGCCCCTAGATAGACCCTGTCGTGACTTCAGTTACTATCCTCCCAGACCTTTGAACTACTCACAAGCAACTGATATCACGTCATCTCCAGATTTGATTAAATTAAAAAAAAACAGGTTAAAATAAAACCTGCCTGCTCCACACAGCCTTTGTTTTCTCTGTCAGAGTGAATAGCCCTTTGTGCAACCGTGCCATACGAAACTGTGTGCATTGTGGCTAAGTGCTACAGCGATCTGTTTTTGTATAATGCTTCCTGTCTGTTGACTGCTTACCAGTGCATGACTCTGTGTATGCATGCTACATCTGCCAGCTGGCCATCGGCCATGCATGCCCTCTTGTGTTCTTTTGTATTCCTGTCTCAGAGCATACTACTTAAATGCTCTTGCACGTTTGCCTAAGCATGATGCTGCGTTGCTTGTCATTAACTCGTAACTCTCTTGACCCTACTCAGAGTCATACGACTTGTTAGACGACTGAATAGAGATAGATTCGGTTCTGTCGGCGTTATAAAAAAGACTGTAATCTGAATCCCCAGTTCGAATGTAATAGTGCAGGTCACTCATTGCTACGACAGGGCTTGACCAGACCAAGGCAGGCAGCCCCGGCGGTGGGCATGCCTGGATGTGCTAGACCACAAGGCAGGTGATCGAGCTCATGGCCAAGAAGCCAGACCAGTAGCAGCTAATAGCCTCAGGGTCTCACAGCATATAAATTGAGAACGCCGGGATATATATACTCGTGTATATATGCAATCGTCCCTTCCTAGAAACATGTATACACATATACATGTACACGTGTATGTGTGTATACATAGAGGAGTACCGTAGGTGTCTAAAAATAAAAATGTCTAAAAATGTCTAAAAATTAAAATGGTTCGAGTTTCTGGAGCACCACTACATCAAGCCCACGAGTAGCGTACGAAAAGTTGTGTTCGAGAAGCATATTTGAAAACACTCGGGATTGTCATCACGTCGAAAGCACGTGTCCAGACATCTGAAAAAGAGCATTCCTCAAGGCAAAGGTGAACAATTGGAATGCAGTCTTTTACGATCTGTTCCGAGCAATTTCCAAATATTGTCAGTGACGTTTACTTCACGGTAAGGTTGGAGGCTAAACCGTTTGCTCAGTAAGCTGAGCACGTGATACTTAGCCAAGAGCAATGCTTAATTCAATTCTTGATGCAAACAAAGCCTTATAGACCTCATTCCCCCTTGAAACTAGCTAGCGGGTCTCTGGATTGCTCGGCAGCATATACCGTAATTTGGAAAAGCAAGATGGTTCCGTGTTCTTACGTGCAATGCTACACGAGTGTATCGGGTATGCGAAAATGCAATGGCTCAGCACAAAGAAGTTTGACTCATCGCTTAATGAGCATCGTGGATGGGATGGCCACTTGAGCCCAAGCAATCATACACCTTTTGCAGATGGTTGGGCACAAGGCAGCGGAGGCCATGCTTACATGCTCAATCCATAGCTTTCCGATGATAATATTGTGCACGGCACCTTTAGTGTTCTCCCATGTGTAGATTTCACCATGTCTACAAAAACAATTTGTGCTTTTGATGACCAGTGTTTGCTTTCTAGGACATAATTGATCTCAGTCTATCCCTATCTCGAATAACTAGCACTCCGGCGAAATTCGCTGGCAAGTTTGATTTGCAAGTAAACTTTTAAGAGACCCTTCTGCCTTGTAACAATAGCAAAACATATATGTATTGCCTCAAGAAAACCAAATATCTTTCTCTGGCGCTTACCATATACAGAAAAGGATTCACTTCAATTGGTTAAACACAAAACGCACAGTGACAAAACTCCCAATACTTAGGCCTTAAGAACACATGGTCATAGAGAGAATAATTCACTCGGATGGAGCACAAAATGTGAGAAAGGTAGGTTTTTAGCTCCTTTTTGAATGCCATCAAATCAGGAGATGATGTGACGTCAATCGGTAGTGAGTTTCAGGGTTTGGGAGTACCGTAACTAAAGGCACGGTTTCTAAAGGATTTGAAAGTTACTTAAGGGAACAACAAAGCGAGTCAAATCATTTGGAGGCACGTCATGAGGTTCGATGAGAAACTAATTCGGGTAAGTAGGCCGGAGTATGAAAACAGAGGGACCTTAATGTGAGCAACATAATCTTGAAGTGGAGACACTTCTCTACGAGGAACCTGGACAAATTGCTGAGAAGTGTTGTAATGTGACAGTTCCGACGTTCACGGTCGAGTTCATTATAGACAAGCCATTTTGGCACACGTGTAAGTGTTCCATTGCACAGAGACAGGACCGAACTGACAATAATAACCATGCCGATGATGGAACATAGATGGATATATATATATATATATAGAGAGAGAGAGAGAGAGACAGTCGGATTGTAAAGGCAATTTGCTCAGCCAGAAAAACAGACATTGCCTGATTTTATGCCACTAGAGATTGTTCTGAGAGAGAGAGAGAGAGAGAGAGAGAGAGAGAGAGAGGGAGGGAGAGAGAGAGGGAGGGAGAGAGAGAGGGAGGAAGAGAGAAAGAGAGCAAAACGTGTGTGAGTGAGAGAGAATGTGCCCATGCGTATGCATGCGCTCACGCACGCATGGCTGTGCAAGTATGTGTGCATGTGCACACGCAAGGATTCACGTGGGCCTCTGCGTGCAGAGGCCCACGTTCGAGATCTGCTCTTCATTTAGAGAAGCATACTGAAAAATGTAACATCAAGGGTCTACTAGTACCGATTCCCAACCGACACAACATCGGCACCGAGACACACAACAATACAGTCCACACAAACCACTCCTGTTCGTTGGATTGAGCCAGCAGCCCCTCAAAAGCATGCTCATTCCATCGGAGGTCCAAGCAAAGGCAGCTGCTACTCCCGTCTCAGGTCAGTCATCACAAGAGAGTGAGGGCTCCACTGAGCCTCAGCAGTAGATCCACCCCATCACCTGCCGAGCTGTTTCAGTAAGTTGTCCCAGAGGTCACCGGAGGGTCAGACCAAAGGTCATGTAACACTCTACTCGAGTGGGCACCACTGCCTACATTTGCCATGCTGCTTGGTCCTTAATTTATATTGATGCTGCCCAATACTGAAGGCTTTACATTGATGTCATTGCAAGTTCTAAGCTGGCTACGACACCGGCGATTCGGTCTTGGCTTTAGCAAGGGCATGGCCGAAGAATCTGCATGCCAACCCTTACAAAGGTTCGGTACATTCCTTGCATTCAGAGCGATTGCTGGACCCGAGTAAACAGAGCCGTTCTATTTTCTAACTAGGGCAGCAGGCCAGTGCTAATTAAGTAAAGTATTGAAACAGTGCCTCGGCAGGTGGCAGCTCGGCCCGGCCAGTGACTGATTCAGGTGAGCCTGTACAGAGTGGCTTGCCTGTAGGTTAGGGTGAGGAAAACCCAAGACCTGAAGGGTCATTTTCAGGTCACGAAAATCGCCCAAGACCAAGAGTGATAGTGGCAGAATCGTGCTCGGCTTACAGCGAATGCACTGTGAGAAGACCGGCATCAGCTCTTGGACACGAAACTCGGCCACGTGGCATGTGTCACGTGGCATGCCTCCTCAACGGCCTGTCAGATCATGCACTGGGCTCAGCATCAGAATAGCCACAACTATTTCGCGTTTTTCAAGATTGTACCTAACCTTCCTTGGCTGCTCTTTCAAACCTGCCATTGTCTCTGATGCCTCGAGTCAAAGGCAAGGTTGGTTCCCACGGAGCCAGTTGCAAGCCTCAGCCTTCAGACTGAGGTGCTCGCACTGCATTCCATGGTTCAAGTCCCCACTACTGGCAATCCTGTATAGCTCACTGCAAGCAGGCGATAGCCCCTAAGCTTCTAATGTCGTTATATAAACAGGGCTGTTAAACCCGCCGACCTTGTAGACAGCCACGAATTGCTATTAAAAGTGTCCAAATTGGACATCGCAAGCTTCCGCTGTGTGCACACCAGCCTCGAAGGGCAAATGGTTGAACCACTCGAACGGCAAGCGTGTCTCGCCAGGTGCACACTCAGCACGACTCGTTCAAAGGTCCTGCGACTCAAGTTCCCCAACGGCGGCAGGCGCTAGACTTGCAGATTTTATTTTCAAGCTGCTTCCCACTCATCTCTGGCAGGCTAGGACGTGGCAACAATAGCTACATGCCATAACACTCTCTCTCTCTCTCTCTCTCTCTCTCTCTCTCTCTCTCTCTCTCTCTCTCTCTCTCTCTCTCTCTCTCTCTCTCTCTCTCTCTCTACCCCTCTTTCTCTCTCTCTCTCTTCCTCTACCCCCCTCTCTCTCTCGCTCCCTCTCTCTCTCTCTCCCTCTCTCTCTACCCCTCTTTCTCTCTCTCTACCCCTCTTTCTCTCTCTCCCTCTACCTCCCTCTCTCTCTCTCTCTCTCTCTCTCTCTCTCTCTCTCTCTTCTCTCTCTCTCTCTCTCTCTCTCTCTCTTCCTCCTCTCTCTCCCTCTCTCCCTCCTCCCCTCTCTCTCTCTCTCTCTCTCTCTCTCTCTCTCTCTCTCTCTCTCTCTCTCTCTCTCTCTCTCTCTCTCTCTCTCTCTCTCCCTCTTCCTCTACCCCCCTCTCTCTCTTCCTCTACCCCCTCTCTCTCTCTCTCTCTCTCTCCCTCTCTCTCTACCCCTCTCTCTCTCTCTCTCTCTCTCTCTCTCTCTCTCTCTCTCTCTCTCTCTCTCTCTCTCTCTCTCTCTCTCTCTCTCTCTCTCTCTCTCTCTCTCTCTCTCTCTCTCTCTCTCTCTCTCTCTCTCTCTCTCTCTCTCTCTCTCTCTCTCTCTCTCTCTCTCTCTCTCTCTCTCTCTCTCCCTCTACCCCTCTCTCTCTCTCTCCCTCTCTCATACTTGGCTTGATGTGCTAGACTTGAGGTCACAAGTCTTGCAAGCAGCAAACAAAAGAGGAAAGAAAACTTTTCACGACCGAATCTGCTGCGGTCGCAACCAGGCAGCCCGAGCAAAAGCTTACGCAGCGGCGCAGCATCCGCCGGGTCACCGGGTCATCAGACAGACAGCTGGGCATGCCTGACCAAAAAAGCGCATCTGCACAACAACATCTTGGTCACCCGCCTACTGCCAATTGCAGCCATACCCGGCTGCCATACCCGCCGGCCAGCCATCGTTGCTGCCTACCCGGTTAGCTCTAGCGTGTTGATGCCTTTGGCTGCGATCTCGACAGACTTTCCCCAAAAGGCCAGCTTGGGGCAGACGGCTCCGTAGAAGCTGTAGGCTGGTGCCGAGGCGTGGAATGCGCTGACCGGCGGATGGTGGCTGACCTGCTCGCAGGCTATCTTGTAGCCAAGTCCAGGCCTGCTCAGTCGTGCACAGAGAGAGAGAAAGAGAGAGCATCGGGCATGAATCGGCGCGTGCCACTGCAGCTGCCGCTGCGACGACAGCGCCAGCTCGAGCAAGCGACTCGAGCGCACAGCGCACAGAAGTGGCAGCAGGCTGCAGTGCATATGTGTGGTGCGCTGCAGCCAGCTCGGCGAGAGGAAAGCAGAGCTGGCAGCTTCGGCGGCCGAAGCTCCGGCTCCTGGGGCTTCGGTTTGGACGTAACGTTCACCTGTCAAGCTCGTAGGTCTCGCCCAGTAGCGGGTTGAACGGTTTGCTAATTCGGTCGGCGTTCGATGAGCAGGATGACACCGCAAAAGCGGCCACATACTGCAACACGTAAGCAATGGCCAGTCGCTTGTCACGAGATGTAGACGCTGGCGATTCTGCACTGCTGACCCGAACTGCTTGACCCGAGCATGCATTCCACGGTGACCGAGGGTGGCCCCCACATGGGAGGAGGGGCAATTGTAAGCATCAAAAAAAAAGGAACTCCTTCATCGGTGGCAGAGGTTACCTCCTTGGGGTTGTAATGAGAGCAGTGGAAAGAAAACGGTGCAAGCCAAGTGGCGAGCCCAGAAACGTTTCAAGTGAAGCGCCGGGGCAGCATGCAATGCAGGCCAAAAGCCAGTGCCCAGCACCCCCTTCCAGAACATTGCGACATGCAGCATGCGAGTTGCATAAATACGCGGTAGCAGGCCTCAGCTAAGGGATTACTTTGCCAGCCGGGTAGCCGGATCAAGTCCTTCGGCAGGCACTCCTTTGTTGCCCACTGAAAGAGGGCTAATAGCTGTGAGTGTGTCAGTTAAGGCAGACAAGCGACAGTCACTTGGGCAAGGATTGATACCATGTCTACACCTCTGCCTCACACTGACAGGAGCTGCATACTCTCGGGTATGCTGCAGAGAAATTGTGACATGAAGGAAAGTCCTGACCTAAAATTCGGGCTTGTTTAGATAAGGATACCACGTCTAAGTTGGTCCATGGGTTTGTGACATCCCGTCTTGACTTCTGTAACTCACTGCTTGCTGGCCTACCGGCATGTGCGATCAGGCGATTGCAGCTGGTGCTCTGCAGCTAGGCTTGTCTGTCGTGAGCGTCACAGTTGCCACATCACTCCACTTCTCGCCGACCTGCACTGGCTACCAGTCAAGCAACGGATTGACTTCTAGGTTTTATCGCTCACTTTTAGGTCACTTCATTCTTTGGCTCCAGCCTATCTCTCAGATCTACTCCCCCACCAGGCCGAGGCATCGTACCACCCGCTTTACCCAACAGTTTACCAATACCTCGTACAAACCTCAAATCCTTTGGAGACCGTGCATTTAGTTCGTGTGCTCCCAAAGCCTGGAACTCCCTCCCGACTTGGGTCAGAACATCCCCTGACCTGACCACATTTAAAAAGAACTTAAAAACACATCTATTTAGGACAGCATTTAGTGGGTCCCTGCGATTCGTCCTTGATGTGCTTATGCGTGCTGACACTGTGCATGCTGCCACTAACCACAGTTGCATGCTGACCCTGTGCGTGTCACCCCTAACCATGTTATTCATGTTTATCAAGCATGCTATTACTTACCATTCAATCGCGTTTCCCTTTGCAGCAAATGTGAAGCGCCTAGAAAGAGATTGAGATTTCTGAGGGCGCTTTATCAAGTGCGTTATTATTATTACCTGTGCCCTAAGCTAGTCAGTATGTGGAAAAATTGAAGGAGACAATAGGAGTCAAGAATTGCACCAGTGAAAACTACAGCACTGAAGAGCAGATGCGTGCAACATGCATCTTGCCTCTATCTATCTATCTATCCATCTCTTCCTAGCTCTCATCAGTTAACTCTTTTGCTTTCACCTCTACCATTGACTACATAGTCACATGTGCTAAATAGACATATCCCTTGTTTTGCAGGGCTGTTCCATTTAATCACTCTGTCACGTTCAGGTACATGCATTAGGCACTACAATGTCATCTGCTCTTATTGAGAAATCCTCTCCAATCCTCTCCCTTGGCTAGCTATTCAACTGTGTTCTGTAGCATAGAGTTACTTGCGTTCTATGTGATGCAATACAATTGTACAACAGAATTAAAAATCAACTCCCTTCTGCATTAGCTAGACTGAATTCGGCCCATGCAGGCAGGCAGGCAGGCATGCCAGTATGCCAAACCGAGCAAGGCTTGAGTGCTGTCAAATTCAGATCGGCACGAATATGGCCCCGGGCCTAGCGAGATGTTTTAAAATGCAGTTCTGAGAAGGCGCACAGTGACCAAGCCCGAGTTACACGCACACAAACACACACACACACACACACACACACACACACCCAAAATCACGGACCCACTGTGCACACAGACGCCGGCAAGTGTGCTGCGCATAAAAACACAAATAACTGGTCTGCAAAGTGAGATACAAGAGCCTGGGAGCAGCGGAGGCAGCAGCCGGGAAATCGACATCAGCAGCTGGCAGCACAAACGTTGGCAATCAGCAAGCACAGGATAACATTCCGAGAACGAATGGTTGGCTAAACCCGAAATCAATTGGCTGGCCACGGGCAGCCGCAAAGTAAGGCACAGACAGCACTGTCTGACAGCAGGCCGACAGACGAAACATTTTATTGCGGTTGAACAACTTCGGCCACACACAGCTCCCGAAGTAGGCAGCAGCTACGGCAGTGGCTCGGTCGTTGGCGGACGGGAACAAAGTTTCTCTCAGGCTATGCTCACGCGCTAAAAGTAAAACGAGAGGCTCGAGCAGAACCGAATTCTACTCGGATGAAGAAGGCCGTGCTGCCATGCCTGAGGGACTGTGCTGATTGCTGGATGCGCTCCTTGCCTATTGGCCGTTGGCTACAGCCAATGGCCACCAAGCCTGTTTCTGTGGCCTCTGCAATGGCAACGTGAACAGGGAGGTGTCTTACCGAAATACTGGAGTAGGCCGTGCTGTAATCGTGCTAACACTTTGCGTTTGAGAAGTGTGTGCGCAAGCATCGCGACCGTCACTCACCCTGCACCTCATAAAGCAAACTAGTGAAAAGTGCAGCTTCATTGGCAAGCAGAACACACACACAGATGATGGCTTGGCATCGCAGATGGATGGCTCAGGCTCTGCCTCTCTCTCTCTCTCTCTCTCTCTCTCTCTCTCTCTCTCTCTCTCTCTCTCTCTCTCTCTCCCCCCCCCCCCGTGCAACCAAGCTGATAATCAATCGACTCGTACAAGGCACCAAGCCATGTGACAGCCTGCATTACAGGTAGGGATATGTCCACGGCTGCATGTGCAAATGCATTGACATAGCTTGCATGCATATGAAGTCAGTGAATACATAGCCACAGGGATGTGGTAGAGCTGGTTGCAGTCCCCCACCCTCAGTCTCTTAAGCCGATCAGCAGCAGCAAGCCCCCAAAGGATGGGCCGCATGCCACCAGTCAGCAGTGACTGGCTTGCTGGGGCACGGTAAAGGTCATTCTGCTAGATTCCCCTAAATAAGCCTCAGCTCCTCCTGTCTCCGCAGAAAAGGATTCTCAGGCATTTAGTAGAGGTAGCTTTCCTCTAGATCAATCGCTCTCACAGCGCCTGCCGCTCTTGCCGCTGCCGAACTCGAGCTGCTCCTCCTCCGGGTAGGAGTTCAAAGGTGGGGTTCAAGGGCTGCGGCCAAGCTAGCTCACCTGCATCCGCTCCACCGGGTCGGAGCAGGCAGCAGCCTTCTCTAGTAGGTGAGCGTACTCCATGTACTCGACGACCCTCTGCAGAAAACTGATTGGCTCGTTGAGCTGCACGGGCATGGTGATTTTCGACAGTTCCTTAAAGAGAGGTGGACATTGTCAACAAATCATTTATTTGCTGCATTGGGCCAGCAGATTTTTCATGCATCCCCCCCCCCCCAGGATTAACAGCACGAAGCCGAGCACTGTTCTGCGAAGAAATTGATAGTGTCTCGAAGTGACTTAAGGTATTAAACCACTTGCATTTAACGACTCCGACTGGCCACTGGCAGCAGTTGTCCTATTGATGTCAGGAATTGCAGTAGTTAAGGACTAACGAGCATGTTTCCGAGTGCTGCAATGCCAAGCTGGTGCATGCCGGCTATTCGCATCACATATTTGACTGCAAAAGGTAAGCGTCTTTAATGACAATCATGTAAGTAAGCGGCATAAGCAAAAGCAGGACTGGAAAAGCAGTCAGATGCATACTGCAATGCAGCTAGGTGAGCTGCAGGAATGAGATTCCACTTTGCCAGGCCACTCATATCCATGCACGTGTGCGTATTAATCTGGGCACACTATCACTTGTTGCTCTGCCCCGTCTCAATTTGGCTTGACTTGTAAAACCGCCAGCTTCTGGCACAAGTGGTTTTTCGATGCCTTTCGCACTCGAAGAAGCAAGCTACTTCTATAATCATTATTGGACAATCTAGCTCGTGCCGGACAGCAACCGAGGACCGCGGGGCTATGCTATCTATCTGGAAATGTACACGGCTGCAACCTTACCGGGGAGCATGGGGCCTGACACTTGCAAAGAAGCTGTCAGCGCAACTGCTGCTCTCGGCTGCTGCAGCCTTTGAGCTACTGCTGTCACAAAGTTGCAACCTACCTTGCCTATGCACTGTTTCAGCAAACTGATAACTCTCAGCTCTCCTCTCGAAGACATGGGCTTCGGTAGACAGGATCTACAATGGAGGACATCCAATTAGCTTCCACAGCAGACCTGCTTGGTGAGCCTGCAACGGTGCCATGCATCGTCTTCTCTCTCTCTCTCTCTCTCTCTCTCTCTCTCCCCTCTCTCTCTCCCCTCTCATTTCTATAATTCTATAATTAGCTTTAGTAAATACAGCTGCATGGCTCAGCTTCCCTGAAAGTACATCTTAGAAATTTGCATCTAGGATCCACACACGAGAAAAGACTCCCGGAACCCACTTACTAGTCACACAGAGCACCAGCTCGTAGGCTGGCGGGCTTACGGTCGCTTGCCGCTGAGTCATATTGCCTTGCCTGAAAAATCAGTTCCAATCATCCCACCGTACAGCAATCGTGGCCGACTGGGAATCCTTGCTTTTTGAAGCTAACCCATAAGCCCAGAAGGACACTACACAGGCTGTGCTCACGCATGCAGCCCAGTGTCATGTCAGACTGTAAGTCACCAAGAACACACCCAGATCCAGATGCAGATTGTTCCAGGAAAGCAAAGACTTTACAGCATATGTAAAGTGCTTGAAAGAGATTAGGTTTCTATTGTTAAGGACAGCAGTAGCAAGCAGCTGAAGAGAGGGGGAGATGGAGAGGGAGATGGGAGAGAGGGAGAGGGGGAGATGGAGAGGGAGATGGGAGAGAGGGAGAGGGAGAGGGAGAAGGAGAGGGAGAGTGTGGTGTTGGGTGGAGAGCAAGGTAGATGGTGCAAACAAGACAGACAGAGATAGACAGATACAGACAGAGATAGACAGAGATAGACAGATACAGACAGAGATAGATATAAAAAGTGAAAAGTAACTATCAGCCCCCCCCCCCCAAGAGACAAAGCACGAGTGGCATGCAGCTTTAGCCTGGAGCTGGCTGGGTGGCTGCCATGGGCACAGGTTCGGGCTGGCAGCTGTAGTGGAGCAGCAAATAGCAGCCTTGACCCTGCACAGCATCTTTGAGGGACTCTGTGAGCAGCCTGACTGCAGTTGCTATCACCAATGCCTTTCAGTGACTAACTACTGGGAACCCAGGTCGTAAGAAGCAGCTTAGTGACTGGTTTGTAGAATGCATGCAGGCTGCATTCTGGCAGCTTCCCATTTCCAATTGAAGTCTCTTGAAAATTGACTGCTGGCCCTCCGGTCAGCATGTCAGCATGGTGGAGGATGCCTCCATAACTCGGTCGCCTTTTTTGCTTGGTTAGGATTGCACCGGCAATTTCATCGGCACCGGCACTGCCTCACGTCAGCCCCACATCAGATCGGCCAGCAAAGCTCGGCTAATCGTCAGTAGGGTATGGCCAGCAGGTGCTCAGGTTAAGAGCCAAAATAAGCCACAGCCAAGTGCCACACTACGGTCGGATTAGCTCAGCCTTTGCATGACCAGCTCAGCCTCCCCCCCCCCCCGAGGCCAAGCAGGCCAAGCCAGCTCTGGGTCTTTGCTGGCACCGATTTTCACCTACCTGGTACTATCTTCAAGAACGATCCGCACTTTGGACGTTGGCCCTGGTGCCGGCCGGCCTACCAGGCATCAGTAATTCGAGACAGCCCACCCACCACTCACACTGGCAAAGACCTATCACATCACAGACCAGGCAGCACCCGACGACGGCTGGCCAGCAGCAGCAGCCGTGAGAGTTTCAAACGGCTCCAACGGCTGCTGCTGCTGCTACTGGTAACCTCACTGCAACATGGGCACATCTGCTTTGAGAGCATTTTTTTAACGGCCAGCAGTGTGCACTTCCTGGTGGCAGTCCATCGTCGGCCGGAGCAGCCAATGCAGAAGGAAATTTTGGTCCGGAGCAGATGCCAAAAAGTGGTTACCACTTGCTTGCACCCTTCACCGGCCGAGCGTCATCGCAACCAAAGACCGCCCCCAAACACGCACCGCACCGCTCGCTCGTCGGCGGGGCCAGTCTCTTGCATTCAAGGCCCTCGAGTGCAAAAGGTTGCCTGCTGTGCCAGAGGGAACAAAGTTAACGAATCAGCAAGATGCCCTTTGAATCCAATACCTTTTTCGAGAGGTTTTGCTGCCCGGGTTTCGAAAGCCAGCCAGCCTGAAAATGGCATGGCTTTTTACTCCGTGCATTTGCATCAGGCCAGGAGATTTCCTTTTCACAGAGCAGCCAGCCCACTAGACAAGGCTCACACGCACAAAAGAGGGGGGCTGCAGAGTGTGCTGGTGGGTGTGGGTGCGTGCAGAGTGCGCCCCGGACTGCCTGACCACCAGCCCCCCCCCAGAACTGGTGGCTACGCTGGCCAAGCTCAAGGGCTGTTGCCGTTGCTGCTGCTGCTGCTGCTGACTCCATCGTCTTCATTAATTCAGGCAAAGCCCCCTCCCCTTCCTCCCCCCCCCGACACACATGCAGACGACCTGCTGCCTGCTCTAGCTCGGCGTGAGTGGCTCGGCACGCTGGCCAGAGGCTGAGACTTCGGCCAGAGGCAGTCAACGAAGTTGGTATATTGCAGCTGCTACCTGAGATGCAGACTTGCACACCGACAGGGCTTAGTATTGCAGAAAAGCTAGGGCCTATGACGAAAGCATGCTGCTTCTCGTGGTGGCGACGTTGAACGACGTCTGCTGCAGTAGCTGCTAGAGTAGATGTAGCAAACGGCGAACAGGACTGTCAAACAGAGAACAGGGCTGTGATTGTGTAGTATAGGGCTGAGTGAATTGGCAGCACTACTGCAGTCTAGATGCGGTCCAGTGAGAAGAATTCTGCACTAGTTATTCCAACAAAGAAGTGAATGTCATTCCTAAGAACATTCGTATCATGTCACGTGAATGCATCATGTGCACGTTTACTTTTTTTTCTACTTTGATGCCCAAAGCTTGCACAGCCATGCCGGCCGCTAGCTTACCGGCAGGTACCTTACTCACTCGGTAGGCTTCATCTTCTGCTTCATCAATGACATTGATGGCTCGTTTAGTGGCTCGTTGAGTATTGCAACTTATGTCGCCAGTAAAGGAATGTGTGACGAATATATGCCACCCCACAAGTGGTGCAGCTCGAGTGCAGATCTATGACTAGGACCAGCAGCAGCAGCAGCACCATTGAAGGGAACACGTGCTAGCTTGTGGCATTGTAGGCCAGCGGCTTCCGATGACCGATAGCCTTACTATTCGAGACTATTCGACAGGAGCAATTACCAAGCGCCCTCTGGCAAAGTCGCAGTATTCAAAGTTACAGTCCAGCTAATATTGTATCCAAAGAGTTGCCATAATACGATGGGCATAACCCTTAAACTAATATGATATAACACTGTGCAGAATCTGTTATGGCCATTATACTAACAGAAAACCTTACACCACTAATTTAATTGTAATTTACTAGATGCATTTCAAGATGCCTATTGATAAATGTGCATGCCAAAGCAGTCGGTGAAACTTTGTTTAAATGGTCTAAAAGCTCTATTCAAGGGATGGTCAGCTGTACTTCAGGCTTTTATCTGGTGACTTATACCAAACTCCGGAACTGTGTGGCTGTTCAGTAGACTGATCTAGATTCACGATATGGACTTGTCATAGATATGAGCACACTCTTTATTGCTGTCCTGTTTTGCTACTATCGGCATACCTTCATGTACCGAGACTTTGGATCCTACATAGGCTTGTCTATCGTGATAATCACAGCTCCCATATTAAGCAACGTCTCGCCAAGCTGCACTGGCTCCCAATGCTGAAGTCCTCTGGATACCTTGCCTTTAGTTCATATGCTCCCAAAGGCTGAAACTCACTTCCGACTGACGTGACGACTCTCCTTACTTGATCGCGTTTAGAATGAAGCTACAAATGCACCTGCTTCTCACAATATTTGGTGGTTTTTATTATTCGTTCTTTGCATGGTTACACGTGCTGGCATTGTGCATGTTATCGCTAAGCAGTTGACATGCTCACTTTACAGTATATAAAAAGTGTAGAAAAAGTATAGAAGGAGATTTGTATCTCTTATGGCACTACACCAATGTCTGTTGATTAGAACGGGTGACAGAGCATATTAGTCCACACAGCTGAGACGTTTTGTACCCTATAGATATTGCTGCAGTATTTGCATACCAAGTCCTTCGGATAAACATAGCAGCTGAGATACAAAATACCCGGGCATGGCCAACCTTGACCAGAGAATGATCAGCCAGCATTGTTATTCGAGATGAAAGGGCGTGGCACTCAGCCTTCGACGTCAGAAGTGATAGGAATTGATGCTGTTGCGGAGAAGATAGTTTCAGCCACAGACTACTGAACACGTTTGTTGGCTGCAAATACGAATAGTTGCTTGTACCACTGAGCATGACAAGCACACCTACTGATACATTCCATTACACCAATTGATAGCTTGGGGCTGCTCATAGTACGCCCAACATAGCCGCAGCATCTGTGGCCGACAAAATGTCCAAGCGCTGCTGCTAGCGCTGCTGCTACTGCTGCTGGCAGGGCACACAGGGCCTAGAGAGTGGTAAAGATAGCAACTCCTCGGTGGCCCTAAGCGGAAGCCAGGAGGGCGAGCCTCTCTGCCTCCTCGTGGCTCCAGCCCCGGATCTATACATGATCTGCCTCAGTCAGAGATATCCAACCCAATACTTGCACGGATGCATTCTTGACGTCAGTCGCAATGCACGCGAAACGCATTGACAATCTGCAAATCGTGTGCGATTTACTTCATCTCCACACATTGCTCGAGTCGAAAAGTGAAATCGCTCGCAGTCAGATCAGCAGGGATTCGGCCACCACCTTAACTGTGTGGCTCCAAGAAAATTATACAATATAGACCCTCGACAATTGCAAATGCTGATCGCATTATGAGAGTTAGCTGGAGCTATCCCCTTTTGAGCATAATGGCAAAGTCATGAAACGAGCGACTCGCTAGTCATTCTATCTGTACATGGAAAGTGCCTAGAAAGAGATTGGGTTCTCTGAAGGTGCTATACAAATGTATTATTATTATTATTTAACTTGCTTACTACAAGTTCGACCACATCGGCAGGAGTGTTGCAGCCTTTGTCACGTGCTGTAAGTTAGCAGGTATACGGCTGGCAACGCACACCTCAAACCACTTGCAATGCAGCCACTGAATCGTTATTGATGCCCAAAAGCTGTATGTATAGCACAAGCAGCAACAGCTTTATGGGTACAGACACCCAAAGGTAATGCGCTGAGCAGCAGTCCTGGCGTCTGCTCAGCGACCACATTTGCTTTGATGCTACCCCTGCAGTGTACGAGAGTACAAAACGAGATAGAAGTATACAGCACATGCAAGCTTGCTAAGCAGAATAAAGGTTTTCCTCATCACTGAGCACTGTGAATCTAATAGACCCCGAGGATAGAAGCAGCCTTTCGACTGAGGCTTCTACTTGGCTCCAAACAGCAGGAGGTGCAGTCGCCGAGGACCCTCATAACTTGTGCCATCAAAGGCAATCGCCTTCTTGCCGGCCTGAGGCCAGCCGTGCAGGCTAAACTGCTGAGATGCCTCAATTAGGAAGCAGCAGCAATCAATGGTGGCCCCATTGATGGATGCCTTCCCCGTGTGGTTTCAAGGCGACTCTGGTTTACTCTCCGTCCCTCCCTCCCTCCCTCCCTCACTCCCTGCAGGCAGCTATTGCTGCTGGTGCTGCTGCTGCTGGGCATACCTGGCTCCAATAGGAATCTTCTTTTGAATTTCGGTCTGATCAACCTTCAAGCTCAGCTTCTTTGGTATCTCTGGAACAAGGTCAGCATCATCGAAGTTATCCATGCTCTTGCTATCAGACGAAGTCGTGACCTCATCTGCAGAAGTAAAGAGATGCCAAACTAGATCAGAAATGTAGGGCACGACGAACCAAGTCCTGGCTCCTGCCTGCTGCTGAGATTGCTTGCTGCAAGGCTGAGAAGAAGGCTTTGAGTGCTTGCTTGCTACTTCAGCCAAAGGCCAAGCACGAACCAGTCCGTCCGCAAAGTGCACTGCTGCTCTGACTGGGACTGACGCACCGGGACTGGGACTGTGTCGGCCGCGGCGGCAGCAAGCACTCCTTGGTTCTTCTCTCACAGAGGCTGCAATACGCTAAAAGCTACCGATCTCCAGCAAGAGGACGGTCGAGGAGCACCGTGGCAATGGTGGCAATGCAGTCTGAAGAGGCTAGAACCGTTATTAGAGCACACTCATCGGGTGCACACACGATAAGGCAATAGAACACAGAGAATGCCATTCCCCAAAGCTCATGCTAATGCTCTTGCCGGGGCATCTTGATGTGTCACACGTGATGCATCGCAGATGAATCGCATCTGACCAGGTTTGGTGATCCCAGCAGGCATCAACTCTGTGAAGCACTTGACCGTGGCATGCTGATCAAGAGCACTGACTGGTCGATGGCCCATGGCTTTAGAGTACTGACATGAAGAATCGCCCTAAACTGTTAAAAGATCAAGTGCCGAGTCCATGCTCTGGTTTGCCAACAAACCGGATTATCGAAAAGCTGCTGCCGCTGAGTAACAGACACGAAGAGCAAACGAGAAGCTATGGCAGAAGCTGTTTAAAATTGCTGATATCACTTGGTCCACAGGTGCCATAAATTCCAGGCTGTTACTCCTGTTCAGAGAGATTTGTACAAGGTGTCAGAGGAACCATTCGAGTGGCAAATACAACTTGAATTACTGTCAGTGGTTTCTGAGTTATGAATAGATCAGGACACAAACTGGCACCACCGTTACGTCACTACTCCCTGTCAAATTGTCAGACACCCGAAGTGCCTTTGGTCTATGCAACAGAGCAAACGAAGTATGACGGCCAGTCATCGATTAGCTTTGAATGAGCATGCAAGACAATGCTGAGCATATAAGACCAAGATCTTCAGAACCAAAGACATGAACCTGGACCAGTGCCTTGACGAGACACCTGTTATTACCGATTGCTATTACCTGTAATCTGCCTCTGATTAGTTGCAGAGGCAACAGACAGAAGTAGCAAAAACAAAGTGAGCAAGATACGAGAGAAATTAAGAGAGACACTGAGACAGAGAGAGACAAAGAGAGACAGAGAGAGAGAGAGAGAGAGAGAGCAAGAGAGACAGAGAGAGTCAGAGAGAGTCAGAGAGAGACAGAGAGAGTCACAGAGAGAAAGAGAGACAGAGAGAGCGAGAGAGAGAGAGAGAGAGAGAGAGAGAGTCAGACAGAGAGACAGAGAGAGTCAGACAGAGAGACAGAGAGAGTCAGAGAGAGAGAGAGAGAGAGAAAATCACAGAGGGAGAGAGAGACAGACAGACAGAGACACGGAGAGCGAGAGAGACACAGAGAGAGAAACAGAGACAGAAAGTGTGAGGGAAAACGACAGATGGATACCATGAGAGATGCGGAAAGAGAAAGAGCCAGAGTTGGCAAAGCGAGATAGCAATAGATGTAGAGAGGGTGAAGGAAACAGCAGAATGCACAGACCCACTGTAAGTGTGCTCCCGACAATAAAAGCGATGCACTTCAGTCTAGTGGGAAGCTTTCAGCAGAATCCAGTCGAGGCAAGAGATCGACACATGCATTGCTGGATGAGGCCCCAGCAGGTTACATTCAAGCAAAACAATTTAGCATGGAGTTTTACAGCAATGGAGGTGAACGCATGTTCGAGGTGGTTGTCTCGAGTCAAACAGGCAAGCATTAGAACAAGCTTGCTGCCTCTTGTCCTATCTAAGCAGGAGATCAGCATGTACGCAGTGAGCAGACCAAAGCGTGACCTCTGCTGTCAGACTCGTTGAGCAAATGGAGCCCTGAGCGTAGGGGATAGGACATGGGGCCGGCCCAAGAACCGACCGACGGCTCGAGTCGAGATTACATGCAACATTGCAAGCAGTGCTGGGCAGTTTTTTTGAAGGGGTGCAGTCCCAAAATGTGCTGCCTGTGTCCATAAATAAAAGAGAAAAGGGCAATGCAGAAGAAGTCTCTGATCGATGGCCACGACAACCGCGTGCTGGATGATGGGAGCAGCTCGAGCCAGCCAGAATGAATGCAGAAGAAGAGAACTCACAGTAGCCATATTTTGAGAGAGCCGGCCGGGGAGCAGGATCCATAGCCCGAGAGAGCTATCAGGCATCCACTTATCCTGATAAATGACAAATGAGACCACTAGCTGAAAGACTTCGGTACCATTACTCTGCCAGATCCAGGCATTAACTAAGCTGCCTTCGATTACCATTTGGCTTTTCAATAAATCTCAGCAAAAAACTTCTTTTGTAAAGCTCACTTCTAAAATGGAGAGGAATTCCTTTACGTTTTAAATGACCTGGCCGTATCCGCGACTTATCTCGACCTTCGATGCATTAAGGATGTTTCGGAGAAGCTTAGCTGTAACTTAGGCTGGGTCGTGGCTGGCCTAAGGGGCGGCTGGTAGCAGATCCTTTGGCTGTGGTTTCGGCTTCAGCCCCTCCCTTCTGCTGCTGCTGCTCTACTCAGCACACCTACCGACAGAAACTTCAGCTCTGCACGTCCTAGACTGTGGGAACTGGCTTCCACGATTCTTACACAACGACAACTACTCTCCTGCTGCCGACCAGGGTTCATCGTTGTCAGCGGTCCTGAGCTGCTACTTCAATGCTACTCACTACCTCAACTGCTCTCCTGACTCTGCTATGCTTCACACTTTCTCTTTGTTGTGTAAGAGATGAAGTCTGTTGGCTACCGAATGCGTACCGAAAGCCGCGTAGGCTGCGAGTGCGCTATGCAAAACTGTCCTTCGTAACATTCCCACGTAGCCTTTATGACTTTGTGGAGTTACAGCCGGAGATACATTACATTACCGGGCCGCCAGAAAGTATAAATGACGTCAGAAAACTGCCACTAGACCTTCCCACACATTAATCCAGCGATCAAAAATGGCTCTCAACTCCTAGTAATTAAAATTGCACTCGCTATAGTAAAAGAACAGCAGCTTTCAGAAACGAGCTTGCCAACTCTAACTTGCATGCACTCACATGCCAAGCCAGCGCTGCCTCACTGCCGGCCTCTGTTGGTCTGCACTCGCAAAGCTACACAAGCACTTGGTACTCTCAGACCAGGGGTACCCTCGGACGGCAAACTGTTTCACTTTCTTTTGTCTAAAGACAGCTTGAAGGCCAACGGTTATCTCTCAGTTCCCAGACTTCTGGGCCTTTCACGGCTGAGCCAAAGCTGAGCCGACACAAGGGCGAAAACTTGACTGCAGCCAGCCCGTCCGAACCTCAGGCAGATGAAGGAGAGTGATGGAACGCCTCCCCCACCTCGGCGTGCTCTTTGCGGTTCGTTTCAAATTCATGGACCCGGCAATGCTGTGATAAACAGGTGCGTTTTAGCTTCTTTTTAAATGTCGCTAAGTCAGGGGATGTCGTAACATCAGTCGAATGTGGGCTCCAGGCTTTGTGAGCATACAAACTAAAGGCACGGTCTCCAAAGGATTTGAGGTTCGTACCCGATGTGTAAGTAAACGATTAGATTCCGAAAAGCAGTTGGTACGAAGCTTAGCCTGGTGGGAGAGTAGATCTTATAGGCAGGCTGGAACCAAAGAATGAAGGAACCTAAAAGTGAGTGACAGAACCTTTAAGTCGAGATGCTGCTTGACTGGTAGCCAGTGTAGGTCGGCTAGAAATGGTGTGAAGTGACAGCTGCGACACTCGCGACAGACAAGCCTAGCTGCAGAGTTTTGCACCAGCTCTAAGCGCTTGATTGCACAGGCCGGTAGAATAGCAAGCAGTGAGTTACAGAAGTCGAGATGGGATGTCACAAATGCATGGACCAATTTAGATGAGGCATCCCTGCCTAAGCGAGCCCGAATTTTAGCAATGCTATGTAGCTGAAAGTAGGCAGACTTGACTGTGGAGCTGATGTGGTCGTCTAGTGGAAGGTCTCTTTGATCCACTGCAACATCAGCAGACACGTGACCGACTGCTGCCCACCGATCTCGGGTTTCAAGCCCTTGCACCAAAAGCCCTGCTCTCAGTCTCATACCTGGTGAAGCTGCGACAGCTCACCAAATCGACTTCGGCAGGAGTATCTCGTTAAATGATAGTGGCCGGGCTGCACCGGTGGGTGGGCGATAGCAGAGCAGCTCTGACCTCGAGAAGGAGCACTCTCGAGGTCAGAGTGCTGCAGGCAAGGTCAGGTCGAGCACCCTCGTGCGCTTCTTACCGAAGTCAAAGAACTCGTCATCGCTTCCGCTCGAGTCACCAGAAGCTCCTCGCAGCGGCAAGGAGGAGGAGGAGGCAGTCCGTGAGGCACCGCCATTATTAGACGTCTTATCAGGCATGCTGTCTGCTCTCGACTGCAGCTTTGCTGTCTGCTTTGCTGCGCTGGGGCCCAGCATGGACCTGGCTCCGCTGCTGCAGATTTCTCGGTGCTGCCCAGCAGCCCTGCAGGCCTGCCTCTGGTCGGCCGATGCAAATAATCTTTGTAATCCTAAACCTGTTCGACAGGCCTTGATAACAGCACTGTCAAGAACGATCTGTGCAGTGTGCTCTTCCCAAGGCACGGCTTGTGCAGGCTGTCAAGAGACCACGTGCACAATTTGCAAGAGTTCGTGATCGCAAGCATTGCAGAACACTAGCAAAGCCAAACTCTGCAGTGTCAACAAAAACTCGGGGTAGCAGATATAAAGCAGGGCAAACCTAGAAAGGTAAGGTCAACCTGACAGGACTGAATGAGGCAGGCTGGTGGTCTAAACCCGGCAGAGACACGGAAAAAACAGAGACGGGAAGAGATGCTGAGTCCGAAAGTGAGACAGACAGGCGCAAAAAGAGAGGAAGAGAGAGGGGGGTAGAAAGAGGAGAGAAAGAGATAAATTGACAGAGGCAGAGAGAGAGAGACATAGCCCGAGATGTTGATTCAAAGGGAGACCGATACAGATACAGAGTAAGGCAGAGGAAGTGAGAAGTTGAGAGAGCAAGTGAATTTAACTATTTGTGTCCATGCATGTGTGTGCGTGTGTGTGTGTGTGCGCACGTGCGTGCACGTGTGTATCTGTGTGTAAGTGTGTGTGTGTGCGTGCGCGTGTGCGTGTGTGTGCGTGCGCGTGTGCGTGTGTGTGCGTGCGCGCGCACCCGAGCGTGTGGGTGTAGGTTTGTCAGTCAAATCAGTCAATGATTGAGAGAGCGGCAAAGGGATGGACTGGGACATAGAATTGATGAAGAGAAAGAGAGAGACAGCGATGAAGGGAGCGCATGAAGAGTGTGAGAAAAAAGTGTGAAGCGTGAGACAGAGACTAATAAATAGACAGAGAAATTAAGACAGAGAATCAGAAATATGATCAATGGTAGAGAGACGTGTAAGATGAGAAGTAGACGAGGTGGAAGGAGAGAGACAACAGTGTACTGGCAGGGTACTGGAGTATAGGAAGGGAATGAGCAGAAAGTGCTGCCCAGGAGTGACTAGTGGCAGATATCGTGGGAGACCGAGTACAAAGGCAAAACAGACAGACAGGCAGGCAGATCAAGGAAGCACAGGCAATAAGAAAAGAAAGGCCTATTGGATGCAAGTTCAAACGTGGCCTTAACATGATATAAAGCCAATCTAGGCAAGCAAAATGCAGCCAGCATGTCAGCCTATGGGCAGATGGCATGAGATTAGACTGAGACATAGCTCACGATCTATAGCTGTGAGCAGCAGTCACTAGGAACTGCTGTCCCCTTGGCGCAGAAAAGCTAGCACACCTGAGCGCTGGTCAGCGGCAGAACGGTCGTGCGGCGGCAGGCAGCGGCTGGTATCGGCAAGCAGGCGCCTGGGGGAAGCTACCGGGCTGGGGGGGAGCATGCATGCACACGGTCCGACAGACCGGCGATGACGACGACCTCAGCAGGTCTGTGAGCTTACCTCGACCTGGCTCCTCCTCCGATGTTGCTGCCTCGCCAGAAAGAAGAGCAAAGACGCGGCTCGTTTGATTTTGAAATGGTCTCCTCGGTCTCCTCGACGGCGAACTCGGCCGTCGGGGTCTCGCCGAAGCGCCGGCAGTGACTGGCGGCGGTCAGGTAGCCTCGGGCACGCTCGCTCGCCCGCCGCCGGCAGCGACGGGAGTCGAGCAGGAGTCGAGCAGGAGCCGCCGGTCAGCCCTGAGGGCAGCTGGCACGAGCGGGCTAGCGGCCTCGGCAGCAGGCGCCTCACCGATCCCCAGCCGAGGGCGAGGCCGCCGCCCGAGGAGCAGCCGTCTGCACCGCTGCTCCGCTTCGCGGTTGGCTAGAGCTGACAGCCGGCAGCCCACGCAATAGCGGCGGCGGCAGCGGCAGCAGCAGCAGAGGCGACACCCACAGTGGCTGGCCGTTGAATGAAAGCTGAGCCAACAGGCATTACCCAGCAACCCGATGCTGCCTCCTGGGGCCGAAGGTCAGCCGGCCCTGCTGCGCGGCCTGCCGGCGAGTGGGGGCGGCTGATAAGAGCTAGGCTTGGCCGCCGAGGCCGGCCAATTCAGAGCACCTGTGTGCCGACTGTTCTAACTGCCGCACCCATTGTCCCGAGCACATGCGCATTCAGGCTCGGTCCTTTGTCAACAACGAGCTGCATCATTTGGTTCATTCTTTTGCTGGGCAATGGTTTCCTACCAAGAAGCTTTAGGCCGAAGCGAGCTCGGGATGCCGCAGAGAAGAATGCTGCTTTTCTAGAGAGCCGGTGACCTCGGAAAGCTTGTGACCTCGGAGGTGAGCACAAAAGCAAGGACGAGAAGCGAGCCGCAGCAACAGCAGCGGCAGCGTTTGGCCAAATGCTTCAGATCCTAGCTGGAGGGGAGCCAACGCCTGACCGCTCAAGCGTAGCTCTGCTGCATCGATACATCATCGGCTGGCCCCTACCTCCCCACTCCGTCCGGCGGCTTGGGCATATGCCATGCCGCAGTGACAAGACATGGCTGAGAGGGGATGCATATCGGATAGATACAGACAGGAAGGTAGAGAGCGAGAGAGAGAGAGAGAGAGAGAGAGAGAGAGAGAGAGAGAGAGAGAGGGAGAGAGAGATAGGAGAAACAAAGAGAAAGATGGGGAGAAACGGGGAGAGTGAGCTGGAGAGCGAGATGGAGAGCGAGATGGAGAGCGAGATGGAGAAAGGGGGATCAGGCTGTGCAGCGCTGCCAAGTTGCGTCAGTGCTCGGTGCCTCAGTGATCTACAGGGCTGCATGTCCTGGCTGCCTGCAGAGAAATTTGAAGACATGCCAGCCCAGCGAGGCATATGCCGGGGTCAGGGCAATAAATCACTTCGTAACGTAGGTAACTGGCAGCTGCCAGGAGTATTAAACCCGGCGGTCACTTGAACGCAGACGTGAACTCGAACGTGCACGCTTGTCATTGGATGCAAGATCTTCCCTCGAGGATGCTCGTATCGCCTAATCAAAGCCAGGCCCCACCCCCGGCTTCCCCGATCCAGCAGCAGCTCTCGCTGAAGGCGGTCGCGCTATTAGTTTGTTCACCTTCACCCTTTGCCTGCAGAGCAGCAGTGCAGCCGGCTGTAGCTAGCTGAGCACGGCGCCTACAAGCTACTTTTGAAGTCTGCCGTACAACGGCAAAGAGGCTTTTGACGACTGGTTCGCTCCCATCGGTTGGGTCCCTTTAGAGATTCAGCGCTCTTTGGCTGCCTTTTTGGCAGGCACGACCAGCGAGGCCTTTAAAAGAGCCCAAGCGAGCTCCTCGATTATCGCCAGCAACCTAGCCTTCGTGACGAAGTGCTCAATCGTTTCTCCAAAAGATCCCCCCCCCCGTAGGCTGTGCGAACGCTTTGGCCATACTCCGAGCTCATGCATTAGCTGGCCAGTTATTTCCAGCCATTCTTCTTTCAACGATCATATAAAGTATAAAAGGTAAAGGTCGGCTTAACCCGCAGCCTCGATCCTATTGGGACATTAAAGCCTCTTTGGCCATCACCTCCTTACAGCCGTCAATAAACGGCTGTCTGCTGCAGGACTCCAACTCCACGACCGGGGGCTCATGAAGTTCGAGCACCTCATTCCGAGGCTGCGACACCTAGAGGTATGAGCCCCGGATGAGTATTCGTGCAGCTCCTCGTAGCTCTCTAAAGTAAAAATAAAAACTTTCTCGGTTGCAAGATTCGTGCAGGTTTGACGTAAAAGGCGCTCCGTTTGAAATAAAAAACGTGGGTACGAACTACGTTCACTGAATTGTGTATTCTGGCTGTCGCCGTTACGGTAATGTTAAATGCCTCTATGCACTAATCGTGAAAGTAAGTGCATGCGGAACAGTGAATGGTGAGCGAGCAGTAAATTCCGGTGCCGCCACACCCACCTCTCCCTCACCCAACTGTAACGAAATCTCCTCGTGCGCCCTCTTTGCGGCACGGTTCGGCGCCGCTGCTGCCTGCTGCGAGAGGTTCAGAGCATACGCTGGTGGCTCACAGATGAGAAGCCCGATAAATTCGCTCTGCCAACAATATATAACTAGGTATGGGCTCTAAACCACAGGTCACGTGAAGAAATTTACATAGCATCATCGCATTCTTCAGATAAGATGTCGCTCTGCTTCAACAACAAAAATCTAGACACGTTCTTAGCTAGCGTTGCAGATAGATCTTCGCTTCGCCGTGCTGCAGATACAAAGGGTCTAAATAGCTTTAAACATTCCTAGATCACTCCCTCCCACCCTGCTTTATCGGGCTCTCTCACTCACTCTCTCTTTCTCACTAGGACACGTTCAATCAATTTCAGTGGCTCTGTATCCCATGTCTTCATTTCTCTACCCTTTGTCTCTCTGCTGCTGCTATGGAAAACTGCGAATGGGGGGCCCGAGTTCATAGCTACAGCGAAACGTACCTGCGTCAGCATCTACTGTATTTATAATGGCATTCGGCGGAGGAGAGAAGTCGCAGGCTAAGAAGCTTGCCTCAGTAAAGCAATCGGCAGATAAAAAGTATCACACTCTTTTACTAACTGCAAAACTCAACATCGCAAATACCTGTAAACAGACACATAACCAGGAATAATCATTTCAGAGAGTTAAACCTTTACCTTGAGTGAGCAGAGCCGAGAGGTGTCCGGGGTATATACATCGCACGCTACTTTCCTGTCCTGACACGCGAATAATCCGATAGTAGACGTGCTTTCTGCGCTCGATTTAACAAACAGCAGAGTGGTTTTGTGCCAGAGACTCTACTCTGGGTGTTTACTAGTTTTAGCCACTCGAGGAGTAGGCTTTCAGCGAATGCAGCGCTCGAAATATTCTCATTTTGACATTTGCGAAAAGCAATCGACTGCGACAGCAGGAAGCCGCGGCTGCGAGTGCCGTGCGAGCGGTGACCGCGAGGCGTGTAGCTACTAGCTTATTGAAAAGACGTCGCTCATCTCACTTCTAGAAAGGCTTTAGCCCCCTCCCTCACTCCCCCCCGTACTGCTACGAGAGCACTCAAGTACTCAAGAGGCATTACGCGGAGGAATGCGTCCTGTACTCACAACCAAGCTGGATGGCTCCAATGCGCATCGGTCATCACTAAACGCTCGACGTGCTTCCTGTGTGGCGCATGCAAAGTGCTCGGAAAGAGATTTACTATTCCTGTGGAGCAATAAAAATGTATTATTAACATATCATTATTACACTCAAAATTCGCGTCTAAGGTTCGCTGCCCCGCCGGCCTCAATAATTATGAGATTGCCTCTCTAAACACCAGACGGTCTCGTCCTGAAACAGATTCTGAACACGTATGTTGACGCGTCTCTTAGCCCTGAAGGGAAGAGCTCGATCCAGTAGTGAATAAGCCTAAAGGTGCACGCAAAAGGTACGCTCAGCAGAAGTCTCTCTGGGCCCGTCTAAAAAAAAAGAACATCGGTACTCTCATCATCTGAGCCGGAACCTTCTGCGATAGAGCAGTCTGGAGGGCATGCTTATCAAAGCTCCTCTAAAAGAAAAATGGTAGCCTACCTCCTGAGAACAGTCTCGAAGCTGCGAGCTGAAGGTCACCGCTGCCGCCTGGATGAGGGAGCTCTTAAGCCCTCTGCAAATAGTGTGCTCAATCCCATGTTGGCAGCACTCGAACCTCGGCGTCTCCCGGAAGCCTCGCAAGACCACTCTAAAAAAAAGAAAATGGCATCACCCGTTTGGACAACCCGAAACTTCTCGCCAAATGGGTACTGTCCGACAAGCCACGTTAGAACTATCTATAACAAAAAATGACCTGGTCAGAACCTCTGCAGATATGATCGTCATTTTTAAATAAATTGTAGCCCAATCAAGAAACCAACCGCGAACGGAAACTTTTCTCTAGCGCCGCGTAATGGAAAAGCAGCGTCCTTCCTCTAACGAAACACTGTGAAGCTACCCATCGAAAACTCGCCACAAAAACGGCCACTCGAGCCGCTCACCAAGCCCAATAGGCCGCCTCCAGAAGTTGGATAACTATCGACGATAGCCCAGGAGTTAAGGTGCTCGCTCTTCGCGACCGAGGTCGTGGCTTCGAATCCTGCAGTTAAGCGATCCTTTACTGACAACTGCAAGCTGCGGCGGCGATAGACGGAAAGACTCTTCAGCTGCTAAACAGATGAGGAGGCTATTAAATGAGCTAAGCTTTCTCATTTATGTTTTTTTTTTATCCGGGATCTGCTACCGGGCTTGCAGGTGGGGGGGAGCTTACAAGGAGGACGCTCTCGGCCTGCACCCGAGGTGAGTTCGCGCCGTTTCCTGTCGCCTTTCAAGCGGAGGCTGACCTCTCCCAAATTGAGCCCGGTAGGCGGGCGACAGGGGCAGTGCAGGGCAAACGTTTTCCCCTGCGGCGATTGTACGCTGACCGTTAAAAGGTTCGACCCAGATAGCCTTTGTCGAGCTTTATCTAACGCGTCTCTCAACAGTCGACGTTCCCCGCTCGAGGACCGTTCTCTACGTAGGCGTGCGCCGAGAGCACGGTGATCGGCGGCCATTTTTTTAACGCGGAAGATCGAGCGGCGGGCGGGCGAGCGAGCGAGCGCGGAGAGGGGCCGAGCAGCGCGTCGTGGCGGAGCAAGCGCGATGCAGCTCGAGCCGCAGCACCTAAACCCACCACGCCCACGCGTATTGCGCAGAGACTACGGAGGAGATCGAGGTCGCCACTTACCCGCATATTGTAGCTATTATTGTTTTTGTTTACCGAATAAAAATCACTTTGGCAGTCGTAGCCGAGATACGCCGTTTTTACGCAATGCGTGGCTCGTTCTGTGCGGGCCTTTAGCCACCGGAAGGGAAGGCGACGCGGCTGCTACGCGCGAACCCGGCGGAGCAGCGCCGGGTTCGCACCCTTCAGGACCGTTCTCCCTGCTACCGTAGCCCGGTAACCCCAGCTAATACGACGTCGCTTGTTCATGCAGCAACGTCAGATCTGCAACGGGCGCGGTGCTCGTAGCAGGCTCTTCAACTCGATGGAGAGCGTACGCTTCCATTTACGTTAAATAAACACGCTTTTAGTTATCTTTTTTTAGCTTAGGCCTTTGGATTTTTTATTTAAGAACACACCTATTTAGGACAGCATTTAGTGGGTCCCTGTGATTCGTCCTTCACGTGCTTATGCGTGCTGATACCGTACATGCTGCCACTAACCACATTTGCATGCTGACCCTGTGCATGTCACCCCTAACCATATTATTCATTTTGTTTGTTTTTCAAGCATGATATTACTCACCATTCAATTGCATTTCCCTTTGCAGCAAATGTAAAGCGCCTAGAAAGAGATTGAGTTCTCTGGGGGCGCTTTATCAAGTGCATTATTATTATTTAGTATTTAATTGCTGCATCTTTTGGGGTTTACGGCTCATGGTTTACTGGTCGGAATTTTTATTTTGTTTTTTGGTGTCAATTTTTAGGTTTACAGTCTAGGTCTTAGGTTTAGGGTTTAGTATTCAAGTGTTAGAGAGAAACTCTGAATGGAAAAGATAAATTAAAACGTGCTTATTTAATGTAAATCCGCATAAGCATGCGCCGGCGACCAAGTTGAACAGCCTGCATGCGCATAGCAGATCTGACGTTGCTGTATGAACAAACAAAGCCGTGTTAGCTGGACGCTTGTTAGCCCGCCCCTCCCGCATTTGCTGTCTGCTGTCCAGCGAGCGGCTGCCACGCTTTAAGAGCGGCTCCAGAGTCTTTTCGGGCGTCGCGCCCTCCGCTCCGAGCAGCTCGCCGCCATTTCTCCAGAGGGGGGCGGGGCGGATCTTCGGCTTTTTAATCTTACAGGTGGAGCGGGCCTGGAAATCTGCGACGCTTCGCTCTCGGCGCGCATTACGAGCCAGTTGCCGGAAGAGGCCGTCATTTTTTCCGCAGAGCGGCGATCCTGCTTTTAGAAGGGGAATAAAACGAAAGCAATCTAGACAGGTAGGTCCGAGAGACCAGCCGGGAAGCCTTAAGGCTCTAAAACTGACGGCGACGATTGCGATTTAGACTGATCCAAAGACGCGTCTTCGGCGCGAGTATCGAGCCCTCCACGAACGAACTGTCGAGCCCATTTCTTCGCGCGTGCGCGGAGGGCTGCAGTCCCTTTCCGGCGGCGCGCCTTCGTCGCGCGGCATTTTGAGGCTTCTCTTTAATGGAGCGCCATCCCTTTTTCTCCGGAGAGAAGTTTCAAGAAAGCGGCCTCTCGGCGGCGCCGGCGCCGGCGCCGCCTTTGGGTGCGGCCACGGGGCTGCCTAAACGAGGCAGCGGATTTTCTTTCAGGGTAGGGACGATAAGAGGCTTTCAGGCCTATTGCGCCTATTGTACTATGCTCCGCATCGGCAGCGCTGAGAATGGTAATCATAGTCCGAAGGCTGTTCGCTACGGATCGTAGTAATAATATAATTATAGCCGTATACCGCTGGCAATGCCGATAACGTTACTGACCCGACAACTGGTATATTGGTCACGCCACCGCGACACACAAATATGCAGTACCGGCCCTTACTTTTTTCCTTGCATAAGAACGTATACTCTTTCGGGTTGGGCTGTGATGGCCCACTAGGTTAGGCGGTTGCTCTTCACGACCGAGGTCCCGAGGTCATGGGTTCGAATCGTGATGTGAGCGATTCTTTGTTGCCGCTGCAAGCAGGGGTGAAAGCCTTTAAGGCACTTCTGCCGTTATACAAAAGAGGCTGTTAAATCAGCCAGTATTTATTATTTATTTATCAGCACACAAAACTCACTGTAGTCAGAAGGTCAGATGCACAGAAATGAAAGCCTAGATTGTGCCTGGCAATCAAATCGGATAGAGGGAGAGTATAAATCGTGAAAAGATCGGGACCTAGCACGGAGCCCTGAAGTACCCCATATTTCAGAGGTGCCTCGGATGACCTTGGTCCATTCTTATCAATACTCTGGAATCTCCCACTGAGATAGGGCCTGAACCGTTACACTGCAGCGCCAGTGATCCCCAGGCGAGATGAGAGGTGCTCAAGAAGGACTTGGTGATCGATAGTAGCAAAAGATGCTGAAAGATCGAGCAAAACAAGCAAAGATACTCTACCTAAGTCTGCATTCCCTAAGTAGGTCGTTATACACCCAAAACAGTGCTGACTCTGTGGAGTGATTAGCTCTAAAACCAGACTGGAACTTACTAGCAAGGCTTGAAGTTTCAATATATGAGCTCGGCTGGTCTCCCACGACTCGTTTCAGCGTCTTTAATAGGAACGGTAAAAGGGAGACTAGGCGAAAGTTGCTCAAGTTCTCTTGGTCTAGCGTTGCTTTCTTAAGTAGTGGCCTGACTACAGCCTTTTTGAAAGGTGCTGGGACATGACCTGAGGCTTATGACATATTAATGATGTTAGTTATGCATGGCAGCAGCAGATCAATGCAAAGTAGGAGCAGGACAGTGGAAATAGGGTCCAAAGGATCCGTTGTCTTCTTGGATTGGGATATGAACTTCAGGACGAGGTTACTACTAACTTGCTTGAATGCAGACATTGAGGTGCTGCATAGAATTGAGGAACAGTATTCCAGGGAGATGCTGCCGTCTTAGAGATGGACTCTCTGATCTTGTCAATCTTGTTGACAAAGAAGCTGGAGAAGCGATCGGCTAGATCGCAAGGATCACGTGGAAAGGAGCTAACCTTGGAATAGTTAAGGAGGTTGATCGCAAACATCAGCATTTTTTGGATTGTGTATCTGTGATTCAACAATGCTTTAATAGAAAATAGACTTGGCCTTTGCTAGAATCGATTGGTACGATCTACAGTAGTCCTCGTGTACCTGTCGATGGACAGTCAGTCTTGATCTTTTGCACATATGCCTTTTCAAGCTTGCTCTTAGTAGACCTAGCTAGTTTAATGTCTGTGGTAAACCAGAGGCCGTCTGGTTGAGGGCTCACAGTTCGCTTAGTCGTAGGTGCAAACTCGTCGGGCGTGTCAGCTAGTGTCGTGTTGTAGCAATCTACCAATGATGACAGGTCAGAAGGGGGGATTGAATGAGATAAGCATGTGGTCAGATAAGCAGAATCTGGTTCTAATTGGTGATGGTAAAGTGCAGTTTCGTGAGAAAATTTGGTCGAATGTGGGACTCTTGATGTTAGTAGGGCCATGCATGTGAGCCACAAGAGACAATGAGTCAGTCAGTGCACGGAATTCGGTGCTGAAGGCGTCAGATAAATTATCAAAATGAATCTTGAAGTCACCCATAATGATGAAAGATCAATTTCTGGCAGACAGAATCGAAGTGAGATCAGTGAAAAATCTGAGATAAATGAGGGCTTGGTACTTGGTGGGCGATAGCCTACTGCCACCGCCGGTAGCTTGTTGTCGGGTGAAAAAAAGACAATAGCTTCGAAAGACTGCTTCGAGGATACTGCAAAGATACTGCTCCGAGTGCTCGGAGGACGGAGTGCGAATGGCTAGCGGAGCGAGCGCTCTGCCGCCGGCTGGCAGCGGAAAGGTTTTCATTTGATTACTCGACGGCCATCTTTGTCGAGCGGAGCAATTAGCGTGTGGAATAGGAATGTGAAGGAAGCGACAGAGCACTTATTGGACGCGTACTTTTCTGTTTAAGTTTCTTGGACGAATGTCCCGAGAGGCTCTTTGGCTACTCGGTACAACACTGCGGCCCGTGTCACCATCGACGTTGCATTCCTTCCATGGCCAGCTCCAGTAGGCTCCGCAACTCGGCAACTCTAGTGCAGAGTGCGACTCTGCGACCGCAAAAAGACAGCAGATGGCCACCGAGGACAGAAAACCGAGGTTTTTAAACAGAGCTTTTTTTATTGACACTACAGCATAACCTTGGGGCGATCCTGAGTTTGGTTCGGCGCTAGGCTACCATTCCGGCTTCATTACAAGAGACGGTTTTCGCTCAACAACAATGTTTACAAACGTCCGAAGGAAGGCTCATGTAAGATCCTCGCTTTTAAGAACGCAGACTAGGACGCGTCGCGGATCCGAGGATCCAGATTGAAATAATGGAACGCCGTACGGCGGAAGCTTGTGCGGATCCGGAAGGACGTCTCTTCTCGCCCCCGTTGGCTTCAGCCAAGACGACCAGACCCAAAGGGCAAAGTTACGAGATGAGCGCAAGCCATTCGTTTAACAACACGCTGCTGGTGGCTGCTGCTGCTGAGGCAGCAGCCCTCCTTGCCGCCTGCCGCCGTCGTCGGGCCGGGTAGCGGGCGACCGAGCAACAAGAGTCGCCAAGAGGCTCCCCAACAGCGAGCTAGCGCTCGATCAGCAGTGGAAACCACGCCGGCCAAGCCCAGCCTGTGCACTCTAGACGGCTGCCGGCGGGCGGCGCGTCGAGTGGCCCTCACTAGCCCCCCACTCCCTTGTCCTCCCTCGTTGTACTCCCCTTCGGCAGCGCTTATATTCCACGCATCGCTTTTGCACGGTCGAGCCATTGTTCGTTCCAAATCCGCCGACAGCCGGAGGAAGTTTGCGGTAGACGGATGTCCCCACAAATGCGGCCGATGCTGGCTTTGATGCATGGATTTGAGCTGGGCTGCCGAGTCATCCACCGCGAGCCATTCACAGTCCGCGCCTCTAGCGCTCGAGAGCCCGAGGCCGCTTAGGCAGCTCCAATCGCCCGTAGCGCCTCAGCCCAGTGCTCACGGCCTCTCGAGTCACGTTTCTTCCCAGCGGCCGGCCTTATTTCCCGCACGGTGACTGAACAGGTTCTACTCTGGTTTGGTCCAGCTGTTAAGGTGCTCGCTCTGACCAAGGTCTGACTGAGGTCGTGAGCTCGAGCCCCGAGGCATATGTGAAGCGCCTGAATAGAGACTATTAAGTTCTCTTGGGGCGCTATACAAATGAATTATATAATTATTATACCGTGTCGCGCAGACTCGTCCTTCGAGAATGACACCTAGACTGCTTACTTCTACATCCGTGAATAGCTTCAATTTATAACCAAACTTTCAAAGGTTTCCGTGACTTGCTTCGGTTACAATAAGCAAGTTTGGCCAACTAGTTAAGGTGCTCGCCTTTAAACGACCGAGGTCAAGGTGGATGTATTTGATAATCTAGGTCGTGGGCTCGAGCCCCATGGCAAATGTGAACCACCTAAATAGAGACTAGGTTCTCATAGGGCTCTATACAAATGATATATATATAAATCATTTGCATATATATATATATATATATATATATATATTAGATAATAAATGAGAGATCTTTACTAGCAACCATAAAGCCGCCCTTTCGTGCTTGTCGATGCAGAGCGTTAGCCTAGCCACGCGCTAACGAAAGTTAAAATCCACCCATGCAAATCAACGCATGTATGCTGACGCGAACATAGACCCCACCTGCTGGGATATTGCCCTCACGCGAAATAGCAGCAATCCTAGCGCAAATTGGTTGCTCTCGGAGGGAGAAAGAGCCTCTGAGAAGCTGATCTGAGAAGCCTCAAATATAGGGAATCACACATGTATGCAACGCTACAGAATATTAAAGCATCAGATCACTACACTCGCGGTCCCTAATCCTTCACACTAGTATTAATTAATATTTCACACGATTCGAGAATGAGTCGTCCTGGCAGAAACACAGTTCACGTATTGCTATGAGCGAGCCGTGTTTAATTCTACCGAAACCGCTCACCTCGACGCGACTACGCACGCACAAGGTAGTAAAGGTAGAAAAGGTGAAGGTGAGCACGCTCTACCAGTCGGCAGCGTTCGGCACCAATCGCCGGATCCTTCCTAGGAGATCGAGAACTGAGTCTGGCTGCGCAGAGGCTGGTCCTAATCTGAACCAAACTCATCGACCGTGTCCAAGACGTGCCGTCAAACGATCGGGCTGCACCCTCGAATCCTCGAACCAGTCTCCATCTTTACTGCCCCGGCAGAGATCGGTAAGTGATGCCGGCTAGGCATCGGCTCTCACTTCTGCGCTGTCGTCCTACATATGTGTGGTTTTATTTAATTGATGACACTGCCCCTGATCGCTGTACGAGTGGGCTGTGACACTCGATGTGGTAAGCAGCCTGGACGTGCTATTGGTGTTTGTTCTGACAAGGGAGTCGGGGGGGGGATTCCGGTGGGCGAGAGGGGCGAGGAGAGTCGTGCTTCGCCCTGCTCCGGGTGGAGGGAGAATAAACTGGCGGTGTTGCTCGTCGGCTGGTGTTCTGTGCCGTTCGTGACGATAATTCAGACTACAATATGCAGCCACCAATCCCTCACCCACCCTCAGAGTCGGATCGACCAATTGAATACTTTTCTTGTAGCCTAGCATAGTTTTGCACAGCGGCCGTATAGGTTACCTCGCTCCCCCACCCCACCCCCTACTCCCCCTCCCCCGCCCGCCACCTGCGCTGCATCCGGCCCTTCCCGGCGTCCCTTGCACCGCCAGTCCAAACGCCGAACGCGTGCACTTGGTGCCCGTCGAGGTTCAACGCAGGTCAAGGCAGCCAGCCGAGCCGGCCCAGCGGTTCCCACTGCCGCCCCGATTGCATACGCACAACGCAGGCTCGCTGCACGCATTCCCCTTACTTAATTAGCCGAGGCTCGTGAGAGTCGAGTCAGGGTGACCCTCAGTCGAGCTGAAACGCAGTCGTTCACCGAAGCCGCTCCTCCCCCTTGTGACTCATATCTGCTCTCTCGCGCCTCGTGTATACGACATGCGCACCAAGAGGCGCTGCAGCGAGCAGAAATCTGTAATCTGGCGACGCTGAGGTAATTGCTGCTTCTGAGGGCAAGCCAAGAAGACCGCTCGCCGACCGAGCCGAAGCCGTGACGTTGCAGCGATGGCGCAGAGGTCGGCAATAGAATCGGCAATCGGCATATTAATATAGGCCCGGCGGTAAAGGCCAGCCGTTTAGCGTCTACGCACCTATCCAGCGCCACGACGTTCTATATCCTGAATAGTCGCTGGCTCGTCGACACCGCGTTCGCTATACTCCGCTGCTCATATACCGAGACGTGGAAGGGTAAAGCTTCATTCGGTACGAGAACGCTTTCACCTTCATTTCGACGGAATCCCCAAAAACTCTGTTACCGTGGCTATACACCGTGCGAAAGCCGTTACCTACGTAGACCATGTTTACTCGAGTGCAGAAGTATCGGCGGCACCGTTGTTAAAGAGGAGTAGTAAGCGTTCGAACCCAATGCACGGAGAGCCCACTCGCCCAAATAACGCCAACGTAATGTAATGTATCTCCGTCTGTAACTCCACAAAGTCATAAAGACCATGTGGGTGTTACACAGGAGAGTTTTGTATAGCGCACTCACAGCCTAAGCGGCTTTCGGTACGCATTCGGTAGTCAATGGACTTCGTCTCACGCAACAAAGAGAAAGTGGGAAGCATAGCAGAGTTAGGAGAGCAGTTGAGGTAGTGAGTTTCATGGAAGTAGCAGCTCAGGACCGCTGAAAAGGATGTGCCATAGTCAGCAGTAGTAGAGTAGTTGTCATTGCGTAAGAATTGTGGAAGCGAGTTCCACAGTCTAGGACCTGCAGAGCTAAAGCTTCTGTTGCCAACTGACTTTAAGCGGAGGAATGGGACAGCTAATTTATTGTCCACACAAGACCTGAGGGCGTGAACAGGAGGCTGAAACTGATGCAGCAGCTTCTCGCGGTGGCGTCCTTATAAACCGGCGCGTACCATAGGAAAGCAGCGGGAGGAAGCATCTTAGATTCTACATTCATTTAGAGACGATAATTTTCGCCTATTTGCAGCACTTCGAAAACGACTGCATTGTCCATTATTGTAGGTATTTTTAGGCATGCGAAGTAGGATGAAAACAAAAGTGGCACGTGGCTACGCTCTTTTTCCTCGTGCCTCGCGCTATCACCAACTGGCACGCCTCAGTCTATCTTTACGGCTGCCGTTGTGAAGGGCCAAGTTTGTGGGCTTTTCGATAAACGGGATTTGGTAGCGTAGCAATCGCCGTATAATTTCTAATTGGTGAGACTTTAGTGAGGTGCGACCTGAAGAAGACAGCCACCACAGATATCATCAAAGGCGCAGGAGTGAAACTGTAGGCTGCATTACTTCACCCCTGCCGCCGAGGGTTCACACTCAAATCCTATAGGCTAAAACTGGAAAGCAAGTTCCAGTCTGGCTTTAGAGCTAATCACTCCACAGAGTCAGCATTGCTTCGGGTATACAACGACCTACTTAGGAATGCAGACATGGGTAGAGTGTCTCTTCTTGTTTTGCTCGATCTTTCGGCAGCTTTTGATACCATCGATCACAAAGTACTTCTAGAGCGCCTCTCATCTCGCCTGGGCATCACTGGCACTGCTCTGCAGTGGTTCAGGTCCTATCTCAGTGGGAGACTCCAGAGTGTTGATGTGAATGGACAAAGATCATCTGAAGTACCTCTAAAATATGGAGTACCTCAGGGCTCTGTGCTAGGTCCGGTCCTTTTCACCGTCTATACTCTCCCTCTCGCTGATGTGATTGCCAAGCACAATCTAGGCTTTCACTTCTATGCGGATGACACTCAGTTGTACCTTTGCTTTGATCCCTCCCAGCCTTCGAGCACCTCAAATTCTCTCAACTCACTTGCTGCATGCATTGATGACATCCGATCATGGATGGCAGCAAATTTTCTAAAACTAAACGATGATATAAAACTAACTTACTAGTTATGGGCAAACCTAGTGTTATTCAGAAATTGGAAAGGCTGACTTTCAAAATTGGCTCTGCCAGCATATCTCCAGTTGCATCAGCTCGAAATCTAGGTGTCATATTCCAAAGCGACCTCTCGTTAGACGACCACATCAGCTCCACAGTCAAATCAGCCTATTTTCAGCTTCATAACATTGCTAAAATTAGGGCTTGTTTAGATAAGGATACCACGTCCAAGTTGGTCCATGCATTCGTGACATCTCGTCTCGACTTCTGCAACTCACTGCTTACTGGCCTACCAGCATGTGCGATCAGGCGATTGCAGCTGGTGCAAAACTCTGCAGCTAGGCTTGTCTGCCGTGAGCGTCGCAGTTGCCACATTACTCCACTTCTCGCCGACCTGCACTGGTTACCAGTCAAGCAACGGATTGACTTCAAGGTTTTGTCGCTCACTTTTAGGTCTCTTCATTCTATGGCTCCAGCCTATCTTTCAGAGATACTACCCCATCAGGCAAAGCATCGTACCACTCGCTTTTCGGAATCCAACAGTCTAGAAATACCTCGTACAAACCTTAAATCCTTTGGAGACCGTGCATTTAGCTCGTATGCTCCCACAGCCTGGAACTCCCTCCCGACCTGCATCAGAACATCCCCTGACCTGACCACATTTAAAAGAAACTTAAAAACATACCTATTTAGGACAGCATTTAGTGGGTCCTTGTGATTCGTCCTCGATGTGCTTATGCGTGCTGACACTGTTCATGCTGCCACTAACCACATTTGCATGCTGACCCAGTGCATGTAACCCCTAACCATGTTATTCATTTTGTTTGTTTTTCAAGCATGATTTTACTTACTATTCTATTGCGTATCACTTTGCAGCAAATGTAAAGCGCCTAGAAAGAGATTAAGTTCTCTGAGGGCGCTTTATCAAGTGCAATATTATTATTATTATTATTAAAGCTAGTTCTTAGGAATGCATTTAGGCGTCGACTACGAGAACAAGATACGTTTGCAAGGAACGCGAAAAAAGAAGCCGCTTCTGTCCATTAAGCATAAAGTTCTATTATTAATATTTATTATTATTATTAATTATTAAGCATAAAGTAGCCCGTTCGGAGTGGGCTGGGGCGAGAGCGAACCGGACCCATGAAGACTGGAGCAAAATCGAACGGGGCGATGAGAGGGCATTTGCCACTTTCGGCGGCTGAAAATGCACACACTACTTACCTCGTTGCTCCAATGATCGCGTAAAAAATAATTGGCATCAGTAGATGGCGAAATTTGGCGACGCGGGGATCGTTGTCTGAGACTGCTTTTTAGCGGATACCGAGCGTCAAGCTACGAGATGCTTATTTAGAACTGCTCCTGAACTTGGTAGTGGCGATTGCATTGAACCCTTTTTAAGGAGATGATTTTCTTTGAAAATACGTCGATGCGCCAAGCAAGAAGAAAGCAAGGAGGAACCAAGCACGAAGCGAGAGGTGTTCAACACTATGAATGCTTTCAGCCACTTTTAGTTGCTACTTTCAGCCACAATGAATTTAGCGTCATTTAGGCGTCATTTAGCATCATTTGAGTTTAGGCCATTTTTCTAACGGAGCGGCCTAGTCAGCCTCCGACCTGGATCCCATCGAGGGTATCTGGGTCGAAGCAGATCGAAGGCTCAGAGCGTGATCTCGTGGGTCGTGTCACATCTACAGAGTCGGCTTTCTTAAGTACGCAGAAGCGCATAGAGCAAACGATAAAGCGCTTATGTTTGCGAAAGCTCAGTTTTCTCTATGCCAGAGTGGTTCAGATAGGTTTTTGTTGGCTGCGGCGGTGTAATTTCATATTAGTACTGAAGCCTAATACAATTGCCCTAAATATTTGCTACTTATGCTTATTTTATATGAAATTGCGCTTAATTAAAGCAGCTCGCCTTAAGGTTTTTTTATACAAGAATCGGCCTGCTGGGTAAACAGCTTATGCTTACTCTGAAGTAATACTCAACAAAATTAATCGACGCATAAATGAATGTATACGTACTTCTTTTTGATAGATCTCTACTAGATTTCAGAAGCTCTTTAAATGGCATCGCGTGCACCACTAAGCCCAATTAAACAGCTGCGCTTTAATGCCCACGTATGGATGAGTGAAGTTCTTGATCATTCGTACAAACTCTTAAAGTTCTTGAATTACATTACTTGCGCAAGTAAAGCCTTGTAAGCCCGTTGAAGCTCATAATCAAGCCAAAATGAAAAAGAAAACTATTTCAAAGTGTCCTCGGAGCTTTGAGGACGAGCGACATATCTGCTAATTGAAGCGAGACAGTCCGTCCGTCGCGAGGCAAGCTGCATCTTCCGTCGCGCGGCAAGATGGCGCATCCTTCCGCTTCGCGGCAAGATGGCGCGGTGCTGTCAGCTCCGCAGGCTGTGAGCGTCCTGCATTATAGGTTCGCGGTGGACGAGCGCTCATACAAGGGTGAGCTCAGACAATGATCTGCGTTAAAGTGAAGAGTAGCTGCATCGGCAGCCCCATTTAACGAGAAGCCAAGAGCCGCTGCGCCCGCATGCAGCAGGCGACACCGGAACTGCCTGCAGCAGGATTCGAACCGACGGCACGGGCCCTGAAATGGGAGCACAATCGGAGCTGAGCTAAAACCTGGGGGCGTGCACCCCCTAGGCAATATGTAACTCATTTTTTCAGGCTCCCTGGGAGAACCTCGTCTCTATCCAGGCGCCGCACGCACGGCAAGGGCGCGAAGGACACTTCGCTCACCCACCGATAGGACTCTCAGCGAACGCTCCCTTCCCCCACCTAGCGGCGGCCCGGTACCATCGTCGGTCCCTTCGTCCTTCCTTCTTGTAGTTTGAGTGTATGCCAGCTCCTCTAATGAGCCTGTGATGTGGCATGGACACCGGCCGGTAACCGCTGGTGGCCAGATGGTGAATTCACCATCAGGATCAGCCGCTGCACAGTTGTGGTCCTCGATTAATCATCGGGGTCAACCGGGGGAGTGGAAGGAGACTCGAGTGTGAGAAGGGGGCGAAGGCAGTCGTGCGTCTTGCTGCTCCGTGCCTTGTACAATAAACCGTTGGCGTTGTTCTGGGCCAGCATTCTGTATGCCGAACCACACTTCTAGGGTGGCGAAAATCTAATGCAAGAACTTGATGACGCGCTATGCGACGGTTGCTAGCACGCGAGCACGCCCACATGCTCGCGCTGGCGAATCGCGCTGGCTCTATCCTAAGCGGCGAGTCTGGAAATGGAAGGAAAGAACTGGTTGAAACGCTGCGAACTCTTCTTGCGTACAACTACGGATTATTTCGGCTCATTGAGGCATTGGAGGCGACCACGCATCAAGCTTGGACCCTTCGCTAAGTAAAGCAGCGCGTCCGCAGTACGGACTTCGTGGAAAGAGCAATCAATTCATCACGAAACTACCAATGTGCATCGATAGCTGCTTTGGCATCGATTTCTCTACAGAAAACTGTCTAGCGTAGCTACCTACGCAGTCCGTGTGGCTTGCGTAGCTACAGATGGAGATACGTTGCATTACGATGTCAGGTCACTTTTTAATAAGACGACATTAGACCGGGATAACTTACTAGCTACTTCCGCCCCATCTCCCTATTTCCGCTCCTATCAAAGAAACCTTAAAGAGTCGTGTTCGACCAGTTAAACTCGTATACCCTAACTAAAGAACTAGCAAAATAATTTCCTGTTAAGACTTCTAGAGAAAATAACTCCACAGAGTAAGCACTGCGTCACGAGTGCACAACGACTGTCCAAGGAATGCTGACTAAGCTAGTTTCTCTGCTCGTTCGTCTGAATCTCTCGGCTGCTTTTTATATACCGTTTACTACAAAATTCTTCTTAAGCGCAATCCCTCTCGCCTGGGCATTCCAGGCACTGCGCACTGCAATGGTTTAGGTCCCCTTCAATGGCTGAATTCTGAGATTATATATAGCGACCAACAATAAATCGGTGAGCCTTAAAAGTACGAAATCCTCAAAGCAAGCTCAGCTCCCTTAACAGTTCCATGTATTGCTAGCGTTCGCACTTGGACAGCAATAGACTTGCTCTTATTAACGAAATGAAACTAAGCGACCAAATCGCCCAATCAATTCGACGACGCCTCGGCATCTCCGCGCTAGCTAAGTACCTGTAACAAGTATGTGTTTACTCTTCTAAAAGAACTTCTCACGAGATGATCAAATCACAAGCTCCTCAGTGACTTTTTGCGACTTCCCGTGTCACAGTGCAACCAGTTCGTGCTAGCTCAGATGAAGACGCAGCCGCAGCCAACACTTGGATTCCTTGGATTTTCGACATCCCAACGAAGCACTTGAAACTTGGAACTCTTAAGTCGGACTCTACATTAAGACGCTCACAGCTGGTGCCAAACTTGGGAGCCTAGGCTCCTCTGTCTGCCGCGAACGTCGAAACTGTACACACTATTATACACCACGGCTCACCAATCTGCACTGGCTGCAGAAAGCAGCCTATCAACTTCAAGGTCGTCCGATCGTTCATGTTTAGGTCCCTGTTTTCTCCGATCTGAATTAATTTCTAATCTCGAGCCTCTCGCTGCATCCGTCACTCGTTCTTCTGAGTCTGGTCGCCTGGTGATGCCCCGAACGTCGAAGCTCTTGCAGACCGAGTCTGCCCTCAGCTGCTATGCACCCAAAGCCTGGAGCTCGCTGCTAACTGACTCGATGACATCCCGACACCTCCTGATTTGAAAGCAGTCAAAAGAAGATTTCACTCCCCCCCCCCGGGTTGGCCAAGAGCGGCAGGAGGGGTAATCGGTGCTCGCCTTTGAGGATGGACTCAAGCCCTGCAATATATGCAAAGCGCCAGGATCGAGATTAAGATCACTTAGGTAGCTGTGCAAAAGGCAAGCGACATATTTACTAACCGGGACTTTTAATCACTGTGGTTTGATTATACGCAGGCCGGTACCGCTCCTTTCCTAAACAGCTGTTGGGAGCCTCGTTGAGAGGGGCCTGGGCACAGCTGTGGTCCGCCTCTAATGAGGCATGGACAGGCCGATAACCTGCTGGTGAGCAGATGGTGGATTCATCATCGAGGTCGACCAGGGGACAGGGGCAGTCGAGGAGAGGAGACTAGAGTGGGAGAGAGGGGCGAGGGAAGTCGTGCTCCTTCTGCTCTGTAAGTAGTAGAATAAATTGTTGGTGTTGTTCCTGTGCCAGCGTTCTGTGTGCCATGCGAATCAAAGCACAAGCTATTTCTGGGGATGGAGCCAATGACGCCCTTGGAGATGTCTTTGTGCAGCGACCCACAGCTTCGATGGCTTCGGAGATTTCGTTGGATGGCTGCTGAACTTCGAGAGGGAGCTCAAGAAAAGTGGCTACGAACCGAGTGAGTGGCACTTGTTTGTGCTCCTTGCGATGCAATGCGGGGCCTTCACGTTTGCCTCGAGGCTCCCGCAGGCAGTTCAAGATGATTTTTCCAAGCTGCGTGAGGCCCTAGTGAGGGCATTCACCTCGCCGGCCGGTAGAGTGCGATTGCTGCACGCTGATCGGGTAAAGGCTGGTCGGACTGAGAGGGCCAACAGGAGCGACCGGAAGCGGCAGCAGCTATCACCGACGGTGTGCCGGGCGAAAGGTTTGCCAGGCTGCCACGCGGTGGCGGCAGGCAATGGCTTTCAAAGCGGGGACGGTTGGTCAGGCTGCGATGGTGTTCCACGAAGCAAGGCGTTGTGCGAGGCAACGGTCAGCTGTGTGGCTGAGGCGACAGACAGTGAGACGGTGCACGGAGAGTCGGTGGCGTCCGCGATAAGGACGGCGGCGTCCGCGACAGAGTCGGTGGCGTCCGCGATAGGGTCGGCGGCGTCCGCGACAGAGGCATTGGCCTGCGATGGAGTCATGAAAGTGACGTTGGCCTGCGACCAGCCGGTGGGCTGTGACGCCGCACAGGCCGGAGAGTGTGTGCAGACCAGAGAGTCTGTAAGCACGGAGAGTCCGCTCGGGACGGAGAGACTGTGCAGGACGGAGAGGCTATCCAGGAGGGAGAGAGAGTCTGTGCAGGCCGCAGAGGCTCTGCAGGCCGAAGAGATTGCTCAGGTTGGAGAGGCTTCGCAGGACGGAGGAGCAGCTGCGCATGTCGGAGACGCGGCGGCAGAATCGGCAGAATCGGATGGGGCGACGTCGGCCGAGGTCCGCAAAACGGTGGCTGCGGACGTCAGCTCGGCGACGATGGCCGGCGGCTCACGTTGCCGGCTGGTCGCGAAAGGCCGTGCACCAGGGCGCCTCCTGTGCAGCCGTAAGGTAGCCTGCGGGGGGGGGTCAGCTATTGATGTCAGCTGCTACGCTGCGGATGTGTAGTGTCTAGTTTGTATCGTTAGTAGATAGGCTCGTTCATTGCTGCCCTGTACATTGCAGCTACATGTGTTGCTGCTGGAAACTTGTGACCTTAAGGTCAAGGGGGCGTGTAGTTCGATTGCATGCGGGCTGGTACTGCTCCTTTCCTAAACAGCTGTTGAGACCCTCGTCGAGAGGGGCCTGGGCACAGCTGTGGTCCGCCTCTAATGAGGCGTGGACCGGCCGATAACCCTCCGGTGAACAGATGGTGGATTCATCATCGGGGTCAACCGTGGGACAGGGGCAGCCGAGTCGAGAAGAGTCGAGTGGGAGAAGGGGGCGAAGGGAGCCTTGCGTCCTTCGGCTCCGTGCGTCGTGCAAAAAAACTGTCGGTGTCGGTCATCGGCTGGCTCTCTGCTGTGCGAACCGAACGACACTCGCCACCGGCCGCTCGAGTGTCTCGTGCCCTGCTTGTGCACGCTTTCCGTCCTAGCGTGGTACTCGAGTGCTTTCGCATGGTTTTTCCTATTCGCGACACTTCGTCTTTGATTAGCTCTTGGTTATAGCTTCTATTTCAGGAGTCGTAAAATGTCTGGATAGCGATTGTGGGTTCGCTCAGTGATTATTATTTTTATTATTACACTGATGTCGCTGGCCTAATGCCTCTTCTTTTTACTGTCGGAGCCGTCGGTGCCAGCAGGGCGGAAGGAAGAGAACTAGAGTGGCTGCACAAAGTTGAAGCGACGCGTTTTCATCCGATTGCCTCCACGCCTATGAAGAACTTGACGCTGCAAAGAACTTGTCAAGGGTGGATCGACTGACGTCTAACCAGCCGACCTTGTTCGCTCGCCGATCGCAATTTTCCTCGACCGGTCGCCTGCGGACTGTTTATCCTGCCGGGTCACTAGTTAAATGTGGCCTGCCTGTAGCTGGCTGGCTCGCCAGATATCGTGAAGCGGCGGCGGACAGCATGCCGAACTTACCAAAGTGGAGCTACCTAGCCGTTCTGGCAGACACATAGAGAGACTTTATTGGACGGATAGTGAGTGAGACATGCTTAGCCGGCCGTGTTGAACGCCAGCCCGCCCTGATTAACGGCGAGGCGATGCGACCGAAGCCCAAAGTTCGATGGCAGTACGCCGACCGACCTTCTTAAGGTCGACCGGTAAGGTCGACCCACCCATAAGCAGGTTTGCTTAGTCTTCGGGGTGATCCAGCATGTGCGATCAGGCGATTGCAGCTGGTGCAAAACTCGGCAGCTAGACTTGTCTGCCGTGAGCGTCGCAGTTGCCACATTACTCCACTTCTCGCCGACCTGCACTGGCTACCAGTCAAGCAACGGATTGACTTCAAGGTTTTGTCGCTCACTTTTAGGTCCCTTCATTCTATGGCTCCAGCCCATCTGTCAGATATACTACCCCATCAGGCCAAGCATCGTACCACCCGGTTTTCGGAATCCAACAGTCTACAAATACCTCGTACAAACCTTAAATCCTTTGGAGACCGTGCATTTAGTTCATATGCTCCCAAATCCTGGAACTCCCTCCCGACCTGCGTTAGAACATCCCCTGACCTAACCACATTTAAAAGGAACCTAAAAACACACCTATTTAGGACAGCATTTAGTGGGTCCCTGTGATTCGTCCTTGATGTGCTTATGCATGCTGACACTGTGCATGCTGCCACTAACCACATTTGCATGCTGACCCTGTGCATGTCACCCCTAACCATATTATTCATTTCGTTTGTTTTTCAAGCATGATTTTACTTACCATTCAATTGCATTTCACTTTACAGCAAATGTAAAGCGCCTAGAGAGAGATTAAGTTCTCTGAGGGCGCTTTATCAAGTGAATTATTATTATTATTATTATCATTATCCAATTCATTTGGCGGCGGCAAACGCCGACAAATTCGTCCGACAGCCCAATCGGAAAAAAGAGAGTAGAATGAGCCACTTACACACGGACCAGCGAGTTTTCCTTAATGTCAGTACAAATAGCTCCTCCGAGTGGCTCCGAGCCGGCGACTGCTACCATCGGTACCGGCTGTTCCGGTTCAATTCTAGCATTAGCTCATACATAGCCACGCAAAATGCAAGCTGCGAACGAAAGAATTGAATGATGAGCCGTCAACTCCCGAGAGACTCAGAGGAACCGTAACCCGTCGATTTGGTCCGTGCAAGTGGAGTGAAAAGCCGTCTCGACGTATCTCGCTGTATTTCCCTGCATGCATGACGACCGGCAGGAGCGATCGGGTGCAAAACTGCTAGTGCAAAACTCTGCAGCCAGGCTTGTCAGTCGAGAAAGTTAGTTATCACGATACGCCAGTTCTCGCCGACCTGCACTGGATCCCAATCAAGCAGCATTTCGACTTCACGGTTTTGTCGCCCACTTGTATATCCCTTCGTTCTCTCGCTCTAGCCTACCGATCAGAAAGACTGCCCAACCGGACTAGGCATGGCATCGCCCGCTCCGATGACTCCAATCGTTTAGCCGCGTCTCGAACCAACTTGAAATTCACTGGACACCGCATCTGTAGTTCGTAGGCTCCCAATGCCTGGAGCTCGCTCCCGACGGATGTATCGACATCCCCGACTTGAGATTTAAAAAGAAGGTAAAATAGAACCGTTCATGTTTCCCCCAGCATTTGCTGGGTCCTTGCGACTTGTCCTTTATGTGCTTATTCAAGCTGTTCCTACGCTTGCTACCGCTGACTTTTTTTGCATATTGGAATTTTGACTACTACCAATAACAATATTATACATACTGACACTGTACATGTTGCCAGTAACCATACAATCATTCTTCCTTTGCAGCACAAGTAAAGTGCCTAGAAAGAGATAGTTCTCTGAGGGTTCTATACAAATGTATTATTAATATTATTATTATCAACAGAATTTGACAGCAAGTAGCTGAAGCCATTTCGATACCGCATGCAGCCAGCACTGATTCACCAACCATCGTTCCCAGCCCTGGTAAAAATCCAAGGATGAGCAACCGTCTGAGAATTCGACTGTGAAGTCTATCATCTCACCAGTAATACATAGCAACAGTGGTTCCAGGCTTGGATCGAAATCTCGGATCTTGACCGAAAGGGGTTCAGATCGCGGGTGGGGCAGACAACGGGTATTGAGCTGGGTTGAGCTCCCCGAGGTCCGAGAGCCCCACCCCTGGTGAAGGCTTAGTATGGAAGAAGGCTTAGTGGTGGTGACATCCGACAAATTCTTCTTACGTACCTACGAACACTCCTGGAGGCACACAACCGCGTAGTTGTATATGCGAAAGTAAATATGTATCCAAGGTGCCGTCCCTAAGCTGAAGCAACAGAAAGTTTACACGACCAAGTTTGGTGCCTTCATCACAAGACCGATTTTTTTATTCCATCTTTCAAAGTAGCCAATGTCCTGAGGCGCGGGTGGGAGGGGTGCAGAGCTTGCTAACATCTACTAGAGGACATTGTGGAGAGAGGCCGGAGCCCCTTCGAGAAAGCTTGTTGTTCTTGACAAGTGACTTGAGTCCGCTGATCCCATTCAAAGAAGGCCGATAAAGAGGCTTCCCTAGCCACAGACCTGCTAAGCGCTTCAGCCCAGGTTTTTGTCATTCAGTAGTGCACTGACTTTCAGGCTTCATAAAGAAGTCAGAGCCTAGTCATAGCTACATAGCTGTGTATATAGCTATGTAGCTCTCATATCGTCATAGCTATATCAAGCTACTCATACGCTGCTCTTTCAAGTGGTCCAGTAGCTCTTATTCTAACCGTTTACGGGTGTTTCTATGTGCAGCGCTTCATATGTCTTCAGCTGTCACGATACGTAGGTACACTGGGCGTCTCTGTGAGAGTGCTCCGCTCAGGGCTATTGCAATTGTTTTAGAAATGATTAGCGTTTTTCATGCGCTTCCTTAGTTGATGGTCGGTAATGTGTGTGGCTTGTATCCACCACGGTGTCCAACTTTCTTAAATTTAACGACAACATAATAATAATAATATTGCACTTGATAAAGCGCCCTCAGAGAACTTAATCTCTTTCTAGGCGCTTTACATTTGCTGCAAAGTGATACGCAACAGAATAGTAAATAATCTAGTGGTACACACAATTACAAACCTCTCTCAAACTAACTATTACGAGCAAATCTCCTGTAGCATCTGCATGCAATCTGGGCGACTGTTCCAAGAGGATCTTTCACTAGACTACCAGCTTCAGATTCAAGTCCACCTACTTTCAGCTCTGGTTTGTCCAAGGGGTAAGGTACTCGTCGTTAACGAGCTACGGTCATGGGCTCGAACTCTGCGGTACATATAAAGCTCGTAGAAAGATTGCTGTTAGGACGCTACACAAAGGAATTTTATTTATTTCTTGACTACCTTTGCAATAATTTCGGCATGTGTAGACGAGGATACCACATCCAAGTTGGTCCATGTTTTTATGACATCTCATCTTGCCTTCTGTAGACGCAGGTCTTCCAGCAAATACAGTAAGGCACTCAGTTGATGCAAAATTCAACAAGGTTTGTAAACAGCAAGGCTTGTGTCGTGCAAGTTAGATGGTGTCGTTTAAGTTAAGAGTTGCCTCGTCACACCACTCGACATCCTGCACTGGCTCGCTATCAAACAGCATCCTTTCGACTTAAATGTTTTGTAGTTCACTCTTAGGTCCTCTATTCTCTGGCTCCAGCCTGCTGATCAGAGCATGCACCCCATAATGCCTTACCACAGTGTCCTGCAGCAGTGCTTCGTCAATGCTACTTAATGTCATGTCGGCCTGACTCGCTGAGGTCAAAAACTGCACCTCACGTACACGATATATATAGCTTAACGTAGTGTCGTTATTTTTGGTTATAATTCACAGCTCTATCAGTATGATGCCGGGAATAGGTTTTGTCTGCAGCTACATATCACATTACAGTAAAAAAGTAGGCCCTCAGTTCGCCTAAAGTTGTAATCAATTGCAGGATTCTGTGTTCGGGTTCTATCTGCACTACATCTGATGTCGCAACTAGGCAGGATGGGCAAAGGCTTAGAAATTTTGTCAACGTTTACAGGCTAAGGGCCATGCCCCCCCCCCGATCACCAAATTCAACACCTCAAAACCCTTCTGCTGGCCATAACTCGGCCCTTATACTTCAACTGGAGGCTATGAAGTACACGGATGTTATTTCCCTCGAGGTAATCGGCAACCGTTTCCTTATTTGCAACTGCCAAAGATGACTCAAAAGAACAGGGTTCTCCAAGCACTTACGCAAACTTTCTACCAACTACCTGTGAACAGGTACCTTCAAATGTACACTTACTTTTAGAGGGGTCGCCCAATAGTCCCACACACAATTAAATCCAGTGATACAAACTGACGATTCGCAGTGACTGTCAAAACTCATTTATTCGTGTGAGAGGAAACATATATTTCCAAATCATGGCATGTGACACGCAAATAGAGTTCACTAGTACGGCCAGACCATTGCCATCCAGTGTGCAAGGTAACTACTGAAGCGACACCAGGAGCTTGTCGCGGCGGAGCCTGTTCAGACCAAGCACACATGAACGGATTCCTCACAGCACAGCAGTTTTATATGATCGAACATACAACCGGTTCAGCAGTTACACAAGGGCAAACAAAGTGGAAGACTCAGACCTGCAGCGAATTGAAGCTTTCTCCGAGTCATGGGATGTCTCCACTTCCAGGAAACAGCTCCCTGTTTTACATATATATCATGTAGAGCCATCTATCTTTGCACGTACCTTTAGCAAGTTCGGAGCAGGGCACGAGCATGGGTCACATAGATACATGCCGATCGCTAAAGCAGGATGGCTCCAACTTCCAAGTAGGTTAAGCTAAAGACGCATACGAGTGAACGCTGCAACATAAACTTCCCACAGGCTCCTGCCCCTGGGGCACCAGCGAATGCGAGAGCGCACAGGCACTAGCCCGTACTCACATGAAACGTCACAAAAAAACTTACGGTACACCAACACGAAGAGGCTACATCACGGTCAACAGAGCAGAGTGCCCGACCCCAGAGAAAATCCCAAGTTGGCTGCATCAGTGACAAAGAGGGCAGGGTTCGCAGCAGATGGAGGCGAGCACCATCGTAAGTCCTAACCACAAGTTGGCAGCAGCGGCAGCAGCAACTATGGAGTGGCTGGGAGGGCCTCTATGCGCCCACCGTATGTGTGTGTGTGGCAAGCACAGAGTGAGGAGGCACCTCGAGGGAGGGGGTTTGGGGTGGGGTTACATACAGGCCAGCTGGCATCAGCGGCAAAGCAGAGCTCGGTCTCCGACCGAAGTAGACTCTCGAACCGACGGTGGCTGCAGCTGGAGGCCCGCAATTCACGTCTTTGGCTTTGTGTCCGCTCTTACCGAAGTCGGAGCCGCAGGCTTCGTAAACTTGTCTCCACCCCCTATCGAATGTCTATGCACACGCTAAAGGGAAAAAAGATACGAGCATTCATTATTACCTGCCTGCTCAAGCGGAACTACTGCACTAATACGGAGTGGGGGGGGGGGCTGGAAGAAAAAGCGGTGCCAGCGTGAGACACGAGTGGAGCAGGGTGGCATCAGGCGTGTTAGGTAGTAGAAGCGGTTCCGTCAGCTTCACCACGGCACCAGCACGTCAGTTGGTACGACAGCCACATTTCATGCACGATCCATTGCTCCTTACCGAGACAAATTCGATCGATAAACTAATAAAAAGGGCCAGGACGGAACAAGCTCAGCTCGAGGCAAAGTAGTAAGTAGCTCGAGCTTTGGCAGCACGAGGTCTTGTGCTGTTGCCACACCTATTGGTGCACCGAATGGTGCCCCACCCTCGCACTCGACTTGAGGATTCTAGCACTACGGAACGAGCGACTCAGTGTCTGACGGTGCGCATGCCGAGAACCGAAGGCTGCAGTAGCCTCACAGCGAGCTGACAAAGGGCAATGCCTGCGACAATAGAGGCACGAGCAGCGAGCCCAGTAAACTGACATCCGATTGGACCCATGCCTGCTCGGCATCTAAACATCGTGCAGATCATGGAAACAAACATCTGCAGAAGCAGACATGACGAGACAAACGCAAACACACACACGCGAGCGCACACACACACACAAACACACACGCAAATAAACGAAGGAACGAACACACACGGATCCACGCACACCACGCATGAGCACACGTTTAGCTCACAACTCAATCTGCTAAACCCCATGGTTGTTCATAGTAATATGACTGGCTGGGCTGATTGACCACCGTTGGTAGCACGGCACTCCGATGATCGTAGGCAAAGTTAATGTGAGCAAAAGCAGAAGCAGCGACGGCGATGCTGCGATGCAAACTACTGCCAGCACGACCAGCACTTGGGACTTCGCTCTCATCACGAGGCATACGAGATCGCACGAGAGCAGTCACCAGCACGCACTCATCGTTGCGCTGCCGAGGGTCAGACAGACAAACACACCTGTCCCGGTGCAGGCGGCGGCGAGGAACTGACAGGGCATCCGCTGGGCGAGGTGCCGTGGTGGTAGACGGGCAAGATCTGACTGCAGGTCGAGCACCGCACGACGTTCACCGGGCCGGCACCGACTGGCCCCATCCCTGCAACAAACATGCGCAGGCCATCGAAGGATCGGCCCATCGAAGGACGGCGTGGGCGCCTGATCGTGGCACAGAGACTGCTGCGGAGACACGACGACCACGAGACCGTGGCACACGAGATAAAAGAGCTCGTCGATCCCTTTGGAGTAGCGCTTAGCACACGGGCCAGAAATACCTGGCGAGATCGGCCGGGTGACAGCCACGCCGCCGCCGGCCTGCTGGTGGTAGGGCACGGGACTCGACACCGTCCGGGCTCGAATGGAATCCGACATGGCCGACGCTGGCTGGCATTTGGTCATCTCGTTGAAATGCCTGCAGCAGCAGCAGGCCAAGGAAATGCCAACGGCGCCACTTCGACGTCGCACCGAGCTGCGCCCACATGCCTTTGGCAGAGCAGTGGTGGCGGCAAGCGCAGGTGGCGGAGCTGCAGAGCTGCCAAGATGCACGCGCTCGAGCAAGCAAATGCATCAGGCACTGAGAGGGGGCAGGCAGGCAGGCAGGGGGAGGGGCAGCGCCGGGCGCTCGCGTGCTCTCTCATCACCTTTCGTCGTCCATCTCGAGGCTCGACTCGCTTTCGGACAGGTGCCGGCACAGTGCCTCTCGCCGCTCCGTCTCCAGCTGCAGGCGCCTCTGCAGACGCAGGTTCTCCTCTCGCACTTGCTTCTCCTCGAGCAGCAGCTGGTTCATCTTGCTGCTGCCTGGCAAGCAAGGGCAAGCGCAGCGCTCCTTTTGGCAGCGCCAGTTAGACCAGCGAGCGGCCCGTGGCAGCAGATTACAGCTCGAAGCAGCAGCGGCTGCTGCTGAGCATGCACGGCTGCACATTTGCAGTTCCCTTAATTACGCGATATTTTGCAGGCGACCCCCAAGATCAGCTGCCAATTCGTCCGGGGAGCTTGGACTTGGGCTGACGTTATTATTCTCGGGCTCGACCAAAAATTGTCCTCGCAGGAGCAGCATGGGCAGACCCTTTTTTGCATCTTGATCTGAAAGATGACAAGGCTCCTCTGAAAGGGTTCAATGATTTACTACCATGCTTTCTAATCAAGCAAAAATCTATAAGAGAAATCTAAGATGCAAAATTCAAATTTCGAGTGACTATTGTTGTAAGATACCCACCGAATTGCATGCCATAGCGTTCTTGTGCAAATGGGCTGCAAAGACACTGTTACTGAACAAGTGCCATTGGGTTAAATTTTGTGAGAACAGTTAAACGATAGTGTAGTCTAATGTTAGACCTATTCAAAGTGGAGCTTAACCTAGCTAATTTGCAGGGGATTCAAGCAGATTGTGGCAATTGATCAAACAGCTTCCAAAACACGAACTGGGAAATGACAACTGAACGTCTAAGGTCAAGGCCCATTGCACGCTCAGCCAAGAATGCCCAGTACTCCACGAAATGTTGGCCCGTCGTAAATCGTCCAAGATTGCAGTTCCTGGTCGAAGAGTCAGATCAGGGTTCTTGCATGTGTTAAAACAATTAGAAGAGGCGCGCCTGCACTAAATCGGATGCTATCAGGGTCGCTTACAACCGACACAGGGTTCAGTTGCCATGCGAAGCACTTACTTTCATGTTTGGCCGCCACCAGCATGCTTCGCAAACGCCCGACCTCTTGCCGAAGGTTCATGATGTGCTGTGACATAGTGCCGACATCTGTCGCGATGTCTCGTGGCGATGGAGGGGCAGAGATCGGCTGGTCCAGTTTCTCTTGCAACAGCCTGCATTAACAGCGATTCACACTCACACAGCGAACAGGCAGGCCTCCATAGACCTGCGCAGGCCGCACTACCGAGTGCAGTGAGACAAGTGTGCAAGGCCGAACGACGAAACCACAGGGCCAGCAAGATGCAAGCGTCGACGTCTATGAGAGTCAAACCGAAGCAGCTTCAGCCCAACCAGCAGTCGTGGCGGCACGTGGCGGCTCACCGTGAGCTCGGGGCAAGGCCGGGCGCAGTTTAGTATTTGGGGGTCTGTAGTACCCACGACATTGCGATTGCTGCATTCCTGATCAAATGGCAACCATGCTAAGTCAGCTTTTAAGGTCAGACACGAATATCATTAGGGAGGCCGTACGCCGATAGCGCCATACCAGACTGAGCACAATAATGTGCCAAGCCGACTCTTCGCTTTGCCCAGCCTTGGCTGCCGATCGGCGGAGGAGTACAAAGCAAGACCGACTCTATCCGCTAGCACAACCTGCCTCAGCCGAGGAGTGGCAATGGTCCCAGCACTCACTTGGCAATGCCAGTTCGAGATCATTCGAAGACATCACCTCGAAGAGTATGCCAAGATGCGGGCTGCAGCCATCCTGCAAGCATGCCAAGGGGGTGGCACTAACGAGCTCAATTGTCCAGTCGTAGCACGACCGGGACAATATCTACTTTGGCCGAGGCAGCCTGCTGAGCCCAAGCTAGACCTGGCCGGGCAACCGGAAAGAGATCAGGCGCAATATCTCAGACGAACTGTGAGAAGCGAGCTGACCCTGGATGTGGGTGTCGTACACTCAACCGGCCGCTATCCTAACCCAGACACCATCGACTAAGCAGGCAGGAAGCACTTGATCGTGAAATGCAACAGGAATCGCTCACCTAGGCACACTGGCCACGGACTCTTTGACGTGAGCCAGTATACGGCAGCTACTGCTGCTCGAAAGCGGCACGCTACAGGCCTATGCATGCGATATAATCCTGGCAGTGCAATCAATGCAAGTAATCGTTTCAAACCTATTCCGATGCCATAACAGATTGCCTCCATACAAAAGACCAAGTGGCCAATGTGCACCATTTTAAATCAACCAGGCCTGAGACCGAGGCTGACCGACCAGTAGCTCGGTGGATCTCCCGGCCGATCTCTGCCCAGGCATCCTGCAGATGTCGGCCACATGTCGCTAGTGGCAGCCAAGCTTGGAAGCGAGCGCTGCAGAGGGCAGCAGCACAAGCCACGGCAGAGGAGCCGCGGTCGAGGCTCTTTTCTGCTCTTCACAGTACCCAAAGGCAAACCTACAGACGACAGCTGCTTCATGCACTGAGCCAAACGGTGCCTGCCTGCTCCAACAAGTATCGACGAAGAGCAAACATTGTGCTGCAGACTCAAACCTGCCCCCCTCCCAACTGACACCTATATATGTAGGAAGACAGAGTGGCATACGACTGCGTCGTCACCGGGAGCCGTGTCACAAGCAGGAATGCTGCACTCATATCCTGGACATGCACTTGGGCCATCCCGACTAGCCCTCACCGTGAAAGATGTCAGGGTGGAAGCAATTTAAATGCTCAATCGAGGAGCCTCACAGACCGAGGCGATATCAACTGGTTCTTAGCAGTTCGACACCCGAGGTGCGGGAAAAGCTTGGAACGAAAGAAAAAAGCAAACACAGCACTACTGCTGCCACTCTGACAGCCAACGAGAAAATAAGAGCTTTACTCGAAGGACGGATCACACGACGAGTGACCAACTGAACAGCACTAAACAAAAAATGTATTATTTATTATTCTCATTATTGCAGTGAGACCACTCACCTCACCCCAACAAATTACCCAACGACTTACTGCAATCCACTATAATTAGGCTGAAAATCAACCGAAAAGCCACTGCACGAAGCTCGAATACTAGTGACTATTGTGGTACACGGTCGTTATAATGTAAGAACAAAATTTCACGACATTGCTCTAGCGAGTTCCCATGCAACTGGGCTTCGAAGATGCTTATCTCTACAGCGATCGACTTTGATCCACCACGAATGCACAAGAAAACGGCCATGAGAAGCGCCAAACTCGGATTGCACGTTACAGTATGCTGTCATTCAAATGTTACCACACAATTCCACTACATTTGTGCTCGCGAAATCAACCGCATCGGATTGCTGCATGCCGATTGGGGCCAGCAGTGCTGCAGAAGCTCTGCTGTCCGCACTGCAGCATCCATGGCAACTGAGAACTTGCTCGTGCTGCAACAGCACAAGCAAGCCCAGAAGACTGGCTCAGAGCTAGGGCTCGTGCTGAAGCCCGTTCAGGCGAGCCAAAGATAACAAGCTTGAGGCTGCTTTCCTTAAATCCACAGCAAGCTGACGATGGAGCCTACACATTCTTGCCGCAGCAGCAGTAGCCACTCCACAGCTCTTGGGCAGTGCTACATGTGGAGGGCTCGACCATGTCGAATGCACAAATACTAAACGCGCTTTCCTCAGCACTCTGGTGCAAGTTCAGAAGCAGCAGCAGCACTATCGCGTGCATCTGCAATGACAGTGCATTGCACGGTCCACCAACATTTACAGGGGAGTCACGTTGGGTTGGAAGGCTTCCCTCCTCCTCCTCCTCCTCCTCCCCGCCCCAGGGAAGGAGCAGAGACAGACCAGCATTACAGAAGCAAGTGGCTAAGTCTGGAAGCAGCTATGCAGAGCCAGCAGAGAAGAGAAAGGGAAAAGCTGATCTGCCAGACGAGGTGGAGAGAGCACCCATCCCATCCCTGGGTAACCGAAAGTCACTTAGGCTTGCAGAGAGAGAGAGAGAGAGCTGTAGAAAATTCTTCAGCGTGGTATCACACCCACTTGGTTTTGTGGAGTTACAGACGCAGGTGCATTACATCGAACCAGTGCACAGAGGCCAGCTCATCCCGTGAGCGTGACACGTGACAGAGCAGCAGTGCCACGCACCTTTTCTCGGCCTCCAGCTTGTCCATACGCTTCCACAGCTTGTTCACGAGCGACTCTTGCTCTTGCTCCAAAGAATTCTCGAGCTCTACCTTTTCTCTGCGCAGCTAAAATAGACGAGACAGCTTGCTGCTCGCAATCTCACTCGGCTGCATGGCAGCGGCACAGGCATGCACAAACAGGTCAGAAGCTGGGCCGATGAGAAGAACGCATGCGTAGCTCGCTGAAGATGGAGGAGAGAGAGAGAGAGAGAGGGAAAGAAAGAAAGAGAAAGAGAGGGGGAGTATAAACACAAATACACAGATTCTGCCAGGCTGGGCTGCCAAAGAAAGCTATTACGCCACTACAGCGGACTATGAATATGGCTGCAAGGCTGGTCTTCAAGTCCCAGCGGTTTGAGCACGTGTCACCTCTGCTGAAAGAGCTAGGATGGTTGCCGGTTGAGCAAAGGATACAGAGCAAAGTTCTTATGCTGACCCACAAGGCCCGCCACGGCTTGGCTCCTTCGTACCTGGCTGAACTGCTGCATCAGTTTCAGCCTCCTGTTAGCACCCTCAGGTCCTGTGTGGACAATAAATTAGCTGTCCCATACCTCTGCTTAAAGACAGTTGGCGACAGAAGCTTTAGCTCTGCAGGTCCTAGACTGTGGAACTCGCTTCCACAATTCTTACGAAACGACATCTACTCTCCAACTGCCGACTATGGCACATCTTTTTCAGCGGTCCTGAACTGCTACTTCTATGCTACTCACTACCTCAACTGCTCTCCTGACTCTGCTATGCTTCCCACTTTCTCTTTGTTGCGTGAGACGAAGTCTGTTGGCTACCGAATGCCTACCGAAAGCCGCTTAGGCTGTGAGTGCGCTATACAAAACTCTCCTGTGTAACACCCACATGGTCTTTATGACTTTGTGGAGTTACTGACGGAGATACATTACATTACATTACAAAGGAGCTGTTGAGCGCGACCAGCTGCAGTAATTCCACGACCAAGGCACTGCCTGAGGTTGCTGTGATGCAAGCAAGGGGGGGGCTTGGTTTTTTCGAAAGACTACTGTGCAAGACAGGTGACAAACGACCGGCTACTGCAGGTGTGCCACACTGCATGGGTAACACTGGCTGCATGAAGACCAACAGCAACAGCAGCTGCATCACACCATTAATCTACCTCCAGCAAAATGTTCGGGGGGGGGGGGGCTAACCGTTGACATGCCTCTGTCCGACAAGCCCTTTCCAGTCAATCGTGCTATGAACCTCACTGCCCCCTGTATATGTACGTATCTCCGTCTGTAACTCCACAAAGTCATAATGACCATGTGGGTGTTACGCAGGAGAGTTTTGTATAGTGCACTCACAGCGTAAGCGGCTTTCGGTACGCATTCGGTAGCCAACAGACTTCGTCTCACGCAACAGAGAGAAAGTGGGAAGCATAGCAGAGTCAGGAGAGCACTTGAGGTAGCGAGTAGCATAGAAGTAGCAGTTCAGGACCGCTGACAAGGATGTGCCATAGTCGGCAGTAGGAGAGTAGTTGTCGTTGCGTAAGAATTATGGAAGCGAGTTGCACAGTCTAGGACCTGCAAAGCTCAAGTTTCTTTCGCCAACGGTCTTTAAGCGGAGGAATGCGTGACACGAAGGCAGGCCTACGTGTCAAAAATGCCAAAGCGAATCACCAACGACAATGAATGCAGGAAGCCACTGAACAGGAAAACCATTAACCCACAAGATCTCAAGTCCTGCTAAGCCCCAGCTTGAACATGTAAGCTAAACATGCTGGGCATCTTTGACTAAACTGAATAGGCAGTTAAAACAGTCTGTAAGCATCACTTAGATGAGCTGGTCGAGATGAGATTCTTAAAGACTGGTAGCACTTGCGGTAGAGTAGACTTGCGTTCAACAAAGAACTGGCGAATGTTGGACAGTGCTCCAAACCGGTTTGACCCCCGGTGAAACAAATTCAAGCATTCTACTACAGGACTGTAATATAATAACTAACACCAAAAAACAGTTAAATACCACGTGCTCTGGATTTACCTATAGAAAAGAAAAGGTGTCGGCCAAGAGAGAGCGAGACAGATAAGGAGAGGAGAAAGGAGAAGCCAAAAAGAAGAAGGACAAGTAAGTATTTACCTATAAATTAAGCTAAGTTAGTCCGCTTGTACGTCTGGTAGTTATGACTACTTTTACATTAAGTCACTGGTAAGCCATTTAAAGTATTACTCCAACGATACAGCACAGATGAAGGTCAAAAAGGGAGACAATTTTAGAATTTGCATATATACCTGAACCAAGCATTATAATGGTTGAAATTGAACATTTAAATGCTAGAACGATGAATTTAAAAGGATTGTTTAAAAGGCATTTCAGCGCTTTCACTCTCTGTACTACAACCTCTTCTCTTTGCTGTCACTTGTAGTGACGATTGCCACTTACGGCGCTTCTTAGCTTCCGCTTGGAGAGAGAGAGAGAGAGAGAGAGAGAGAGAGAGAGAGAGAGAGAGAGAGAGAGAGAGAGAGAGAGAGAGATAGAGATAGAGTGTGAGAGTGTGTGCGTGAGAGAGTGAGAGAGAGAGAGAGGGGGAGAGAGAGAGAGAGAGAGAGAGAGAGAGAGAGAGAGAGAGAGAGAGAGAGAGAGAGAGAGAGAGAGAGAGAGAGAGAGAGAGAGAGAGAGAGAGAGAGAGAGAGAGAGAGAGAGAGAAAGAGAGAGAGAGAGACAGAGAGAGACAGAGAGAGACAGAGAATCTGACCAACCGGAAGTCATGCTACCATACCTGCATAAATAGAATCTGCCCAGGGCAGATTCTATTCTTCATGGGGCTGTCGTTTCAACCTGCCACTGTAGAACCGGCAATTTTTCACAGCTTCTTGCAGTCAAAAGCTCAGTGAACGCCTTACTTATGACCAAGTCAAAAACAGAAAGAGACTTAAGGTAAGATTCGAGCACTTCACGGCCCAGGTCGTGGTATGGAGTCCTTGCCTGACAGTAGGCCGGGCTTACCAGCTAGACTCGGCTGAACACCTGGTCAGCGGACACACACAGGGCCACATTTAGTGCAACATTGAAATTTGATGTAATTTTTTACTGGCGTTGGCTAGAAAGCTAGGGTTATGTGTCTGTAAGTCATCGACATAAAGTCTGCCTTTGGTGTAATATCATAGTACTAATATGAAACCAGCAATGAAAGTGTCAAAAAGGAGATAATTTACACAAATTTGCATGTGTTGTTCCAACATGCATGCTCATAGTTAAAATTGAACCTTAAATAACTAGAGCTTGAAACGAGTATTTTAGACGGGTTTTTTTTTTACTTGAAAGGGTTTTCCAAAGTGTGCAATGGTAGTCCAGTAATTTTAGCTCTCTATACTACACCCGAAGTGAAGACTGGAACTTCTGACGTAGTTGCTTTAGAATAGTGGAGTGCTGCCGGATTTGTGTAAAGCGAGTTTTACATTTTGCACAACTCTGCTTTGTGTTTAACAGTTTCTTAAATGGCTTTGAATTCACGGTAGACTTTAAATTTGCAGCACACACATTCGTTGAATGAATACAAATCAAAATCCTACATCAGCAGAAGCTGAAGAGAAATGTTCAGCAGCAGCAGCAGCTAAGCAGCCGGACGGAAGAGATTGAGGAGGAAGAGGCAGAAGCCACATGAGATTCCATGCAACTTCTCAGGGAGGTTAGCTGGTGCAGATACCTTCGTCTGAAACCACATAGAAACAAAAGGACTAAGTGGGTGTTTGACAGGAGAGTTTTGCATTACGCACCCACAGCCTAAGCAGCTTTCAGTACGCATGTCATGGCCAACATACATGATCTTGTGCATCAAAGAGAAAGTGGGAAGCATAGCAGAGTCACGAGAGCAGTTGAGGTAGTGAGTAGCGTGGAAGTAGCTGCTCAGGACCGCTGAGAAGGATGAGCCATAGTCGGTAGCAGGAGAGTAATTGTCGCTGTGTAAGAATTGTGAGTTCCAAAGCCTTCCAGGAATTTCGGAGCAAAAGCTTCTGTCACCAACGGTCTTTATGAAGGGAATGGAACGGTTAATTTACTGTCAATGGAGGACCTCAAGGCACAAGGAGGCTGACAAAGGTGCAACAGTTTAGCTTTAGTTTAGTTTTAGGTATGAAGGAACCAAGCCAGGGACAGCCTTGTAGGTCAGACTAAGAATTTTGCCCAGTACTTATTGACCAACCAGATTGCAGCTTATGTAGCTAAACAGATGAAACATGGGTAATTTTTTGGAATATGTATGTTAACATGAGCATTGATTGCCCTGTCCATCGCATGTGAATAGGAAATAAAGCACCACTCTAACAGACAAAGGAAACAGCCTCAAAATACAGCTTGAAATAGATACACATATACACACTTATATGTACACATATGGGCAACATCACTTATCCAGAATATGTATAGATGTCTCCGTCTGTAACTCCACAAAGCCATAAAGACTGTGGGTGTTAGGCAGGAGAGTTTTCTATAGCGCACTCACAGCCTAAGCGGCTTTCGGTAGGCATTCGGTAGCCAACAGACTTTGTCTCACGCAACAAAGAGAAAGTGGGATACATAGCAGAGTCAGAGGAGCAGTTGAGGTAGAGAGTGGCATGGAAGTACCAGCTCAGGACCGCTGGAAAGGATGAGTCATAGTCGGCAGCAGGGGAGTAGTTGTCGTTGCGTAAGAATCGAGGAAGCGAGTTCCAGTCTAGGATCTGCAGAGCTAAAGCTTCTGACGCCAACGGTCTTTAAGCGGAGAAATGGAACAGCTAATTTATTGTCCACACAGGACCTGAGGGCACGAAGAGGCTGAAACTGGTGCAGCAGTTCAGCTAGGTATGGAGGAGCCAATACTCCTTGGCGATACTGAATTTGTCTTTTTTGTCAAGGACAAAGACAAAACTGCCTGACTGTACCAAGTTTTCCTTTTGTTGAGCTCACCCATCACTGGTTCTACTTGCTTGATAATAATAATAATAACACACTTGATAAAACACTTTCACATAACTCAATCTCTTTCTAGATGCTTTACATTTGCTGCAAAGGAAAAACGATCGAATAGTTAGTAGTAACATGCTCAATAAACAACAAGAATAACATGGTTACTTTGTACTATAGATGAATATAGATGACTTGTAGACGAAGTTCTTCATTGCTACTCATTGTACGTCAACATTATGGTAGCTTACCTACGGCTTGGTGACAGAAGAGTTCACCGGATGAATACATACTAAGTGCTGTAAACACATGCTAGCACACACACACACACACACACACACACACACACACACACACACACACACACACACACACACACACACACACACACACACACACACACACACACACACACACACACACACACACACACACACACACACACACACACACACACACACACACACACACACACACACACACACACACACACACACACACACACACACTACCTGTATAGTGACCCATATCCACATCCTATATATCAAGAGGACTGGCCTGAAGTCTTGAAGTCCACAGCAGGTCAGAATAATGAATGATTTCAAACCTCCGGATATTGTTTGAACAATAATTAAAATGACTACAGGGGCAGTCATCTTGCTTAAGCCTCTATTTAGCAGCCACCATTCAAGCTGACTATGCTAAATAGCATGGACACAATTGTAGCTCCGACATATTTGAAATGCAGGACATATGTTAACTATATGGACACACCACACACATATACTATAGTGCAGGTGTTAATCGTATGTTAATTGTACAACCGAAGTGGCAAAGAAGGAAGCCACACCACGGGCGAACTTAAGGTAAACTTGAGTAACACAAGCCCAACTTTATTAAAGACTAATAGGATCTAGGTGGATGAATAGAACTCAAAACTAGCAGAAAAATCGCCAGCCGTGGATATGCAATGCAAGCAGCTCTCTGTTGTCACATGACCACAACCGAGCTCAGAGACAGCAAGAAAAGTATGGTCAAATAGTCCATTATGCATTCCCATTGCATATCGACCAACTAGCCTCGTGAGACTCTTCACTAAACTGGCCGCGAGAACAGTCTTCGAAGCAATTTGTGAGACACCCAACGATGGGGGAAGGCAGACTGCTTGCGCACGAGAAGAAGCAGAAGCCTATTAGGCGACAATGTGAGGCTGCAGACAGGAAAGGCACCTCGCTAAGGGTTAAACCCACAGCAAGACCAACTCCCACCTGTTCCAGTATGCATTGCTTGGCCATGGTCTCATTCTCCAGCTTTTCAATTTTCTTTAGAAGCTTGTTAACCTGCTGCTGCTGCTCCTTCTCGAGGGTTTTCTCCAGCTCAAACTTCTCTTGCCGGAGCTGGAACAAACCAGCACTGGCAAAATTGAGAAAGAAAAATCCAAGACGTGGGAGAAGGGAGAGGGCATGTACACACAGTAAGCACACAGCACACTCTTGCCCACATGCCGACACATTAGCCAGTGCGATGTGTTCTTGAGATGACCGATCTATTACAGCCTATAACCACCACTGCCCACAAAATTGGGCTTACAACCAACCTGCACCAAGACAACCGATGCTAAAACACCGTGACAACAAGCAAGACAGACAATGAGGTAAGGCACCTCAATAGTGCTTAAGGTGCATGCGGTTTAATAAGTATGAGTATGGATAGTCATAAATAGTGCAACCTAAGACCCCATTGCCCAAGTCTGAGTTAAACAGGCTAAGCAAATGTTAAGATGAAGTATATGCACTATATTCGATGTGCTTATGCGTGCTGACACTGTGCATGCTGCCACTAACCACATTTGCATGCTGACCCTGTGCATGTCACCCCTAACCATATTATTCATTTTGTTTGTTTTTCAAGCATGATTTTACTTACTATTCTATTGCATATCACTTTGCAGCAAATGTAAAGCGCCTAGAAAGAGATTAAGTTCTCTGAGGGCGCTTTATCAAGTGCAATATCATTATTATTATTATTATTCAAGTCAGCTGTTTCTATACGCAGGACACTAGTTCCTAAGATTCTAGGTTCTAAACCTGGTGAAAGGGATTCTAGGTTCTAAACCTGGTGAAATGAGAAATCCCACAAACTACGTTTTGCCAAAGGCTACAGTGCCTGAAGCACGTGAATACAAGTCAACGTTGCGGCGGAAGAACAGGAACGAGAGGCATGTGGCGGAAGCACCAATGATCTTTAAGGATCAGGACTGCCAGTTTAGGCCACTACCACATCAGATCGCAGGTCGGTCTGTCAAGGCGAACGATTCGACGATATCTTTTGACATGTGAGCCAAGTTACTTGTAAGCACTTGGTAACGATTACAAGCTCTGGCGATGAGGCCAAGAGAGCATAGCCTGGCTATTTACTTAACACACAGCTCGGCTTTAGCCACTGAGGTCAGTATCACAAGTGTTTCTCAGCAGACACTGCATATCGAAGGAATTTAAGAGACCGAAAGTGAGGCATCATTAAGTGCCCTTGACATCGTGCAACGAAGGCACAGTTGTGGCGGCTAACACAATCCATCCACACAAACGATTGATCTATCTGGGTCGAGACCCAACTAATCCACCAGGCAAATGAAACTGCACTCAAAAGCTGTAGGTGCAAACCGCGGACATGAGCAGGCAGCGTCCAACATTCATCCAACATTTCAAGCACTCCTTCACGGACTCATACACCACAGGAGAGGCAGCAAAGACAATTAGCTTTAACCCCTAGATCAACAACTGCAAGCTGCTTTTGAGCTACTGACAACACAGTGCATCCGACCCTTGCCATGCTAAAGTATACTCGCCAGGACGATAGCATCAAGTAACACTTTATACGGGACTAACCGAGAGCAGAGGAAGCCTGAGACACCGGGAAAAAGTCGCGGGGATTAATCTGAAACTATTAACATCCAACACAAAAATGAGAAAAATTATACAGCACGTACGTGTAAAAACCCACGGTACCGATGAAGGCTTTCAACACCACAAAATTCAGTTGGTAGTTAACTGATGGCCGACTAATGAGCAAAGCTGACCACGTGCAAGCTATTGCCGATCGCACAGCAGCCGGGCCCTGTGCTGGGCGCTGGAAGGAAGCCCGCAATATGCAGAACGTAGAGACGCCAAGCTTGTTAGCAGCTCAGTGTGTGCCGGCACGAGGCAGAGCTATCCAATGAACCAGCCAATGGACGAACACTAAAGAACACTTGCTGCAGCACAGCGAAAGGTCGCACTAACATCACTACTTAAGGTCAGCGGGCGACTGGTCGTAAAACGCCTGAAGCACGGCAGCATACCTGAACCAATTTCCGTGACAGATCATTTGTTAGGAATTCTTCCTCGTGCTCATAGTTTACGGCCAGCGACTCCTTTTCTTTCTTCAGTTCCTGAATCTTCTTAAGAAGCGTATTGCTAATGAACTCTTCTTCTTGCTCGGCTCTAGCTTGCTGCAAGGAATGCAGGTATCAATATGTTTGCGACAACGACGTCAGAACCAAATCGCTGCAAGGCGAAAACGGCTAACCGTGCGATAACGACATTACAGATAATATATCTGGCTCTTTCAAGCAGCAAATCCGGAAACTCAAAGCGCTCAGGTCGGGCGGCGAATACACGGGCGAATCGACGAGAACTTGCTTTCGAAGCCGAAAGCTCGGGGAGTCCGGACAACTTCCGGCATCACTCTCGGGTTCGTTTGGAATCGAGAAATGCCGCAATCACTATTTGTGCACGGCGTATTTGGTCGCCAATTTTAAAGCGAATGTAATAAGACAGTGGTAGACAAAAGCTTAGCAGTAACGTAAGCTCCTCACCCAGCTGAGTAACGTCGGAGCGTACGACTAACAGCGAGCCCCCCCCCCCAGTGTCAAGAGAGCAACCGGGCGAGGGCATGAGGCGCGTGGCCAGCAGTCGACTTTTCGTCAACACAAGAATAACGCCGACCGAATACTACAGAACGATAATACAACGGCGTCCATGTGGGGCAGCATGCACGCGCGGTAGAAGGGCCTTCGAGCTACGTACAATAGACACGCTAGCTTGCCGGAGCTCTCGATTCTCCTCCTGTAACGTCTTGCACTTAAGCCGCAGTGTCTCCATTTCCATTTGCAATACCCTGTTCTGCTGCTGCAGTGAGTCCAATCTATTCTCCAGCCGTTCTTTATCGGACAAACGCATTACTGGACCTCCATCTAGCGAGCTCGTGTCCGAATCCATCTCGCTCGCGCTGTCGGCCATTTTCTTCGCAACGCATGGATCGTATCCCATGATAACCGCGCCAGCATTTTCCGCCGAAATGCTCTCACCATCAAGTTTCACGACCTATTAAATTTCATGATTCCGATTATTTAGTTAGATTTTTTTGGACAATTTCTTGTAATGATCCCGGTAAGCTGGTTGTGGGGCACGGTAGTGCCTGCTGTGAAGTGTTGGAAAAGAGGCTCTATCCTAGCCTTCGATTGGCTGGCTGGTACAGTCTCACCTTGCCGCAGCACACGGATCGTAGTGTGTTTGGCGGTTTGGCGGGAATCGGCACTGATCTTGTGGTAAATAGCACCATCGCGCTAACCCGTGGCTGCAGACTGTTCGAACGGACCGCGAAGGAGGACGTCAGGTAGTGCTGAAGTAAGCACCTAGCTGTTGACTAGCTTGTGGCCTTGTATTACAGAATCCCTGCTGCTGACCCGTGGCGCCGCCATTGTGGGGGCCACAATGGCATGCGTTGCGCGGCCGGCTAAGACTTTGCAGTTAATAGGCGCGAAGAGAGTCACTGCGATGCTGATTCCGCTGCAGTCTGCGCCGCTTGTGGCCTTGTATTACAGAAGCCCTGCTGCTGACCCGTGGCGCCGCCATTGTGGGGGCCACAATGGCATGCGTTGCGCGGCCGGCTAACACTTTGCAGTTAATAGGCGCGAAGAGAGTCACTGCGATGCTGATTCCGCTGCAGTCTGCGCCGTTTTGTAGTGTTCTGTTTTGTAATGCGCTGTTTTGTAATGCGCTGTTTTGTAATGCGCTGTTTTATAATGCTGTTTTGTAATGCGCTGTTTTGTAGTGAGTGCAGTCCACTGTTTTACAGTGCACTAACCTCAAATGTACTTCCGACATATTGTTTGATGGTCTCACCCTTACAACAGTAGCAGGCACTGCACTTCAAGTTTGATATATCAGCAGAGCTCGGCTGGCTACTGGATCTTTAAGAACTGGTAGCGGGCTTTAAACTTGCAAAAGATGTAGCGTTAATTGCACACACCTATCTGTACTACTTAGTTTGGTGAAGATCGTGAAGCTAATCAACCAAAGGAGAACCGGTATGTACTTGATCGGATGCTGTATGGGTAAGAGTAGTCCCACAGGTTCATATACACTCTCTCCCACTTATTCACTCAGGTGTTTCCTTAAACCACCCTCTCAAGTTTTACAATCTAGCCTCCCCCTGATTTCGGAGGCACACTAGATATATATCCGTGGCTCATTGTATCCAAGTAAAAAATTTAAAATATGCGATCGCATTTATACAATAGATGTTACAATACGAGTAAAAAAAATCTGCCCCATACTGTCAATCACGGATCAAGTATAGGAATCTTAGTGACCGAGCAGCTCTGGCCATAACTGCTTGTCTTTCTATCAGTGCATTTTCACCGCAATGGTTTTAAGTGAAGGCTGTAATGTATGTTGTATCTCGTGTGGCTCAGTCTTTGACTCCCGGCAGTTGGCGGTGCCTCCCTAGTTTGGGGTGTTGGCTGGTTGCCATGCCATACTCCTCATCCCGTGGCGTCGCGTTGCGTCGGTACGTCACACCTAAGAGTGAGTGACCTGACAGCCCTAGTCATGCTAGCTTTAAGTTTTCCCCCACCTACCACACCCTGAGCTCCTGTTTGTTTTGTTGGTATAAAAATAGATGTCACCACATGCAGTGATTCTACTGCCTGCTACAGGTTTTATACACTGCTCCTGTGCCTTTTGCTTTGATTACCAGCTAATGTGGCAATTACTCTTAAGAATCTCACTTTAATAACAGCCTTTTATATGAGAATAGAAGCAGCCAATCTGGTGGGAGGGGGCAAACCTGATTTAAAAAAAAGCTAGCTTCAAGGCTCGACCCGAATCCCGCATGTCGCATGCTCCACTCAACCCCACGCATTCAGATGTGCCATTTTTCTGGCTGAGTCGCCACTTGGCTGCGATAGGTCAACTCTGCCCGAGTATTATTTTGAAACATTTTGCAGTTATTAGCTTTTATGGCTTTATGTGGATTTGCTTTTGGCATCATTCTTGTGTAAATTTAAATTTATGTCGGGTGCATGGAGATAGCCAGACGTGCAGTGCTATAGCTAGGCTTCCTATAATGCAGAGTAAAGGTTAGCTGATCAGACAGCCTCATTTATATAGCTGCCAAAGAGCGTTAACGGCCATCGTATCTCCACTTGCTAGCCCTACCCCTTGAGCCTTAATCTGTGAAGCCTCATGCCAAACAATAACACCTACTGAGGTGCAACGAAATTCAACTGCTTGAACAAAGCACTCAGCTAAGCTGAATGGAGACTGTAGCAGTGCTTTCAAATCTCCTGTGAATGTATCTTGAACTATAGAATGGATGGGGATAGCCAAACTCGAGGAAAAACTACCGATGATAAAGGGAACATGTGATTGCATCATTGACCCTACCGACCTGATCACCTACCACAAGGGCGGCTTCTTCTCTACATGCTATTACATAAACACTAAAACATGAATCATTAGTTTTCAATAACCGAACGTGGTTCTAAAGCAAAATGAGATGTCTCTGGGGGTCAACCAAAGGGACTGAAGCTTTTTTGGCGCCATCAAAGCAGAGTAACTGTTTGCTCAGCCTTTGGGGAAATAATGTGCTCATGTCCGGCTGCAGGGTCGGCCTTATTGCAGCTCGAGCTGACTTCAGCTCTTGTGCTGACTTCCGGCTGAGCCAAGTGGGGTAAAGAGCGTTAGTTAACTCAGCCCCCCTCCCCCAATGCTCAGTTGATTTGTCGGCAGATTCTGCTGCTGACCGAGTCCCAACCCTCCCTCCACAGTGCAATAAATGCCATTCTCGTTAGCTTGTGCTTGGGGCTTAATGGCATCTTTTGCTTCCCATTTTTACTTCTTAAACTCAAGCAGGTCACTATTATGACATTACTCGCCATTCAATCGTGTTTCCCTTTGCAGCAAATGTAAAGCGCCTAGAAAGAGATTGAGTTTTCTGAGGGTGCTATATCAAGTATATTATTATTATTAGGGCAAGTTCCTGCTCGGTGGGTTCAGCCGAAAGCTGTAGTGTCCTGGCTTTGTGGTCGACCATTGCCCCCTAGCCTACTGCAGGCCAGCCTGGATGCATCTGTCACCAATTAGGTGAGGCAGGGCCCAGAGGCAGCCATCCAAGTGATACCTAGCCATGTTTGCTCAGGAAGTAGGGCACCCATGCCACGTGCCTGTACCAGTGAAGAGCTGAGTGGACAGCAGCAGCAGTGGCTGCTTGCCAATTGATTGTCGTTGCCGGCTCATGTCCGAAAGTCTGAGCAAAGCCATAGACGTTTGTGAGCTCTTAAGGGACCCCTGCTCGAAGGGCCAGGCAGCTTGGCTTCTTGACATACCTCTGCAGGCCTCAGCGGCAGAAGCACCCAGCCTCATATCCCTCCCTCCCCATATGCAGTAAAAGTCGTAAGTCACTGACTGGCATGCTGGCAATATCATGTCGTCAACAAAGTGACGGTGCTCAGTGCACCTCGACATTGCCGGTACTGCATTGCCGACACTCCCACCGTCGGACTGCACGTGGACCAATCAAATTGCCTTGGGCGCCATCCATCCACTGCAGCCTGGCGGCTGGCTCCGCCCTGTTTTCTATTGACCTCGATTAACAGGAAGGCCAATTGCTTGCACAGCCAGCAGCCATTTTGAGATATGGCTGCTGGCATGGCCAGTGAAAATCATACGATGGCTTGCCTGTGGGGCCAGGCTGTCGCGGTATGCACAGTGGCTAGCTGCTTGCACGAGTGTGGCCTGCCGTGGTGCCCTGCCAAGTGTGGCAGTCGGTGAGGGGGTGGTGGGCAGCAGCTAGCCAGTGGCTTTTGTCTGCTAGTTTCCAGGCCTGGTCGGCAGCCACATGCCTGGTGGCAGCAGCACCGGGCAGTATGGATAGCATGTGCCGACATGCTGCTTGTGCAAGCCACTTAACTCAGATGGCTTCTATTGTCCTAGTCGTTCAGGTAGCTACGTTTTGGCCGGTAGTCTCTCTAGATGAGTGTGGGTTGATAGCCGGAGTGAGTGATAACATGATGCAATGCTTGGTGCTTGGCAGTCTGCTCTCGGCTGCTGCCTGGCTGTCTGTTCTTGCTGCTGCTGCTGCTGCAATTGTCCTACCGGGTCGGCTTTTTGGCCGATAGATCTTACCAAAGCTAACATGGAAAACAGCTGCCAGCGCCTGAGATTTTCTCCACCTGCTGCTAGGTCAGCCGCAGCTGTCATGTGGAGCGCTAACCGTAGCTGGAAGGCATAAACTAGCCTTGGCTTAGCCTGACCCTCGATTTTCCGAGAATGAGAAGGTTCTGCTGTGTTTCCTGACTGGCAGCTGGGAGGAGCGCAGCCTTTGTGGTATGACTGCTGAGGTGCCTTTGAATAGAGATTGTTTGTGCAGCGTTTAACCCGGCCTCTCTTCGTTGTGTAGTTGGCTGGCTGACTGGCGTCACAACGGCCTGTGACCTGAATCTCTGCTCTGTATCAGCTGTGATGGCAGAACTAAAAGTAGTAAAAACGGAATCTCCTTCGCTGGATGCAATGGATGGACCTGCGCTTCAGCATGTTGAAACTCCTCCGCTGGATGAAATGGATGGACCTGCGTTCCAGCATGTTGAAAATGGTAAGCGCACTTGCGCCGACGACGATCGTCCTGCATCAAGCTGGCTAAGCTATCCCTGCACGCACATAAATGCCTTGCCTGCTGCATCCAAGCCAGCACTCTTGTGCTCAACGCACCATGCCCTGAGAGCAAGATTTTTCAGCCCCCTCCACCACTCCCCTAACCAGTGTCTGCCTTCTAAGAGCAGTGGTGCCTGATGGTGTTGGTGCTGTGTTGGAGCAAAACTGCTATCGCAGCCTGAAGGATGGCAGGCTGCCTCAAATCCTTGGTAGCAGCTAGCCACCATTGTGGGATTGGCTTGAGGCTAGACCATGCATCTTAGAAAACGTCAGTCGTCAACTGTCCTTCGTGTCCCAGTTTGCCTGCCTTGGGCACCTAAGTGAAACGTTGCGAGGCCGTGTACAGTGCTAGTGCTGCCTGCTGGGCCACTCTTTGACCTGAAGTATGGCTGTGAGCATTGTGTCGTTACGGCAGCCTCGGGTCCTGACCTATATGAGTGTAAGCCGTTAATACAGGCGCATGCATTTTAGTGGCTATTCCTGCTGGAGCTGCCAGTTCTCAAGTCGTTCAATGCCGTGCTGGTCCACCGGAAAAATTGCAAGCACTCAGCAGTGCTGGTGCTTGCAGCTCACGCAGTGACTTCCCCTTTGCAAGCTGCTGCTGCACTCACTTTGGGCAGGAGCGTAAAGGTCTCTCCTGACGGCTGCTCAGTGTCCTTGCTGCCTTGCCAGCCTTGGGGAGCTTGTGCTGTCTGGATCAATAAGTCGGGTGCTTGCCCTGCAATCGCTTGACTCCCGTGGCTCAGTGCGCACTGGAACTTTGCCTGCACTCAGCTCTATGCTGAGCGCTCTGCCAAGTAAGGGTAGCATCAAGATTTTAGCTGACCTCTTCTGGCATCTGGTGGGGTGCGCTTGTAGATAAGCCTCTCTTGGGCTGTCGCTTAACCGAGGCAGATTTGCATTGCCTCGTGTGTTAGACGTGCTAGAAAGAGCCACTATCTTCCGATCGTCTACAAACTTGCATTTGCCGGTTGTCATGAATTGGATGGCACTGGGGTCTAGAGCCGTAATGACACGCTTGCACTAATCGCTTAGCTGCTGCTGTGGCTTTCCTTTTAGTCACAACAGAGTATCCATCCACCATGTTGTTCTGCAGCCTGTAGTAGTCTCGTGTGATTGCCAGATTTTGATTACAATTTGCTGATGTCAGCCTGGTTTGAATCGTTGTGATCACGCCAAATGATGGCTGAATGCCAGCCAGCTCTTCAGACGGGTGATCTGCAGTTCAGATTGCTGGCTCAGATGGTTGTGTCGGTCGTTTTTTAGTATTTTAATGAGAGATTGTGCATTGTGCTTTTTCGTAGGTATGATTGTGCCTCGGCCAAGACAAAGACGGGAGCCTGCTGATGAAATGACTGTTGAACCCTTGCTAAAGCGGGTTCGACTGACAGAAGTAAGCATCGTTCGTGTAGCATACCACAAAGGCAGACATGACTGTGCTGTTTGACAGTTCCTCGAAAAGCGCAATCTCGGCCCACCTGTGCAATGAAGGGTATATTGTATGACCATGATAATGCACTTGAATATTATCAGGATCCTTCTGAATCTCTCTCACACTCTCTCTCTCTCTCTCTCTCTCTCTCTCTCTCTCTCTCTCTCTCTCTCTCTCTCTCTGCCTGTCTCCCTCTCCGTCTGTGTTTGATCCTCTGAGTTCTCTGGCTAAAAATAATCCCAGTTATCTTGTTTTTCTGTGCCTTGTCTGAGCCGTGATGGTTAATGTACCAGTTTCTCAGTGCATGTGCTGTTGCTCGCTGTTTCTTGGGTGTTGAAAGCATGTACTTGCAAAGCGCTTTACATGGGTATGAGGCAGACGAAAAATAGCTTTAAAGTGCTTTTAAGCACACCAGTCGTCTTAGCTTGTTTTCGACAGTAGATGGTGGGCTAGTGGCTGCTGCCCCTTAAAAAGCCAATGTTGTCTCCAAGTGTCGCCAAGCTTCGGTTTGTCGACTTGTTCGGCTGCACCTCGTTCGACCAAGGGCTAGCCGCTTCCTCTTCTTTGCAGAAAGCTGATAAGTACTGCTGGTTCTGTCACAAGGATGGCGGACCTATGGTCGCGTGTGACCTCTGTCCCAGGTCATTTCACTGCAAGTGTGTTGCTCTGCCGGATGTGGTCAAACTGCTCCAATGGATTTGCTATGAGTGCGAGGTAAGGAACAGCTCCAATGGCAATTGCTGTCTTTGCCTGTTTGTAAATCATTAGTTCTGTGCTCGTGACTCTGCAGGCACCACCTCGTGCAGCCACTTGTGCTTGTGTGACTTGCATTTCTTTTGGATGCTAAGTGGTGGAATCAGACAAAGATCGTCTGGTAAAAGCTGGCAGTAACTTTTTTGATGCAATTTTGTAGAATATAATGCGGGCAGAGAGTGAAGCAACCCGCTCGAAGTCTATGGCCTCCATGCAGAGAGATGGCCTTCATTCACTTCTCGCCTATGCTTTGGAGCGGATGCAAAGTGCCGCGGTAAGGTTTGACGCGGTAAGGTTTGAGCGTTTGAACTTTTGAGCGTTTGATTCTCATTAGGGTACCTCAGAGATAACCTAGGTCTGCAATGCCAAACATAATCTTCAATGGCAGTCAATTGCTCTGTCTGCTGTGCCAGTAGCACTCGTCTGCCATGTTGTGAGCAACAAGGGCAATAGGTCAGGTGACTTATGGAACCGAGCAGCAACATGATCCCGGCCTTTAGAAATAGACTACAGCAATGTGTAAATCTCGTCTAAATCTTTACGGCTATTATATCATCAGCAGGAGAGTAGAATGGAGTGAACTATGTGGTAGGCTCGTTTTGATCAATGCAAGTTTGATACTAAAATACGTGGCAAACTGACTGAAGAAAGCTAATGATGTGGTCTTGCGAAATTCGCAGCCGATCAAAAGTTGAAATTGAGTGTACAGCTTGCAGAGAGATCGAGATTCTGTTTTGTTGTAGCTTGCCAGTTGCCTTAAACAATGTGGGTTTCAGCTAGTGAGCTGTGAAATAGCTACGATGGTTCTGTTTCTCGACTTTGATCTGGTCATTGCTGATACCAATATAAGTGCTACATATAAATAAAATATAATTCATTTTTATAGTGCTTTAAGAGTACTTAATCTCTATTCAGGCACTTCACATGTGCCAGTGGGCTCGAGCCTACGACCTCGGCCAGACCTTGATCAAGCTAGCACCTTAACCACATTATCAAACCAGCATGGCTTAAGTTATTACTTGGGCAGGTTGCCCACAAGCAAGCACATTGATGGTGTGGATCATGGTGGCTGTAGTGTTTTCTTATTCTTCCTCTCGTGTGTCCCATTGACTAAACGTTCGAAAAAACATTGACACGTGCCTCGGTATTGCCATATCAAATACTGAGTTATTAGCTGTAAGGATGAGAAGCTGTATGTGCTGATAAATGTGGCTGTCGGTATGATTAGTTTGATCCTTGACGTATGTGGCGAGAGCATGCCGTGAATGTACTGTAATGCTTGCTGCTATGCCGCCATTGCAGCAAGTAATGTACCCTTGATGGAGATTTTGCTTTTTGTTTGCTTTTTAGGTGGATGCATTTCATCATCCGGTCAACGTCGAGCAGGTTCCTCAATATGAAGACTTTATTGTGTACCCTTGTGATCTGAGTACTTTAGAACAAGTATGTGTGCCCCTGCATGTGGCACTGATTCTTCATGGGGCAATCTTCTGCACATAGCATGGCACTGTAATGGGCAACAGCTCGATATTGAATTATCTGCAGCTAGTCAATGCTGGGCATCCATCCCTGCTTTCGTTTTGCTCTAGATTACATGAATGTCGTGGCCGACTTGTGGCATGGGTTAGGTTAATTGTCATGCCAGCTTCTCAGATATATTGTAATGACTATACTGGGTGTTGCCACAGGCATGTTAACTTGCATGCTGACCCTGTGCATGTCACCCCTAACCATATTATTCATGTTGTTTATCAAGCATGATATTATTCACCATTCAATCGAGTTTCCCTTTGCAGCAAATGTTAAGCACCTAGAAAGAGATTGAGTTCTCTAAGGGTGCTTAATCAAGTGTATTACTATTATCTTCTAGAATGGGACTGTTCTTAGCAGGCTCACTTCTATCACTTGGGCATCTACTTGTCTATCGTGCCTTTTACTGCCATATACAGCCTTCTGTCATTATTCAGAACATCGAACGAAAGGTATATGGATGCACCGAAGGCTTTACGGCAGATGCGAAGTGGATAGTTCATAACTGCATTATTTTCAATGGAAGTGAGTTGATAATTTGAGTACTGTCGCACGGCATGCTTTTCGTGCTTAAGATGTTCGTCAAAAACTTTGTCACAGCTAAATCAGCGAAGTCTGTTATGTGTGTCTGTTTTAGCCCATCACAACCTGACCACTAGTGCCAAAACGATGCTGAAGATTTGTAAGCACGAGGTATGTCCCAAGACAGCGACTTCTGCATTTAGTATTTATCTGTACACCTTAGCACATTCGATACTCAACTAGCCTTTTGCACTGATGAGAGTTTTGGTAGACGGATCGGGCTTCTTTCTCTGCATTTCAGTAGTCGTTTCCTATCATCACAGGTAAATAATGCTGATCACTGCAATTTGATTGGTTGTTGCCGAACAGATGATTGCTATATTGGATTCGTGACCACAGGGACCTGATGTGCAGTAGTTGTGCGTGACAGGCTGCCACATAAACGACAGTTAAAAAAGATCCTAGCTGATTAAACAGCCTCTTTTTGTATAGCGACAGAAGAGCCTTTACGGCTATCACCACTTATATCGCTTGCAGTGGCAATAAAGGATCGCCCACCGCAGGAATCTAACCCACGACCTCGAGACCGAGGTCGTGAAAGCAACCGCCTTACCTAGTGTGCCATCACGGCTCACCAGTAAGTTCATATATAGTGTGTATGTATATCAGACTCACAATTTGTTTGTCACGAGGCATTCAATAAGCAGTTTGTTAGTGCCTTTTATGCTGCCACTTTTGTGGTCAAAATGCAATTAGCCAAGCACTAGACCTCTGCATGCTACATGGACATGTTTATACATGCAGGCAAACCCCAACTTCAATTCCTATGCAAGATATTTCTGTTGCTTACTAAGAGCTTTGTTCTGCATGTCTTGAATTATCTAGCTCTCTGTATTCTACAGGCTACTCTTTCATTTGTGCTTAGATATGTTTCTGCTGAGTACGTCATCATAACTAAGGGACAATACCAAATGTGCTGGCGTTAAGTAACATAAAGCTTTTGCTTTAGCTGGTAGATCGGTACCAACCGACCAATCACAGGCGCAACTTATAGCAGACGACTTGCATTGAGTGATTTTTTTACGGCAAACCTAGTAGCTGAATGGCAGCTAATACTACCGCTAATGAGATTACAGCCGTCTAGACTAGTCCAGTTCACTTTGTCCAAAGGATTTTAGATTTGTACGAGATGTAGATAAACAGATAGATTCTGAATAGGACCCTCAGAGAACTCGATCTCTGTCTAGCCACTATACAGATGCTGTAATGGAAGCATGCCAACATGGTTAGTGATAGCATTAATCATGTCAGCATGCATCAGCACATTTACGACTTTTCTCTCTCTTGAAGTGACCTAAAAGTGAGCGACAAAACCTTGAAGTCAATCCGTTGCTTGACTGGTAGCCCGTGCAGGTCGGCGAGAAGTGGTGTGACGTGGCAACTGCGATGCTCACGACAGACAAGCTCAGCTGGGGAGTTTTGCACCAGCTGCAATCGCCTGATCGCACATGTTGGTAGGCCAGTAAGCAGTGAGTTGCAGAAGTCGAGACGGGATGTCACGAATGCATGGACCGACCTAAACGTGGTATCCTTATCTAAACAAGCCCGAATTTTAGCAGTGTTATGAAGCTGAAAATAGTCAGATTTGACTGTGGAGCTGATATGGTCGTCTAATGAGAGGTCGCTTTTTTCAGTGTGACATGAGTTACCTTGTAGCTGGCTTGCATTTGCTGCTGTTGTCAGCTCTGGTCATTAATCTAAAGGGTGCACATTATTCGACAAGCTTGTTGGACCTGAAAAATGCTCAAGAGTAAGGGATGTTTTTTATAGCTAGCTATAATAAGCATTGGTCTGGCCAAGGCTATCTAAAGGCGCGTACATCAAGTTCTGTCAAATCTGTGATCATCCAAAGTCCCAGCTGTAGGGCATCTCTATGTGTGTGTAACATTGATCAAACTTTGGGACTAGATTAGGTTTCTGAACTTGTTCAATGTTTGTTTTGCAGATGTCAGAGATTGAAGTGTGCCCTGATTGCTATAGAAATTCTTGTGCTAAGCAGAAAGATTCTGATTGGTTTTGCCTACCCTGCGTAAGTAATTCTGCTTTATCAAAACTGGTCGATTATCATTGTCTATGCACACGGAGCTACTTTATGCAGCCTAGTATTGCAAATCCAAGTCTGTTCTCACCAACCAGCTGTTCCTCTTACGGTGCATCCTTGTTTTGTTTTTGCTTGCCTGGCATTTGAATAATCTGCATTCTTTTTATGAAATCGACTCGTGATGTAACTCGAATGCATGATTGGTTGACTGACTTGTCGCGAAGCTAGGGGGAAAGCGATCCCGGCTAGTGTCAGCTGATGCTGCCGTGCTAAACCTACGGTGAAATGGTTTCGACATGCCTCTATAACTGGTGATCTTGAGGAGACTTTAGTGGCTCAAATTGGCCCAGATACGAGTGATTCAGGTTCAACTGAAAATAATGATCCCCAGTAAAGTAAAATTGATGATCAGCTGGCTAGACGACTTCATTTTCTGCTTAAAGACAGTTGGCGACAGAAGCTTTAGCTCTGCAGGTCTTAGACTGTAGAACTCGCTTCCACAATTCTTATGCAACGACAACCACTCTACTACTGCCGACTATGGCTCATCCTTTTCAGAGGTTCTGAGCTGCTACTTCTATGCTACTCACTACCGCAACTGCTTTCCTGACTCTGCTATGGTTCCCACTTTCTCTTTGTTGCGTGAGACGAAGACTTGGCTACCGAAAGCTGCTTAGGCTGTGAGTGCGCTATACATAAACTCTCCTGCATAACACCCACATGGTTTTTATGACTTTGTGGAGTTACAGACGGAAATATATTACATTACATTTTGGTTTTGGTCGAACTGCTCTGGAGGCTTTCATCAGATCGCCCTCTCACCCCCTAGTCACACTTCTGGTCAGACTAGCTCCTATTCTACTTAGCCCCAGTGGCCGACGATGTACCTCTGACCTGGATGCACTCAATCTTGCTTTAAAAAAAAATTCGTACAGTTTGATGGTGGTGCTTTGTTTCAGAACAGTTGGTTAGAGATCGGATGCAGCTGAGCTGTGAATTGATGCATAAAGCTATAGAGAGGAGGCAAGATGCAGAGGGAGTCTGGACATCCGCTTGTGTCACATTTGCAGTGCCATCGAAAGTTCTAAGTGGAAGTGGCTTATACATACATGCGGAGTGTAAAAAGGAACCCTGGCTGTCCATCTATGCTGCATGGGCTAAGTGCCAACAGCATTCCAGGGGTCAGAACCTGTTCGTAGGAACGACTCGTCGACTGTAGCTGCTACTCACTATCGATAACAAAAATACTACCTGATTTAATAGCATCTTTTTTGTATAGCAGCAGAAGAACCTTTTAAAGGCTATCACTACCTCTTGCAGTGGAAAAAAGATCTGCCATTGCAGGATTAGAAACCAAGACCTTATGAGACTAGGTCGTGAAGAGCAACCTCCTTACCTAGTGTGCCACCAATGGAGGCATAGATGGCATGCATTCCATTCTAGCAAGTTCAACCTGGGGGAAATGTAAGGGCAGTGTAGACACCTGCTGGGTATCGCGATTTCAAAATTAACAATGTGCAATCATTTTATCCTTAGACATATGCTTTGCCATCCATAAATTTGCGGCCAACAGAATTTCTTGCGTAGCCCCACCTGGCCTCAACCAGTTTTTGCTTGAATTTTGGCTTCCCTTTCTTGCCTGAGGTGCGTCCTCTGCATCCTGCCCTGCCCACTAATCAATCGAGCGATTCTCTCTAATTTGTCTGTCTGCTCACACTTTGTTAATGACGACACTTAGGTTGGAGCCAATAGCACTGAATCGCATTTAGACGCTTTGGCCTTTGTGCTTTGGCGTCCGGCTCGCACCTCCCCTTCGTTCTCTCCATGTAGAAAAACCCGCATCGACTCGTATGGGCAAAGCTGAAGGGCTATCCGTTTTGGCCAGCCAAAGCTCTACGTGAGCTAGACGACGAAGTGGACGTGCGGTTTTTTGGTGCCCATGACAGGTGAGCAGCTCGTGAGTGCTCCGCTGTGTCTGTGCTCGCATATGCAAGTGCAGTGCCACGGAGTCAGCCTACAGCTGCTCAGTGCAGTGCGTTGCCATCGACGACGCTGTGAGCTGCTGAGCTAGGCATGGTATGTCGACCTGTTTTGCAGAGCCTGGGTGCCTGTAAGCCAAGTGTACTCCCTCTCGCTTGAGTGCCCCGCGCCTGCAAAAGGCCGAAGAGGCGGCTTCGATGAAGCCATGCGCGAACTGGACTTGCACGTACAGAAGCTTCGGTAAGAACCGGTGGGAACCACCAGTGCCGAACGTCACGACAGTTGACAATGCTGACTTGCCTGCCAACCTAGCCAAGAAGCCGAATTTTGTTTGTGGGTGCTGACTTGATCTATGTTTAAACGCTTTAAAACTCACGATAATAACCAGTAGTTAATGAAAAGCAAGGTGTCCTGCTTGGGCAAGCATGCAATTATCGGGCTAATATCAACATGTAGAAGCGCACAAAAGACTCGCGGCCGATGGCTGGTTGGGTCATCTGTTCCCCTCACTTACGACTTAATTGTAGAATGCTTGCATCACGGTCACTTCGATTTGCGAGCCTCGATTTTCCTCGTTTGCCCGAGTACACATATTACTGTATCCTGACTTTTTGATGGTCGTTGAACCGGCAGCACGGCTACCTAGCTTTCGATTGGGCAAGCTAACGAGCGAATCACAGCTTTAGCCGATGTCGGCGATTTACCTTTCACCAAACGGCATATTTGCTGTGGTTCGGCGTTTTCATTTGTGCAGCTGATTGATATCCTCATCTTGGCTGGTAGCCCGGGTAGGTCTAGGCTCTAGCTCATGTGCTGGTGTGTGTTTACGTTGTAGCTCTGTTCACTGCATGCCAAATGAATTTTGCAGCTCTAGCTATGCTTTACCTTGTCGAGTTCTACCTTAAATATTATTCATTTTCATTGCGACCTAAGAAAACTTATTCAGGCGCCTACAGTCTCAGGTTCCTCTCCCTCTGTCTCTCTCTGTCTCTCTCTGTCTCTCTCTCTCTCTCTCTCTCTCTCTCTCTCTCGGTTGTCTTGCCGTTTTCCTCAGCTTGTTGTGCCGTTACACTTGGCTTACATGTGTCGCTCCCCCTTCCCTAAAAACAGGCTAGTCACTGTAGTGTGGCATCTCGTTTTCTCGATCTGCCACCAGAGTGACTCTTGGACAGTACGACTACGCGCCTTTCAAGACCCCATACCGGCTTACGACTGAAGCTGGGGAATCTGCCGAAGGTGCAGGTACTCTTTCGGCTGCATCTACCGGGCTGCAGCGCTCTCAGCAGTCCAACAGCCGCAAGCGATCTCATCTTCGAAAGAGCGACACTTTCAAGCGGATCAGGCTGACTCAGCAGCCGTCAATAACGGCTAGTGCTCGAACGTCTGCTGCGGTTCCGGGCAGAGCGTCGGCGGCTGCAGCAACAGCGTCACCTCCGCGTACTCAGCGATCGTCGGGTGCACTCACTGCCGTATCACCTACACGCTCCAGCCGCACGCCAAGGCTGGCATCGAAGCACCACCTCTTCATCAGGCACCCTCACGGTGGCGCTGGTGATGCCGACACAAGTGGTGCCGGAGCCAGCGATCCCGACCCAAGTGGTGCCGGAGCCAGCGATCCCGACACAAGCGGTGCCGGAGCCAGCGATCCCGACACGAGCGGGGCTGGCGGTGGAGATGCGTGTAGACCTGATGGTGGTGAAGATGATGTCGACGCAAGCGGGGCTGACGGAGGCGATGCCGACGCCAGCTCGGACAACAGCGGCAGTTCCAGCAGCTTGTCATCCGTGTCGCATGCTTCTCTGACCTCTCAGCCGACCGATGCTGGATCCCCCAACGACAGCCCTGCGGCTATCAGTTCGATCCAGCAGGCTATGCCCGGCACTCCAGCACTGGCCCTCACGCAGCCGGAAGAGGCTGCCTGTGGGGCTTTTAGCAGAGCTACCAAGACTGGTGGAGCAGCTGCAAGCACGGTCGATACAGTTGATGACAAACACTGCCAGGCGGCCGACATCGTGCCGGCCTCGCCTTGCCCTGCAACGGCCGGCAAGCCCGAATCCTCGCCGCCAGGCGGGCTGGGCATCGGCGGTGGCGAGAGATTGTCGCGCAGTCCCGAAATGCCTAAGCTGGTTCTGTTCAGTGCTGAGCGCTCCGGTGGCATAGAGCTTGCCCCCATTCTGTCAGACTTGCCTGCCTATGCTCCGAGTAGCAGCAGCTTGCCAGCAGCGTTGACCGACAAGCCTGTCGGCGATGCCACCGATGTCGCCCCATTGGGCGACGTCACAGCTGAAGGCGTGGCCAACCCGAGAGCAGAGCAGTGTGGCCGGGCCGACAGTGTTGCTACCGAAGAGCTGCATGTGGCAGGCAACACTACCGAGGGCGAGCAGCAGCACACGGCGATCGAAACCGATGCCAGGGCACTTCCGCCGACCTTGGACGCAAACCACCATGTCAACGGAGAAAGCATCGGTGACATCGAGCAGGTGGCCTCCGCGATGCAGTCGCACAATGCAAACTCGATGCACACTCGTGGTGGCTCACTGCCGGCGAGCGATGCCTTCTTTGAGAACCTGGCGCAGACGATCGAAACGTGCAAGGCCCAGCTCGGACTCTCCGACGCCCAGGTAAGCTTGGGAGCTGCCCAAGTGCTGTGCTTCGTGACGATTGTGCTCAGGTTGCTGGAAGCTGGCCGGCCGTGGTTCAGGCAGCAGGCACGGTCTTGCTGTTCTTACCTTTCTCTGCCGAAGACGTGCAAATGACCTCCCTAGCGCCGTTTCCGGGTCGTTTAAACTTCTCTCAGCTGTGTTTTGCTGGCTGCCCTGTCCATGGTAGTTTTGTCAGTAATTGTGCATATAACCGTGGTCTTGTTGGAAAATGTGGCTGTCCGGGCCATTTGGTAGGCCAGGCTGTCTGGACTTAAAAATCTATTGTGTGGAGTCGCAACCTTTGTCGCAGTAGCCGGTTTAGTGCTGTGCTCAGCTGTCAAATCGGTGGAGCACTTTTTCCAGGTTACAGTGAGGCTTTAAGTCTGTACGCTGTTTGAGCCACAATGAAATTCTGGCGTGTGGGAAAAGGTTAGCTGTGTGAACTAAAAAAAAAATGTGGAGCTTGCAAAGAATGAGACAAGTCAGGCGTATTGCTCTCTGAATTGGTGAGTGACCCCCCCCCCCCTTAGCATGATCCAGGATAAGCAGTGTGGATTGCCAGATGCCAGTCAAGGGAAGATTGAAGGTCGTTAAGGGAAGAATGAACCCTGACCCTGCAGGTGGCATGCCCTGTCAGCTCTACTTTAATGCATTATGTGCCAGATCCGACTTTAGATGGACGAAAGCCTCCAATTTGCCTGCATGCTCACCTGGGCTGGGCAGAGGCACCTTTGTGGTCCCCCACCAAAGTTAGATGGTCGTATTGGACGAGCTCCTATTTTTTGACGACAGTTCTAAGATGTGTGTGGTGGTCGTGCATGCATCGTGTACCGATTGGCTCTTCTGCTGTCCAGACAAGACTTTCTGCTGCTTATCGATCTGCAATCAAAGGTCTGGGATCATTGAAGAAGACCAGCATCGTTTGACTGTGTAGAGCGCTTTGCACCTACCTGAGCTCGACTTCGGCTGGAAAATAATCAGCACGGGTGCCCTCGCCCACTTGCCTGCTGCCTGCTGGTTACCGTGCCTAACAATCTGTCTTGAGCTGCCACTTTCAACTTGTAGCCGTCTGACCAGCCCGACGACGACATCAGTGAGAGTGACGACGACGGCAGTCGTTCCTCTGGCAACAAATTGAACATGGATAGAAGGGAATGTGAGCTTGATGGCCACTCTTCGCCTGTCGGCCAAGCAGTGTCCTTCAGTGGTACGAACTGCACTGCAGCTGTTACATCGTCGGGAAGTGGTGTCCAGTGACTCGTTTCTCTGCTGCTTGAATGGCCGGCCAGTCAGATCTGCCTCACCTAGTTAATCTCATAAATAACTATTCAACCATGCCTTGACTGGACTGCTAAGCTGGAGATTTTCTTTAGCGGTGACCCTAGATGCAGCTGCTCTGTGTGGATTGCCTGGCCGAGGTGTGGTACATGACGGTTGTGATGCATTCCCAAAAATATCTTTTCTTCTAAATTAGTGCCCATCGTTGCATCGTGCCACTAGTAGTAGTAGGCAATGCAATGCCTCTGCCATTTTGAAGGCTGGTAGATTTTTTGCCTTAACGTAAGCTGAGTCCCAATATAAAATATCATTGCCCCTTAAGAGTTGCCGACAATTGCTCTCCTGCTGCCGACTATGGCAATCCTGCCCAGCAGTCCTGAGCTGCTACTTCCATGCCGCTCACTACCTCAACTGCCTCTCCTGACACAGCTATGCTTCTCACTTCTTCTATGTTGTGTGAGATGAAGTCTGTTGGCTACCGAGTGCGTACCACCAGCCGCCTAGGCTTTGAATGGGCTATACAAAACCTTTATTGTGCACACACAGTCTTTGTAGCGCCGTGGAGTTTCAAACGAGATGCATCGTCCTAAACGCTCAACTTTAGTTATTCAAGTTTTTTTAGTGCGGCTTTTGCAACAATGTTTCAGTCTAGTTTGCAGGCAGTACAAAATCTGGTGACCTGTCAGTCCTGTCTGATTGCCCGGGCAGTATTTTCTTCGTTTCTGTCATTGCAGGAGATGGCAAATCGGACCGTTCCTCTAGCGGAACAATTATCTGCAGTTCCTGCTTCAAGCCATCATATTCTGATCGTGGTTCAGGCACCAGCAACGGAAATTTATGTCAGGCGTGTAGTATTGGTGACCGCATAGTTGTGCCACCACGTGGCAAAGTCGATATGACTACCAATAGTCTCGTGCCTGCTGGCCATAGCTCAAGCATTGCCAAAGCCACTACTGAACGCATCACTGGCCAAGTGACTGCCGCCCGTGATCTCCGTGCTATTCGTAGCAAGGATTCATTGATCAGGGCCGATGCTAATCTGCAAAGAGAAAAGTGAGTCCCTTTCTCTCTCTCTCTCTTATCTATCCATCTCTTTTTCTGCCCTTTTTCCTTTCATCCTCACTGTTTTGTATTCACTACTTGTCCTGTCTTGACATGGACGGCTGCCAATGTCTGACAGTTATTGCTCCCTTTGCTAAGGTTTGGGCAGTATGTAAACCGTTGAAAAGTGTGTGATTCGCATTCTTCTAGTGCATCATCGAGATCTGAGTCTGCCACGGCTGTTTCTTCAGTGGTGTCTGCTGAAACTGCTCCGGCTTCAGATAGGTCGGCTGGAGTAACAGACAACAACTACAAGTTATCCTTCCAATGGGCAGCCACCCCTTCCTCAAGCACCACATCTGTGGCTAATAAAAGTGTAAGCTTTGATTGTCGTTGCTTGTTGTTATCCGCCACATGATTCTTGCCCTACCTCGAATGCCATAGCCTGTCTGGATTTGTGACCACTTTTGGCCTTAACCCAGCTCTGCCTTGATAAAGATGGCATGGCACGTGCCTTTTTCTAGGACTCGGGCATGACTACACTGCCAGTGGTGCACGTTGGCTATAGCACAAGAAGCATGCCTGCCGTGCGTTCCCTAGTCTCGAAGACACAGCTGGTTTCATCCAGAGTTTCGGCATCTACGCCTCAGTCAAGAGCGCCATACAGCAGGCCGCCGGCTCATTGGGGACCAGCTGGTGCTGCATCCGGTGTGCCGAGCGTTCGCACTGCCGAAGAAGAATTAGCGCAGCTTCGTTTGTGGCACATAAACGAGGTTGCTGAATTCAAACATGGCCGAGGCAAGTCAATCGGAATTAGGTGTCAAGGTCGTTGTATAAGCAGTGTCGGGGTCGTTAGTACTGCTGTGGTAGCATGCTTGCACCGTGCAATCTGTAAGGCATGACCTTTGCATGCATCTTGACCAGGTAAATTCCCTAATGTAAGCAGCTAAGCATCAATTATATTTCTTGCATTTAATGATTTGCAAAGAAATGGCTAGAGGGCTGTTGGAAGCAGAATATCCCTTCCCCCTTTAACTAGATAGCAGGCTTTCTAGAAGGTGGCAGGCTCCATAGGAGTCAAATGTTTTTTTTTTAAGAATCTGAACCTTGAATTTACATTGAGTGACCGATTGTAGGTGATTATGTTGTGGCCGTCTGGTTTCATTGTTGCTTCTTTAGTAATGGTGGTGGAATCCATACCCACCTGAGGTATATTCTAACTCGATGTCCCATTTTGATTGTTTCACCTAGGACGTAGCCTTCCTCAGTAGAATTCACTTAGTGGAGTGGAATTGTGTATGCCACTAGATGACCAAAAACAGAACAGCTCATGCACAATTTTTCTGGTTCGACTAGGGTCCTACAATTGACAAGGCTTAACCAAATTACCACCGGCCTTTTTCGATAATGAAGAATGTGCAGTTGCCTCTCTATAGTCACAGCCTGTCTAAAAAAAAAAGCTGTTATTCATCATTTCCGCCTTTGCCTGGCATCGTGCTGGTGAATCTGGCATGTTAAGAGAGTCTGAATATATAATAGGTCGACCATAAGCAGTGTCTGTTGGAAAGGGCCAGTTCGTATGGCGATTGCCTTCCATAGACAGTCCAAAGTCTGTGCCAAAGCTGCTTGGCCTTTCTGCTTCGGGATCAGACGTGTAGCAATATTGTGCCCATCTTCATGTTGTTACTGTGCCGTGTTGCTTCTTGGCTGTTTCTCATCATCAAACGATCGTGCTTATGATTTTGTAGAGCTGATGATCAGCGAGATTAAAAGGATGAGCGAGTTGGAAAAACGGAGGGCGTTGGCCAAGGCCAAGAAGCAGGCCGATGAGCAGCTCAGCTGGACTGTGAAGGAGACCAAGTCCAAGCAGTGGGTTAGTAGCATGCATCGATCCTTGCCAGTCACCGTGTTCATCCGCATCTGTCGTGGCAGGCAGGCAGACTTGTGTGAATTTTCCTCGATGGTATCTATGCCTGTACGTGACTAAAGCCTGTGAAATCTGGTGTGGTTTATTATGGTAGTCTGCTTGACTATGCTAGGACTATGCTAACTTAGTAGGTATGGGCAAACCAAATGTGACTCGGAAATTGGAAAGCTGAACACTCAAAATTGGCTCTCCTATAGCATATTCGCAAAATTTAGGTGTCCTGATCCAAAGTGACCATAGACTAGACGACCACATTAGCACCACAGTGAAGTTGAAGTCAAGTATGTAACATTGCAAAAATTTGGACTTGCTTAGACAGGGGGAGTGTGATTCATCGATACTACATGTAAGTACATCGATATTACATATATGAATTTGTGACATCCAACCTCGATTTCTGTAACTTACTGTTTGCTGGTGTACCTGCCTGTGCAATCCGGTGCTCACAGTTGGTGCGAAACTCACAGCACACCACTTCTTGCTGACTTGCTCTGGATCCCAATTAAGCAGCTTATCGACTTTAAGGTTCTGATGCACTCTTGTAGGCTCCTTCATTCTCTAGCCTACCTCTCAGAGCTATTTCTTCGCCCCACTAGGCTAGGCATCGTACCACCTGCTTTTCTGAATCAAATCGTTAAGCTGTGCCTCAACCGACCTCAAATCTTTTGGCGACCATGCCTTCAGTTTGTATGCTCCAAAAGTCTAGAACTCACTGCCGACTGACGTCCTCCGACCTAAAGGCATTTAAAGGGAAGCTTAAAAGGAACCTGTTTCTCAAAGCATTTGTTGGGTCCTTGTGATTTGTCCTTTGTGCTTATGTGCTGACGAAGCATGTGGCCACTAACCGTATTTATGTGTTGACACACTGTAAATATTTCCTCTAACCGTGCTATGCTCATTAACACTGCATGTTATCATTGACCGTTTGATCATGCTTCCGTTGAGCATATCTCTAGTGCCTAGAAAGAGATAACATTGTCTGAAGGTGCTATACAAATGTATTATTATTAGCAAGCATCGTGGTGAATCGAGGAACGTGATGCAGTATGATTATAATATTTTTTTTGTTTTGTGCTGTTTGAAGGAGAGTATACATTGTGAAAAGATGTGAAGCAACAAGTTCCTGAGCAGTACTTTAGAGGCTACTGAAATGATTTTTCCCCCTTAACATTAAGGCACTTAATTATCCCACTGAAATATGACCTATACCTAGTTAAAGTGCAGTGCCATGATGTCGTAATGAGACGAAAGGCTGTCGGGCACTCAGACGCTACGCGAGAAATACTAGCTAAGCCAATGTCGAGATATAAGCTTCCGAGCTACATTTAGTTTGCCCATGACTACTAGTACGTTGGTTTTATCATTCAAGTGGCAACTTTGGCTGCCATACCAGTGCAAATTTCAGCAAGACGTGTTGCTAGGGATATGTAAGAGTTTGACATGCTGGAAAGCAGGGACATATCAAAGCATGAGTAGAGGTTTGGGTGATCTGCTTAACAATGAAAGCCTAGCTTGTTCGTGGCGATTGCATTCCCAGAGGGAGAGAATTGAATTGCCGAAGATATGGACCAAGCACAAATCTTTAAGACACCCCATACAGAAGCTCCTTTAGTAACTTTTTACCATTGACATGTATGCTCTAAAGTTTCCCTTTTGATATAAAGACCTGAGCGATTGCAGTGCTGTACAAGTAAGGCTCAGGCTTTCGTTCGAGAAGAACTTGGTGATCACTAGCTGAAGAAAGATACATTAGAACAAGCAGAGATACTCCAGTAAAGTCTATTCCTGAGAAGGCAGTTATACAATCGCAGCAATACTGACTCCAAACTGAAAGAGTAGAGCAGAAGACAGTGGATTATCAGGTGGTTGATTGGTTAGGTCGAGTAAGAATCTGGAATCGACCTGTCGAGGTGGTGGAAAAGAAAACTGGTTAGTAGTTGTTATCAAGGTCACCTATTTACTAGCATGTCAAGTCTCCAGGAATTTGAAGAGCAGAACTGTGTGTCGTGTGACTAGCCCTAGTGAAATGCTTTTGCAAGTGTGGTTATATTGACAGTGCCAGCACGAGTTTTGATAGTTTTATATGACGACCAATGTTGTATGCTTTTACGTTCACTTTAGTGTGCCAACTGTCATCGGGAAGCCAGCTTATACTGCTGCTGGAATACAAGCTACTGCGACTATCCGTGTCAGACGCTCCATTGGACACAACATATGCCTGTTTGCAACCACGACAAGCTTGAAGCATTGGATGGCACCAATGAAGGTGATGGTGATGACAGCGAGGAAATAGGTTCAATTACGTCGGCCGTGACTGTCGCTCCAGTTGCCACACTACCCTCGACGTCTGCATGCAATCAGGCTGTCAGTGGATCCGTTCTCCAGCCACAAAGTGCCCCTTTGACTGTGGTAAGATCTGGTGGATTCCCTTGTGGCTATGGGTTCTGGCTGTAATCACTGTGCACTCAATGTAATTTCAGTGCTTCCTCCACGAAGTCACTGCTAGTTTATCGGGTTGTTACATCTTGGTATGTAGGGGTCGACGTCAATCGCTTGATAAATGGCAACCCCTTCCTCTGCTAAACCTGCATGTGTTTACTGCCACTGCCAAGTTGTTGTCATTAAGTTGGAGGTGTACTTTAGTGCCACTTAAGGCTCACTATTTGAAGCTATAAAGCTGGCTGACAGATTCGGTGTAGGATATCGTGGTATACCTGCCTCCTCTGTAATGATTATATATCGACGCACTGAAGGAAAGTGGACGTGGTTTGTTATTGTGCTAGCGCGAGTGAAGTGTGCTAGTTTGGCGGTAAACGTTCACACTTGGGTTTTATGGGATTTTTATTTTGAATCTATTTAATGCTGTGGTTAGTGGGTTACTATTTTTTATGGCCTCACTCTTTGTACGTTGAGTCTATCCCTGTGTAGTCGGAGCATGCACTTACGGTCTTTGTTATAGCAGCAACAAGCTACCACTCTTCTGAATGGCAACCGGATCGCGGAGCAGAAACAGGCACCATCAACTGTAGCAGTGACACAACGTGTGTCTGACGATCAGTGGGGTTACTCACACTCGAAAGCATATACCGTTGGAGATGGCCTGCAGTTGCAATCAGTTGGAGCAGCTGTCACTGCCACGATGGCTACAGCACCTCCGTCGTCGACCTCGAATGCTGCCAGTACTCGACAGCCAAGCTCAAAGTTGCGTATGGTTGTCGATGGGCAATCGGTAAGCCTTCGAGCCGTGCTTGAGCGCTGCTTGCTGCATTGCCACCATGCCAGTTTCAGCTGTCGTCACTGTTTTACTGTTCATTCTCGCACTCGGTGAGGTGGGATATAAGACGCGAGTAATAGGTATTTAGTTGGCTTTACATTGAGCATCGAAACTGCACCTAAATGTTCTCAAAAGCTTGTGCTTGTTTGCCTGCCAGCATGCTTGCATAACTTTTAATTCCGATGACGTTATAATAATAATAATAATAATTCACTTGATAAAGCACCCTCAGAGAACTCAATCTCTCTCTAGGTGCTTTACATTTACTGTAAAGTGAAATGCAATTGAATGGTAAGTAAAATCATGCTTGAAAAACAAACGAAATGAATAATATGGTTAGGGGTGACATGCACAGGGTCAGCATGCAAATGTGGTTACGTTATCCTTACGATGACCCAGCCAGCCGATCTGTTACAGAGTTTTGCCACACTTCGACAGCAACCTCCTGTTTCTACTGGAACCATGGCTACCCCTGGCAGGAACGGCAATCCATCTGTAGGAACTACCATGTTGCGCTACCAGCTATCAGCTGCCGCAGGAGTTGCCAGGAGTAGCAGTGGCGAAGCAGTAGTAACTGGAGGAGTGCCGAGGCAGCAGGCGACGTCTGCTGGTGGATTGCCAGTTTCTGTAGCTGTTGTCCGAAACCGAGCTGCCACACCGTCTAGGGTTGTGCTAAGGCAGCAGACGTCTGCAGCCGTAGCACAAGCCACACGAGCAAATGGCACGATCCCTGCTCCTTTTTTCCGCTCTCCAGCATCTGCCCAGTCAGGTGCTGGACAGCAATCGAGGTCAACCCACCAGGGGACCGGTGGGCAGCCGAGCCCCCGGAAGTCGGCACAGTAAGCGTGTGTGCAGGTGTATTCTTATCATGCACTTATATTTGTTTGGGGCTTTAAATTGTGCTGCTTGGTGCGCAATTACCAAACATCATCCGGTAATCGCTTTCGGGCCAACTCATTTGATGATCTCGTGTAGGCCTAAGATGCACACGAAGCTTCGGCTGTGACATTCCATGGTTCTTTGTAAACTGAGTCTAGCTATGAGTCATGCAAGCTGATGGTGCTAGTGCATCATCGTGCTCAAATGATGCATATTTTAAGTCACAGTGATGGCATTTTTAGTTTCCAATAAAATGTACACAGCCTTATGTTTTCATTCCTCTTTTAAATGCAATTGTTAATAGTGACATTGAGTGACGTGTAACGGTGACGATATACTGGTGTTTGACCTGTCGTGAATTTTAAGCGATGGCAGTCTTTAAAATACCACTTGATATGAGCACAACCATTGCGTCTGACAGATCAGAAGAATTTAGGCGATGTATCTTTCGGTTCTTTAAAATAAAAGAGACCAGCATCTTTACAGATTCATACAAACTTGGTGTAGCTCGATGGACTGCCATTGCAAGTGCTGTCTTGAGGCAAAGACAGCAATAACAAAAACAGCAATAAGATATATCACATTGTATTGCCATCTGAATGAAAATCGTCAGCTAGAATATTCTTGGCATGCTCGTGCTGCACATGCAGCTCAAGGGATGTACTACCAATTGATTTTGATAGACTGCTTCAGTTTTATTATTGTCTGAATGTGCTGGCTGGAGCTAACTGATTCTGAACCACTCAATCATTGGTAAAGCAGTCAAGAGCATCGAAGTACATCGTGAACATGGAGGATGTTTTAATTTGTTTTCTATTTAGAAGGAGTGCTTTGTAAATAGAGCTTTTATTCACTTCATTTACTCCATCCATTTGCATATGACCACCCCTGCAATTACAGACTGCCAAAAGGAATACGACCAGTATCAACGATTATCATGATGGTAAGAAAAATGGGGTCGTGTTGGCCATAAAAAGTTAGACATTGCCATCGTTACTGGCCTCAATTATTAATCTGCACTATGAGATAGTATCGTTGTCCTGGGATATTGCTATTTCCCAATTGCTTTTGCCTCAGATGTATCGACTAAATGTATTTATTCCCTTAAGACTGCTTTTGTGACAAGTACAGTAAAGTGCTTTAAATTACTCATTTCGAAAGAAAATGGCCAAATTCTCGTTTTATGGTTAATATTTCGTCAGAAGGAACAGCAAGTGAGTTAAAACTAGCTCGAAAGTAATGCAACAATGACCACTCAAGGGGAGGGGTCAGAAATGGATTCCAGATTTGAGGCTACACTCAATTCACTTTCTCGGAGAAATCCCCAAACATAGTCCCATATCACGTTTCCGTTGTACTGTCGTTTGCTGACAATGTTCTAAGCCTTGTATCCTCCCACGATCCGATCCTGGGTGACATTGCTCGCCTTGTAAACTGCCGCGTTCTTGAATTTCTAAAGATGAGCATCGTGGATATGGACTTTGTGGGACGTTCTACATTTCATTTTGGCATAGTTCTTAATGAGAGCTTGAACTAGTTGCTCATAGTATTCAGTGCTTTGATTATGCAAAAAGTATCGAACCACTGCAACGAAACAGTTAAAAGCCGCTTTCTCTTTACTGTCCAGCTTCTCGGAAAATGCGTACCAGGCCTGCGATCTGTATCTGTGGTCCGACAAAGATACCAGGTTTTACCTTATCTCCGTCAGCTGTGAAAAGACGCGCGCTGGAGATTCTTGAAAGCTTCTGGATTATATACAGTCTTAAGTTTAGAGAAATTGTTTGACGAGGCCTCACTCGATGTGCAGTCGGTCTACCGACCCGCTGCTCACACTTGCTGTTGCTCTTCCTTACAAAGAGCTTGGTCTTCATTGGCCAGTCTCTTTTGCGGTAGTGCACCTTAGTTTCCCAGCTGTTCCACGGACAAAGGAAACGAAGCAACTTTGTGAATCCATTTGGAGGCCCATCGCAAATTTTAAAGTCTCTAATACCTTCCCAGCCATAGTCACCACTCTTGAAGGCATGCATAACCACTTGACACTGATATAGTTCTCAATGAGGTGCTCAGGGTGAGTCCCAGGGAGAGTACTGGTTCCCATTGTGAAGCAGCACAACTCGGACACAACAGGCTCCGGGGTCAACTATCTACGAATAGGCACCAGCTACTCTCGTGCTCAGATTAGACCGGCCCATCTTGCCGACTGAAGAAGCTGGAACAAAGCTCGCGGTGCTTCCTCTGATCTGCTACTTTCATGCGATAAGTTCTACTGCTTGAACCTAGATATCCGAAGCACTGAACTTTGTTAAGACCTAGGATTTCGATCAGATCGTTGAGGCCTCTCTCTTTGGAGAAGTGTGGCTTTCCCTCCTCAGCGGCATCTGTGAAATTGGATTCCGGACCTGCAATAGCTTCCTCGCTGTCGGACTTGCGGCTCTCTTCTGAAGATGGCCGATCTCTCTCCTCGAGGGGTGGAGACCGGAAGCTCAAGGGGGTGCGGTGTGGCTGGTGATAGACGAAGCAATGTATGTATGGTACGCAATTGAGCCCGATGGTGGTAACCCGGGTTACCGAATTTCTGCAAGTAGAATCGCAATTGATTATTTATTTTTCGGATAATTGCTCTAAAAAATATAGTGTTTCGAAGTCGAAAACTCTGTTGACTTGATTCAGGAGCACCACTATCAGGATCATATCGGAGCAATCTGAAGAACTGTGCTCAAGAGCTCCATGAAAGGATGCATGCTTTGGTTGGCTATAATGACGATATAAAAAAATGTTAGCAATGATGTTCCTAACAACGAAATGGAACTGGGGTACAAGTCCTTGGAAACATTTTCCGGGAACTTCATTGCCACCCGCTGGCCTGAAAACATTATGCAGGAGGTCCGGATTCGCGGAGCCAGTGCTCGCCTGGGTAGTATCGCTGATGGTGAGGACGAAGATCTTGACAATATTGGCTCGCCATTGGCGGCGAAATCCGATACGGCGCAGACTCGTGGCAGAAAAAAAAGAGAGCATCAGCGAAGAAGTCGGCTCCAGGCGTGCAGATGCGCTCTGCGGGGGCGCCCGAAGAAGGCACTAGCGGTTGTACCATATCAGCCATTCCTTTTCAGCTATTTCTCGGAAAATAGGCTCAATTTTCGTGATCAACCGACCCTTCGATCGTTGCTCTGGATCTGGTCAGCCGCTTTTCACTTTCGCAATAAAAATCATTGTTTTCGAAATCGCTGTCCTTCTGCTGACGAATAGAACTCGAAGAGCCCAACATTTTTAGCCCATTTGCATATAATTTTGACCAATATTCAGGTGGTTCAGTCCCGTGAACCCGGGTTACCATGGTAACACGGGCTACCGCCATCGGGCTCAATCGTAGTTTCGCTCTTGCCAGCTCCACTTACGGATTGGTCCACCGTGCAGAAGTAGCAGTTGCTTGAGAGATTTTGTATGCGCCTGATGATTTAGTTATGAAATGAACTCGAGCTCTGCTTTGTCGACATGCGATGATGGTGGACGGTCGACTTCCGAGGTTGACGCCTGCACCTTCTGCCCGGAGCGTGGCCCCAACCTGTCACATTTGTGTCTCATGTCTGTTGTCTCCCTGTTAAAAATGTATAGAGACACGCCTTGAGAGGAATAAATGAGTCGATTTTGCTCAGAAACATTTACGTTTGTGGTTCTGCAAGACTAGCAGCAGCCGTGGTCAGTTGCTTCTCACCAAATGCTTGGGATAGCAAACTTCACGGCTACTCTCTTATCCACCCCTGTACCAGACCGTAAGCATAAAAGAGTCGCGTAAATTGAAAAATGATATCCTGCAAATAAACAAATGGTGTGCAAGAGATTCCATCTAGGGAGCAGCAATTGTTCACTCGACCTTCAAGGCCTTTTCTGGCAGCGTTAGCGAGGGAAACGAGGTATAAAACGCCCAGAATGCCTTGTCTCGATCTCCTGACAGGCATGCCGAACGAAGTAAGCTTTACATGGCCTCGAGAACTTTTTTTTAACAGGCTTTCATAGAGTTTATTCCCTCTTGTCTTAATAAATTGGCCACGCACGTAGCAAAGTGTATCTGCTGGGTGGGAAGCAACCGTTAGATTCCTCGACCATCAAACTAAGGGTACTCAGTATTCTTTCGCTCTCTGCAATAGACATCAACGGAAATGTTAGCGTAAGGCATCCGCACTGCTACACTTCCGCGGATACAGCTAAAGCAAGTGTTTCGTTGCGGCCTCACTTTAACGTATTCGGATGGAGGCGCAGCGTACTATGCGGTCAAGCCCTTGAGTTACGAAACGAATAGGAAACGGAAACTAGTCGTATGTGAAATTTTTGAAAGTGGAAGTCGAGAATGACCTGCGAGAACCCTCCCTAGTGCCCGCAATGCATAGCTGCGAGACTGCTTACTGACCGCGCCCGAATTTCGAAAGTTTTCTTGGGCAAATTTAATGGAGCGCACGCTTGCGGAAGCCCGCTGGGTGTTTGCGACGGCGTTTAAATCGCGCCACTTCCACTTTGAACCAGGCTAGGGCCCTTTAGAAGCACCGACACGCACGCGAGTCCGCCGTCAGAATGACAGCCATTTGGATCCAAGTCGATCGAACGGGTCTCGGTTTTCCACGGCGTTTTCGTCATCGGAGACTCGTTAAGACACTCGGCCGCCAACTTGTTGTTAACTAGATCGTGCGATTTTCCGAAATACCGCTTTTTAATTTCTATTTCTGGCAGACAGGGCCGTGAATAGGTCGAACTGCAGAACTCAGAGCTCCGCAGCGGAGGGGCGGGTGGGGCGGGCGGGGGGGGCTACGGTAGAAAAAACTCGGCACGCCGAATTAGGGCACGACGTTCGCGTATCCGTCGGTCGCCGGTCGCCTGGGAGACGCGTCCACATTTTTCTGCTAGCCTGCCCGCACGAGTCCAACTCCGTCGTCCGCCGCGGTCCGCTATGGGAGCATCTACGGCCGGCCAGCGACGGAGCGCTGACAACTGACTGCGCCGGATATATAATTCATTTCATTTTTAATTCATATATAATCCATTTCATTTCATTCCTCCCAGGATGCGCCGAGCACCGACGTGGTGATCGTCAGTCGCGATGCGATTGTCGCCGCGGTGTCGAAGGCTCCGCGATGCCACCGACGTCGCTCCCTTGGCAGCAAGCGACGCAGCCGAGTTCACCCAGCCCTCCACACTCCGCCGATTTTACCCAACCGGCTGGCCGCGCGCCGTCGAGCGAGTCCAATTATGCCGTGCTGCTGCTGCTGCCGGTCGGCTTCCGATATGTAGGCCGGCTAGCGGCTGTACCCCCTCTCAACCAACCAACCCCCCCAACCACCCTTCATCATCGTAGGGCAGTCATGAGTGCCAAGAGCTGCTTCAAAGCGGCCGTGCTGAGTCGGGCTGTCGTGCTGGCGCTTCAGGTCGGTCAAAAGGCGCGATCGCCGTTTCGCTCGTCGGCTCCCTCCCTGGTGCCTCGCTAGCACGCGGCGCTTCGCTGCGCCGCGTCCACCCTCGCCGCTTCTCTCGCAGCGCCGCGGCACCAGCCTAGCGGGGCTCGCCTCCTCGCCCGCCGCGCGCGCGACGGACGCTCTCTGCCTCGCGACCGCTCCCCAGTCCCGGTCGCGCTGTCGCGGCGGCGCCGCCGCCGCCGTAGTAGTCGCCGCTGGAAAGGAGAGAGAGTCGAGCGCGCGCGAGTGCGCTTTTCGGTTTTCCAGTTCGCCTTTAACGCCCTGGTGCCGGACCACGATGCGGGAATATTCGCACCTCCGCCGTCGACGGAGCGGTCGGCCGCCGACAAGGCTGTCGTCTACCTGCTCGGCGGCTGCCGGCGATGGGACGCCGTCTACTTCATGCACGTCGCCGAGCACGGCTACACGTACGAGAACACACTGGCCTTCTTCCCGGGCTTTCCGCTCGCCGTGCGCCTGCTCGCCTCCGCCGCCTCCGCCGCGTTGCCCTCGCTGGCCGGCGGTGGCCTGGGCGCCGGCCTGCTGGCAGAGAGCAGCCGGCTACTCGTGGCCGCCGTGGCGCTGAACGTCGTCTGCTTCGCTCTGTCGGCCGTCGCCCTGCACAAGCTGACGCTGGCGATCACGCGCGACCCTGCGGCAAGCCGCCGGGCGGTCGACTGGTACTGCTACAACCCGGCGAGCGTTTTCATGTCGGCCGCCTACTCGGAGAGCCTGTTCGCGGCGCTCTCCTTTTCGACGATGTACTGCGTGGAGACGTCGAACTACCTTCCAGCCACCGCGCTCCTGGCGGCCGCCGTCGGCACGCGCTCCAACGGCACGCTGCTGTGCGGCTACTTCGCGTTCGATGCGTTGAAGCTCACGCTGGCCTCGGTCTCGTCGACGAAGCAGCAGCAGACGACCTCCGCAGCGCTCAGCGCAGCGGCCGTCTGGCTGAGGGCCGCCGTGTGCTCCGCCTTCGGCCTGCTGCCGTTTGCGGCGTTCCAGTGGTACGCCTACTGTCTGTACTGTGACCCGACGCGATGGCGCCAGCACCGACCAAGAGGCGCTCTGCTCGCCTACGGCCTGGAGCGGAACTACACGATGCCCGGCTCGCCACCGCTGCCACCCTGGTGCTCTCAGTCCATTCCACTCTCCTACGGGTACGTGCAGCAGCACCACTGGAACGTGGGGTTCCTCAACTACTACGAGCTGCGGCAGCTGCCCAACTTCCTCCTGGCGGCGCCTGCTGCAGCTCTCTCGCTGCTCTGCTCGCTGCGCGTCGCCGAGGCGCTGCTCGAGGCCAGCCGAGCCGCGCTGCTGCGGCAGCGGCCGCCAGAAGGAAGCCGCACGAAGCAGCAGCAGCAGCTCGGAGCTGGATCCGAGCTGGGCCGCCCGCGGCGGCGCTCTGCCGGCACCACAGTGGCCGCAGCACTGGCCGACGTCCGCGAGCTGGACGGGCTGCCCTATGCCGTGCACTTGACCGCTCTCGTCGCATTCGGCTGGCTTTGCGTGCACGTTCAGGTGCTCACCCGGATGCTGTTCTCCTCGTCGCCGCTCGTCTGTCAGTGCCTGGGCCGCGCGTCGGCCCTGGGCGCGCGCTCCGACGACGCGCGCCTCGTCCGTGCTGCGAAAGCGTACTTTGCCGCTTACTTTGTTGTCGGCGTGTTCTTGCATTCCAACAATTTGCCGTGGACTTAGCGGCGGCAGCAGCAGCAGCCTGGCTGAGAGTGGTGGAGGCAGAGAGCAGCCGCGCCGGCCGCTCTGTATCCGATTCCGTTGAGGTATCTCGTGGTTCTGTACCTCGGCCGTCGGAGCTTGCAGAGAGCAAGGCGTCACGGCCGCAGGTGGAATCTGCGCTTTCGTTGCGGTCAGCTATTGAGGAAATGCATGCACTTAGGTCAGTGTGGTTGTGGCACGTCCACCCTGTAAGATGTAGCCTAAAGCCACTCAACGATGCTGGTGAGTGGTGGTAACACGTTGCACTAGCCGTTTCCAATTGTGTGGGCAACAAGGCACGTTTAGTCCGGTTTATAGCATGTGCCCCTTCATTTCGTAGGTACACGTAGGTACATTTGCTCCAAAGGAATCTCGTGCAATGTAGCCAGCTATCAGCCAGCTTGTGCATCCATAGCGCTCTCTTGCATCTATTGTCTCTGCTGCTGCGAACCAAAAAGTAAATCTGGACAAGCAGCATGTTACAGATAAAACTAGATCGACTATCCCAAACCATCTCCTGTTGAATCTGCACGAAATCTAGGTGTCATGTTCCAAAGTGACGTTTCGTTAGACGACCACATCAGCTCCACAGTCAAGTCTGCCTACTTTCAGCTACATAACATTGCTAAAATTCGGGCTTGCTTGTATAAGGATACCACATCTAAGTTGGTCCATGCATTTGTGACATCCCGTCTTGACTTCTGTAACTCACTGCTTACTGGCTTACCGGCATGTGCAATCAGCCATTTACAGCTAGTGCAAAGCTCTGCAGCTAGGCTTGTCTGTCGTGAGTGTCGCAGTTTTCACATCACACCACTTCTCGCCGACCTGCACTGGCTACCAGTGAAGCAACCGATCGACTTCAAGGCTTTGGTGCTCACTTTTAGGTCACTTCATTCTTTGGCTCCAGCCTATCTCTCAGATCTACTCCTCCACCAGGTCAAGCATCGTACCGCCTACTTTCGTAGTCTAACTGTTTACCAATACCTCGTGCAAATCTCAAATCCTTTGGAGACCGTGCATTTAGTTCGTATGGTCCCACAGCCTGGAACTCACTCCCGACTTGTGTCAGAACATCCCCTGACTTGACCACATTTAAAAAGAACTTAAGAACGCACCTATTTAGGACAGCATTTAGTGGGTCCCTGTGATTTGTCCTTTATGTGCTTATGCGTGCAGACACCGTGCATGCTGCCCCACACCAAACTTGCACGCTGACCCTGTGCATGTCACCCTAAACCATGTTATTCATGTTGTTTATCAAGCATAATACCACTCACCATTCGATCACGTTTCCTTTGCAGCAAATGTGAAGCGCCTAGAAAGAGATTGAGTTCTCTGAGGGTACTGTATCAAGTGTATTATTATTATTATTATTTTGCCTGAGGCTGGCTAGGAGAGATCTCGTATGGCGTAATACTCACCACCCAGGTCGTGAGTTCGAGCCCTGCAGTTGGGCGATCATGTATTGCTCACTTCAATCAGTGGTGGCAGCCGTTAAGGCTCTTCGACCACTATGACAATGAGGCTGTTCAATTAACTAACTCTACTTTTTTATGACCCCTCAGTCTTAGCTGAGGGGTAAAGTGCTGGCTCTTCACTACTCAGGTCGTGGGTTCAAGTCAGTGGTGGAGACAAGGGAAGTGCCGATTGCCCCTTTCCCTACAGACAGCAAAGTACCTATATCCTGGAACTCATTTCCTACTCACGACACGACATCCACTGACTTGACCACATTTAAAAATAAACTAAAAACGCACCTATTCATTATAGCATTTAGTGGGTCAGTGCGATTCATCCTTTACATACTTATGCTGACACTGGGCATGCTGCCACTAACTATATTTGCATGCTGACCCTGTGCATGTCACCTCTAACCATGTTATGCGTGTTGTTGAGCTTGGTACCACTAACCATTTTAGCATGCTTCCTTTGCAGCAAATGTAAATTGTCCAGAAAGAGATTGAGATATCTGAGGGCGCTATATCAAATGCACTGTTATTATTATTATTACTACTACTGGGGCAAATCTCCCCTTGCCCATAACCAGAATCCTTGCCCCAAATCTGAAAATCCTGACGGCCCCTGGTTCGAGTCCCTCGGTGGGCGATCCTTTGTTGCTTGCTGCAAGCGGTAGTGACAGCCGTCAAGGCTCTTCTGTCGTTATATAAATGACTGTCAAGTCAGCTAATCTTTTTTATTATTCAAACTGCAGCAAATAATATAATATTTTTGGGAAGAAGGACGGCTTTCAAAGTTGCAAGCACAGCATTCCTTCGTCAAGAAGTAGGCACGATGTCCCAGGTTGCTGCATAAGGATAAGAATTCAATACCAGCGACTCTGTTGCTTGTACTGACTGCGATCAACTTCCTGCGATATGGGTAGGGACCTGTTACCAAATGGCCCCGGGTCGACTAAGAAGGATTCGTTTCGCGTCTCACGAAACTCCAACTGCTTCTTGTCCTCGGGTACACCGAGTTTTTCCCTAATGCCGTATGCCACAAATAAGTAGGAAATAACTTTTGTCCCATGAAAACTTTACTTCTGTGATGAGCACAGTGAAATTCTGACATTCTCATGATACACTGCTAGGCATGGTTAGCGATTAGCGAGGTTTAGTTTGCAATCATTGGAGTTAGGGAGACCTACTGTTGACCAGTCGAGCAACTGCCACTTCTGTACGGGGAACCCATCCGAGCTTAGAATTGGCACGCGCCCCCACCTCCCATCATGAATCCACACATTCCTCCATCGATCGCCCCGCTAACCCCAGCGCTCTGAGCTCCCCATTCCCACCCTCTTGACATGAATCGGCTATCTTCAGGAAAGAGTAACAATTCAGACAGCTAAGAAGGTATTGCTTAGCCATATTTTAATTTCACAGATGCCTGATTAATTCAACGAGAATTCGGGAGCTTACTCAGTGGAGTAAGGCGAGCGCTTTGACCAGGATGCATACTGGACTTTTGAATGGTGTACAATTGACAATATAACGAAAACGTGGGTGGAGACTATGTTTAGGTGGAGGGCTTCTTCAAAGAAGCGATTTGCAGTATAGCTTCAAATCTTGAATATCTTCAGAACCTTTCGGTCATTTTTGTATGACCACAATAAATCAATTTTAAATTTGGTTCGTTTGCTTTTGTTACTTGTCAGTTTTCTCATCTGCAAATGGTCAATTTAAATTAATAACTATGTCGCAAAAGCAAAGTTTGTAGGGAATAATGGCCGTTTCTCATTTTCTATACTTCTTAGACATAAATTAGGAAGTAGCAGCACCTTCTATCCAGTGTCGAAAATTGCATAACACATCGAGCGATACAAAGCTTCTGCATCTCGAAAGCAGCAGAAAGACTCTACTGTCCGAAAAAGGCCAACCCTTCAACTGCTCGTAGAAAATAGCTTCGGAAATGGCAGCCTAGTGTGCTATACACGTCCCATGGAAGCCGAGGAAGCGTGACACGTGATCGCAGTTCATTCAGAGTTCAAAATTCATTCAGAGCGACGGCCATTCCTTAATGAAGTCGACTTTCTGAGGCGTGGGGCAGATTGCCAACGTCAAGCTGTAGCGGTAGCCGCTAAACCTTTCCTGGTTCAAACCTAAACCGTTTTTGTGCTAGATAAATGGGGCTGATGAATCAGCTGACCTTTATTTTTACAATTGTGGGATCGCATGCATGTAGCTGAGGCAGTTCGCTTGACTGATGCGAGCAGACATCACAGGGTTCTCCAAACTTATGTCGAGGTTCTCGACGCTCGCACTCTCCAAAAACTAATAGCTGCAGAGCTCACAAGTACACCAGCCTGATCTGCGAGACATGCCCTTGATTCTCGATGAGTGAGAGAGAGAGTGAGAGAGTTAGTCAAACAGCAACATTTATTAAATCGTCGAACTTGGGTATGACTTCCGCCTTCCCCTGATGCTCATGACGCTCCTTGACGGCGATATTAACCAAAATTGCTCCGCAGATCTTGCTGGTTGGAGAATGGCTATGTTGGAACCTGTAGATTCCGGTTAATAATTTCATCCTTCATGTGGCTCGTCTTACTAGCGCGAACAGCATCGCCGGGGCCTAACCCTAATTTTTCTAGGATGACGTCTCCTTTTTGTCGCGTGTAATCTTGAGTTCATCCGTCCATTCATTTTCTGCACTCTTTAGCGTTGCTCGAGCAGTAACTCTTTACTTCCTATCGAATGCAGATGCAGTCATGAGCGGTTACCTCAGGAAGTAGCAGCGTCAGTTCAGATTCCTCGGCTTCCTCGCTGCAGCAATTACGTTATCAGTCCGTCGCGTGGTTCTCCTTTCTTCTCCAAGTTGATGCTGCCGTCGCAGCAGCGTGTTTGGCTTAGGGCCAAACAATCGTCTCTCACGATCTCTCGCGATCGATCGAGGCCAGCGCGTCGTCGACGTCTCCTCGGTTCGACCGAAATGACTCGGCACTCGACGCGCGAGAAGGCGGTGCAGCAGCAGCCGAACGACTCCATCCAAGTGCAAAGCCGACTCCGCCCAGCTAGCATTTGTCGAGTGCGTTTGACGGCGTCTGGAGGCGGCCAAAAGTTCAAATGGTTTCTTTCTAGGGCGCCAGAGTAGCTACGGCTGGGCTAGGCCCTAAGCCGAGGCCACGTGTCCGAGGACAGAAGCAGTTTGAAAAGGGGAGAGGGCAAAGTAACCAGGCGATTGAACTTTGAGCTTGGCCGCCTCTGACTTTGAACTGGAGACCGGTTATGAAATGCCGCGATAAGCAGGCTTATCAGCAGCGAGCCGCGACATTTATTCACGTAACCCGGTTTATGTGCGACTTTCGACGTGACCGGCACGTAAGGATAGAGCCTAACCGAAGCGGATCTCTCTTTGGGGCGAGTGTCTGCCGGTCGATGAAGTCATTGTTCGAAGAAAATACTAGCGGCTATTACCCCGTAGCTACTATGCATTCTAGGTAGTCGCTTGCCGTATTGACTTTAGTAGACACGAGATTCTCGGCGACCTGGGATTGGCGATCGTTTCGAAGAGTTGACGAGGCATTAGCGGTAGCTCAGCAGTGCATATCGGCATTTAAACTTGCTCCTCGTGAGATCATGGATACTTTGAAAGCAGAAGCAAATCGATGACCGAAGCAAAATGTTACATCCGAATTAAGAGCCGTCCCCGGCCTATATATAAGGCTGCCAACCTGGGAGGATAGTCGAGCGAGCTCATCCGGGCTATGACCACCATGACAGCTGCGCTACTCTTCTTCCGATGGATGCCGGCCGCGCCGATCTCTCTCAAAAGCTCTCAAGTACGCAGCCAGCGATGGGGGCAGCAGCGCCGAGGTTAAAGAAATGTGCGCATATAGGCGACGACGCACAGCTGCTTCGGTCTCGCTTCGCAGAAGGGCTATCGTCGGAAAACGACGGCAAGTACTCGTCTATGGCAGCAGCGGCGCCCTTTTTTTATCCGATTGGTGCAGTCGGGCGCATCGAAACGCCCACCGAGGCAGAGAGTGGGACATTGGTCGCACTTAGCAAGGCCGATACTCCCCGTGAGACTTCTGCTAAAGCTCGAGAGGTGCTTGAGTAGCGGGCGGCCAGGTCACGAGGCCAGGCTTACGCGGCAGAGGGTGTCTGGGAAAACGTTTGAGTAGTAGTTGAGGAGGTTAAAAGGCGTCTGCCAACGGGCGGGGCCAAGTGGCTGCATCGGCGGCGAGGAGCAGCATACGTTTTCGGGTTGCTCGATTCGGGCTAACGAGCCTCACGCACCTCCTGCCTTGCGACTGGCCACCGCTAGGTGGATTGGCAATCTGACCTGCATTCGTTATCCGTCAATGCCCAGCCTACATCGGCTACTGCGAACCTAACCGTCGATAGAGTATCTCGCCGACGGGGATCTTTTATACTGGAGAGGGTCGTTCCATCGCGTGCCCTCATCGGTGCCGAGGGCGTAGGGAAAGGGGCCAAGGGGACCTAAAGCCCCCTTCTCCCCCCATAGAGCAAGGGTTGAGCAGAGCTGTCTCAGCAGAAAATTACCCCAGTTCAACTTCTCCAAAGGGTTACGTTCTCCGAAATTGCCCCTTAGCCCTCGCGGAGGCCGTTAGCCGGTTAGCCTTCCCCGTGCAACTATTGTCCTAACATAGAGAGGGTACCCGACTTGAAGACTAGTTCAAGCGTTTGTGAAATCGGGTCGTGACCGCTTCAATTCTCTTTATTCAGGATTCCGGTCCGTGCCCTCCGCTCTCTGAAGCTGAACTGAACTGAAGCAGAACTCAGCAGCTCGTCTGGTCGTGTTGTGTGCGCCTGCTGCTCCGGCTATTGTGTAATTAGGATGGCAGCATCGGCCACTAATGTATGCCTTGCCTGCAGCAGGTGGTTGGACAATTGGCTCGGCAGAGTCCGGCCCTTGATCTAAGGATGTTACCCGCCGCAGCTGCACGACCCCATATTCGACGAGTCAGCCAGCTTGTATATGTACGCTCTGAGAGAATGAAGATGGAGTCTCGTTGATCGCCCTTCGTTGTCCGCGCGCTCGCGTCTCCGCGAGAACGACCTCCGTCAGAGCCGCTGTCATGCGACACTAGTCTGTCCTCAACGGTACTGCAGTCACTCGCTCGCACCAACGTACTTATCCGACTTCCTTCCTTGCTCCCTAGCTAGGCATTCTCGCATCTCCCACACCTCGGAGGCTACCCGTTATCTGGGTCTCAAAATGTCGTACTCCCGTGGGACATTGATTGCTGTATGGAATGCATGGTCGACGAGCACTGCGCACGAAGAACGATTCCTGCTTTGACCGAAATTGTCAGCACCATTAAGGAAAAGTCGTGCAGTATTGACTGAATAACATGGTCACAGGGTTTTTAATGCTCCGAAAAACTGCTCCTGCACAGAGGGGCGTGGCCTGTCGGGCGGAAGAGGAGCCGTTACTCCGCGCGACACGCATCGCCAAGTGTATCTATGGCGAAGGTAAGTGCCACGCCTGCGCACTGCGCCCCTCATACGGGTATCTAGGCTCTCTTACGTGGTTTATCTGCGCACTGCACGCCGGTTAGTCGCACCGCCGCGTGGGTACACAATTGGACAAGGGTGAGTCTTGGTGTTCGCGGCCGTCTGAACGACGCGCTCTCTCGCTTCTTCTTTGTAAGTCAGCGCGGCTCAGTGCTGTAGCAGTGACGTGCGTGTAGGTGGCGGCGTAATTACGCCTGTCCGGCGCCATCGCGAGTCTCGGGATTCCCGGCGGCGGCTGCGCGACCGCCCGCGACAATCCGCCGCGCGCACGCGCCGCTGATAAAAGACTCCGTGCGGGCGCGTGCGGTGCCTCCTCTCTCTGACGCGAGGAGCATTTTTTGTGCCGCCGCCGCCGTAGCTGGGCTCGGTGGGCGCGGAAGCCGCAGGCCGGACCACGCGGCCCCGGTAGCGGCCGCGCGCGAGCCGGCGCCGCCGCCGCCGCCTCACACGCCGCCCCGTTGCTATACGTTTAGGGATGCTAGCCACCGTCCGTGGACCTTTCGCACGAGCCCTGGGTTGCCGTGCGGCGGCCGCGCGATGTCTGACTAACGGTCGAGTTTTTTGTTGGCCACCTCCCCGCATGGTGCCAAGTGTGCGCGGGCTGCCTCGCTGCGGCGTCTCGCATTTTCAAGCGGCGCAGGTAAAGACCGGCTGCCGTGCGGCGGCGGACGCCGCACCCCGTGCACTCGACCGTGTTCATAGTCGGCGCCGCCGCGCAGGCGGTTAGCTAATGACGGGAGCCCGCGCGCGCCCCCTACCGACCGGGCTCGGCGGTCGCGCGGGCTGTTCGGGCGGCGCCGTGCCGGCGGTTCCGTTGCGTAAGACGGCGGCGCCGCGAGCGAGCTCGTTGCACGTCGAGTCGACGTTGTAGGCCATGGCTAACCAGATCGGACAGCTGCAAATTGCCAAGCCCGCTCCTGACTTCCGAGGCACTGCCGTCGTGAAGGGCGAGTTTAAAGAGATCAAGCTTTCTGACTACAAAGGGAAATACCTGATACTCCTTTTCTACCCACTCGACTTGTACGTAGTTGTCACACTGCGACGCTAGCTTGCTCGTCTATGTAAGGGTGCACAACTTGATGCCGCGACATCCTGTTTTCAGCACCTTCGTGTGCCCGACTGAAATCATAGCGTTTAGCGAGAGAGCGGACGAGTTTCGCCGAATCAATACAGAGATTGTTGCTGTATCGACCGACAGCGAGTACTCCCACTTGGCATGGTAAGATCCACGAGAAAGCTAGCTTTCGTTGGTATGCATGCTATCATTTAGCCTCCTGGCACCAGCTTTGGCGATTTTGAGTCCGATTTTTTGTGTTTGGCCACTGGTTTATGCTGGTTGCACGTGCTCGGCAGGATCAACACGCCACGGAAGCAGGGAGGTCTTGGCAACATGAATATCCCACTGCTTGCCGACAAGGCACTGGCTGCTGCCAGTGCCTACGGAGTCTTGAAAACTGAAGATGGAATAGCTTTCCGGTAGGTGGGCGCTAGTATGTATGTTTGTATGTATGCATGCATGTATGTATATGTATATGTAAATGGTAGAGCTACCTTATCGATAAGCCTGTGGCATCATCTCTGCTTGGGCTTGGCTTTTTTTTAGTGGGCTCTTCATAATCGACGGCAAAGGCATCCTGAGGCAGATAACTATAAACGACCTGCCTGTAGGCAGGGATGTGGACGAGACCCTTCGTCTAGTTCAAGCATTTCAGTTCACCGATGAACACGGAGAAGGTGAAGCTGCGGCCTAGCACGTATGCCTCGGAGACCCGTACAAGAGAGAATGCGATGTGTGCGATATCTGTTTTTGGCAGCCGGCTGTTGCCTGCATGCCCGTGTGCTGGAGTCTTAATACTTTTGTTGTACCGCCTTGCGCTTGCAGTGTGCCCTGCTGGTTGGAAGCCTGGTTCTGAGACAATGAAGCCAGATCCGAAGGGAAGTCAGTCTTATTTCCAGCGCCAAGAAGGCAAGTGAACCAATCCGGCGGACCGCAGCCTACTTACTGCAGTTCCCAATGAGTTTTTCTAGTAAAGAACGGCAAGGGAATCATAGCAACAATACAATACGTTCTTTGTCTGTCTGTTAGCTTCTGTTTATGGCTTTTTCTTCAATAAATCTTGTCTTGCTGCTGGTGGCAATGTAAACAAAAAAGAAAGCTTTTGTGTGAGTGCCTCAATCGTCAGCTATTTATTTCCTTGTAACCTAAGGTGGTGATGTGCAGCTTGTACATTTCTATGTGCCAAATAGTCATTCTGCCTGCCCCAGCATACCCCCACTTTGCCGAGTAACACTTACTACTTGAAATCCTCAAGACTGTTGGCAGTGGTGGCTTGAATTTCAGGTTGGCTCGTGGACAGCTGATGTCGTGAGTGCAAAAGTGAAATGGCCAGACAGTTTGTGCATAGCTGATTAGAGATACTACAAGCAAGCAGGTCACGTGATGCCGTGAGTGCAAAAGGGAAATGGCTAGACAACTTGTGCATAGCTGATTAGAGGCTACAAGCAAGCCCGTGCAAGTTATGAGACAAGGCAAGTCTTACAGTTAATCGCCGGAATACTCGAAATTGAACTTGCTAGCACCTTGTGCAACGCCAGGAACAATAATTAAAATACTGGCTGCGAAGCATTGATGGTCTGCCAATATTTCGACATCAATGTTAAGGACGGCTTTTTTTTTAGCTTCAACGGAAGTACGGCCTCCACGTAAATAATCTGCCCTTGTGGTACTGTTGTAGGGCAAACAACCCGATCCCTTCATTTGCCAAGCCAGGCAGCTTCAAAAGGGATACCCTATATAAACTGAACTTGAGGTCCTTAAAAACAGCACATGGATTCAGGGCCAACTCTACTTACAATAGCCGGCGATACCATGAAAATATCAAATGGGACTAATTTCCTTTAAAAATGTGTACGGAAATTTCCGTTTTGACATCCAGGTTGGTCGGTTGCTTTGCAGATGCTGAAAACAGTGGCTCTTGGATTTGGCGGATTTTCCTCTCTTGAGTATCTTTTCCATTAAGTGGCTGGTATGCATATATCCACTTGCTTCTGCAAACTCGATGCGTGCACTCTGCGCATGCTGCTTGTGACTCCCTAGGTAAGCTTTGTTACCAACCCGATACCGCAGAACTCAGGCTTCTGGTGATTGTTCCCCTTTCAAGGTATCTCCCCAACTTGGCTCAATCGTGGACTAGCCCGTGCAGCTAGTTGTGTAGTCGTCGTTCGAGGTGTAACCTAGGCACATATATTGGTGGCCGTTAGCAAGGCCTAAGAAAAAGCGTCTAGTATGTTGGGCATACTCTTGCTTGGTTTCTAAGACTTAGTTTAGTCAAGTTCCGTCTCTGTTTATGTGTGCGGTGTGTGTATGTGCGAGCACCCACGACCACGTGTTTGTCTTCGTATATGACTCGCTCGAGAGTTCGCACTCTCCGACTGATGAGTCCAGTGCTTGCAGCTCACTATAGTCCGGCAGGCACAATAGATTAAGAGTAATTATGCCTCCCGCTATCTGACTGTTGTTAATTTGACGACCCGGTAATAAGATCCCGCACAACAACATGTATAGCGATGGAGAACGTAGTAGGAAGAAAGCTGGTTGACGGCAAGGCTGGGCCGGCATCCCAGCCTTGGCTTCGATCGTCTCGTGGAGTTTCCTCAGTATTCGGCCTCTCAGGAAGAAGTCAGCTGAACTAATAGATCACCTGGAAGTCTTTTGAACAAATGTCGTAATTCTCGAGTCATACTGGTAATTGCCTAGCAACTAGCCATGGGATTGCACGGCACCATTCCCTAACTATTGTGCTGTATTGATTGGACAGGTGCACGGTCGATGACAAGTGGGTGTGATTATAATTACTTTGTACCCCATGATATGAGCGCCCCTCTATTAAGACCCAAGACAGAAGATCGAACGGGCGGGCGGTCTTATTAGCGGGTTAGGCGACGGAGTAGACGATTCACATCAAACTGTGGAACGTGCTATATTTCTCATGGGGGAAGGCACACCTGAAATTGGCCACTGCTATTGAGCAGAAAGTGCAATTTTAATTTAAAAGTCATTAGTTGCTATCATGAAGGACACGTGATCCACTTAATTACTGGAGCAACCATATTCGCAAATCAAACAAACGAGCTTTCAAGAGAGCGAATGAGAGTGATACAAAAGCAGTCGGAAGAAAGAAAGAGTATACATAGCTGCGAAACATGCTGTGCAGCAAACGCTCAAAGCTTTCTTGCTGGCAGCTTGCTTGTTCGTATGACTCAGAAAGGTTAAAACTTTTGAGGTGGATTACATAGGTTGCTGTACGAAAGGATGAGCTTGTAGGTGACCTGTGTTTTTGCTGACAAAAAATTATCAGTTTCCTCGAATCTGCAAGACATAGCGATTCGTCCATACAATCTTCAGCGTGGCAGTATCCGTATCTTTTTAGCTGAATACGGTGTCGACTCAAAATTAATTGGCCCGAGGACCTTTAATTTTTACACCCTGGCAACTTGTTATACTTGCTGGTGATTTAGTTCTGGGCGATTTCACTAATAACAAATTACAGGTTCTTAGGTGGTAAGTGGACTAGCCTCAGCTGCAGACACCGCCGACCAGCGTTCAACATACTCCGGAGAAATTTTCTTTTGGGCTGTACAAATAAGACTTCTTCAAACGGCAGGAAGTGGTTTTCGTGCACAATGATCTATTTCAGCATTACTCTAGCTTAATGTATCCGGTTTCAGCGATACGTCGGCTTAATGGATCAAGTTTCTAAGCTAACTCAATAAATTTGCTATGTGGCTAGGTACCCGATTCATTTACGAAACCACTGGGTTTTTAAAGAGCAAACAAGCTAAAAGTGTGCACGCAGGGTTTCTACTCAGACTTGAAAGAAAGATATTTTCAATGCTTGTGGTGTCATCACAAAAGTAGCTCACGCCAACGTCGTACAACCGATCTTCTAGTGTAAAGTGATTTAGTGCTTACATCAGAATATGGCCTACACAATGTTAGGAGCTGGGCTTCGATTTAAACTCTTGAGTGCAAGGTCTAGGTCTGCCAAGTACAACAAGGCAAATCCTGACAAAGCCAAATTAAGAAGCTTGTGCTGCAGTCGAAGCTACTGCGGCCGACACGGGCTACCTTCCGGAGGTGGAAATGAGGGCCGAAAATGGAGCAGCTGCTCGATACATAAAAACAATTCCCTTCTGTCAGGCTGCTTTGAGTGACACTAGCAGTGACATTGAAAGTCAGTCCATGACCTCCCACCCGAGATAACAACAGCAGCTCCAGCCCAATAGGGCTAGAGCCGAGTTAGCATGATATTTTATGAGATTTTCAGCTCAGCTTTCAGCTCTCAACCTCGAGGATTCTTCCAACTGAAGTAATGGCTATTCCAGCCAAAGTTAAGCAGCTCGCTATCGCTTGCTTTTAATCGTCACGGCTGAAAAGCGCTGCTGTACTGGTCTAGTACCAGGCACGATTATCATTATTAGTCCAACCCAGCTCTCCCTCATCAGTAGATCGTTCGAGACAACTATTGTCCACGTCCAGTGCGTTGGACGGGAATGGAATGGGGGGGGGGACCGCACGGTCGCAGTTAACAAGTCAGCTACAAACCTGGCAACACTCATTTCATTGAGAGACGGTATTCGATTTGATGAACACAGAACAACTCTCACGAGGAGCCCGGGTTTGCTCTCAATCGATTGAGATGCAAACTAGGAACTAGGTCAGGACAAGACAAGTCATTTCCTACCATCACACTCCTGTCTACTAGTGGAATTCCACTTGTTCCGAGCACATGGCCTCTTCGGCCGTAGCAGCTCATTACATCCATCGGCAACATCGGCAGAGAAAATTGTGCCGTACAACGGGCTGCTCTAGCGAAAATGGAAACACTATCGTCAGCGATAGCTGGCTGTTCAAATACAACTCTGAGGACATTCAACAGCCCAGATTAAACCAGAATGCACTTAGTGGAACTTTAAAGGAGGATATATGTAGGTCCTGCCATAGGGTGAGAACAAGTAGGTGCTGCACCTGCTAGAATGGCGACGAATCTGCATAGATAGGAACACTTATCACAGGGGTTAGGGATGGAAGTGACCGAGCGACGGCCTGCGCATCGGCACAGCAAAGCAGATGACGGCGATCTAGGCAGACGATCTAGCTGTCGAAGATTGATAGTGCGGCGGCCATAGCTGCGATGCACTCAATGTCGATGGACGCACCGGCAGCTGTGCCACCGCGAACGGCCGCTCAGCCATCAGCTCTGCCGAGCCAGGCAGGCCAGTGAGTATGATATGATGAACTGATTCTGAGCCGTGCAATTATCTCAAAGGAGCTCCCGACCTCAAGCTGACCCGGCGGCGTCGGTGCATTCTGGCAGCAGGCCACGGCCAGGCTAACCTTGCTGGCCGGTGATTATGCACAAGACTTCCCATACTAGAGTGAGGATTTCAAAAGTGATGCAGGCTCGAGATCTAATAGTGCTGTGGTGTAAGTCATTTGAAGTATTTCAGGGCAGACACGGCAACGAACTTCTCCAGAAAAAGCTCCGAGTCGAGAACAGCGATGTGAGCGGCACGGCCGATCATGGAATTGGCACCGCCGGGCAGAGCGTGATAGACGTCGTAGCGCACGACCGTGAGCTGGCGCCGATGCATCAGTGGTTCCAGCAGGTTGTGCACCATTTCGACGTACACTTTACCTAATGCAACGCAGACAAGGCAAGCAGTCAAGGTCGACGACAGCGGGACAGAAGCCGATGGCAAGCTGTAGCACGATGGCGAGATAAGAAAAAATTGAAGATTAAAATTTAAAAATGAGCGAGACACCCGGACAGGCCACAACACGGAGCCGGTATTCCCAATGGACGACCACTATACCGGCGACTCTCATCTGCTGACCGGATGCACCATGGCACCACAGCCTACAGTGGTATTGTAGGAAGCCGCAGAGTAGGACTCGAAATGAGAGGGGCGCAGCAAATATGAAGATGATAAAATGCAAGAAAAAAGGAACAGCAACACTTTTCCGACACGATAACGAGGAATCCGCCCAGGGAGGGGGAGGGAAGGAGATAATTCGCTCTGGCCTCAGGGGCCTTATACTAATATAAGGGCAGTGAAAACGGACTGGTCGAGGAGAAAGCAGGCAAACAGACACACACACACACACACACACACACACACACACACACACACACACACACACACACACACACACAGGAGAGAGAGGGAGAGAGAGAGAGAGAGAGAGAGAGAGAGAGAGAGCAGCAGCGGAAGTACTAGGGACGAGAGGCAGCGTAGCTTGCACGAGGTTAGAGGTAGCAAGAGGTCAGGCAGGTGTATGAGTGGGGGGGGACAGGTTACCGCCATCTCGCCTTCGCCTTCTCTCGCACGCACCGGCGCAGTCTGGCAGGCGCAGCCTGTGCTAAGCTTCCGGTGCTAAGCTCTCACCGTAGTCGCTGGTGTCACGCACGGCAGCTCGGCACAGCTCGATTCGAGTCGAGTGGTATGGTGCGTACTTATCCTGCGGCGAGCTGACGAGCAAGATGTTCTTGAAAAACTCCAGGCCTGAAAGATGCGCATCGGCTTGCAGCGCTCGAAGTGAGCACAATGTTGCAGTGAGCCAAAACCGAGAGTGTGACGCACGAAAAAAGTGTGCATGTGTGTGTGCGCGCCAAGTGCACGGCCATAGTGGCAGCAATGCGGCAGACACGGATCTGACCAAAACCAGTGCAGTGCGCATGCGTGGTAGGCATGCGTGAACTAGGCAGCGCTGCACGTCCAGTGCCCCCCCCCCGCCAAGGGATCTCGGTGCTTTCCAACGTTGATCATATTTTCAGCAAAGCTGTCTGCTTTCTGGTATGTTGGCATGTTACATTTCGGAGATGCAATATAAAAGCTTAGTTGAAATGTAAGCTTATAAGCAAGTATTAGCTGATTTAACAGCCTCATCTGTACAGCAGCAGAGGAGCCTTAAAAGCTATCACCAGCGCTCGCAGTTGACAATAAAGCACGGCAACAGTGATCTGTGGCCAGATGGCGAGGCATCGCATTAGGCTTCTGCACCACAGGGCTACGCAGGGCAAGCCAGGCGGTCCCCCCCCCTCCTCGGGGGATTGGAGGAGGGAGTAGAGGCCACAGCACTGACCGGGCTGCTGGCTCAGCTTGTACAGGAACGTCTCCTTCAGGTCGAGCTTGTCTCGAAGCGACAGCTGAAGCAGTGAGCTTGACTTCTTCAGCTTCTGTATGACCCACATGCCTGCAGCGCACGCACGCGCGCGAGGGGCCGCATGGCTGTGTGAGTTGGGAAGGCGAGCACGATGAATGGACGTCACACGAGCAGCGCGCGCACGCGCTCCAGCTGCTACAGAGTGAGGGCAAGAAGGCATCGGCACCGGGACTCGACGCCCGAGCCTTGACTGGCTAGTCGAGGCGCAGAGGCGTCTGGCTGGACTGTGTGTGCTGAATGCTACGACATTTTAAAGCGTCTAGAAAGCGATTGAGTTCTCTGATGGGGGCTTTATCAAATGTATTTTTGTTATCATTATTATTACACTGAATGTGCCCTCAACAGCGAGTCCCTTCGGAGAACCACGGTAGCGAGCGCAACGAATAACCACTGTCAGTTGGCACCATTTCCTTAACGAGAAGCAAACTGCAACTACATAATAATGATAATAATAATGCACTTGATAAAGCGCCCTCAGAGGACTCAATCTCTTTCTAGGCGCTTTACATTTGCTGTAAAGGGAAATGCAATTGAATGGTGAGTAATATCATGCTTGATAAACAACAAAAGAATGAATAACATGGTTAGGGGTGACATGCACAGGGTCAGCATGCAAATGTGGTTAGTGGCAGCATGCACAGTGTCAGCACGCATAAGCACATCAAGGACGAATCGCAGGGACCCACTAAATGCTGTCCTAAATAGGTGTGTTTTTAAGTTCTTTTTAAATGTGGTCAGGTCAGGGGATGTTCTGACGCAGGTCGGGAGGAAGTTCCACGCTTTGGGAGCATAAAGTACGACAATATAATGCAAAAGTAAGTAGCCGTTATTGTATAGCATCAGCTGAGGACAATTTAAAATAGTGACTGAAGCATTAGCTGGATGTGTAGGTGCTAGGAATTTTTTGGGTGGGGGCTAAACCGTAGACATATATAGGGTGGCCACCTCCGACTGAAGTTCTTTCGACAGACCCTCAGGCAAAAGAGCTGCCATATTTACTGTGACAATGTTTTCCTTTATTCTTACTCTGCATACTGCTGTTGGCGAGCTAACTTTCCAATAGCCAGCGACCTTCGAAGGCATTATTTCCACGGCGTACATATATAAACACGAAACAAGGGTTCTACGAATATTTGGGCAAGTTTGTACAGACATGCAAGAAAGTATTTTGCCTCATTCGCTGGTTCTCACATCTCTCACTGGACATGTGGGTCCAGCTGGATACCGATGCGCTATGCAAGTGCGCAAGCAGCACATCTATTACATAGATAGACATTGATATCACAGTCACATCTATCAGCTCTATCAGTCATATGTGCACTGTGTGTAAACGTTCGCTGGCAATTCCATGGCCCCCAAAAAGCCGTTGGCTCTCTCTCTCTCTCTCTCTCAGGCAATCGACGACACGGAAGTGAGCACTCCCTCGGATACTTCCCAGAATGCCTCCGGCGCTTCCTTCGAATGCCAGGTGGCTGTCCCTATTGGGAAGCCAGCCCGTGAAGGCGACCTTCGGCATGCACGGCCACTCCTCCACCCGTGTGTGCACACAAGTGCAATAGCCTCTCTTAAAACAAAAAAGGAGAGAGAGAGCCTCCTCTGGAGGAGCACCGCGCATGCCACCGCACCAAGTCGATGGTGCCGCCACCCGGCCGCTCCGACTTGGTGCGCCCAATTCACGGACCTGCGTCTGGACCTTGAAGGTGCGAACCTAATCGAGCACTACCCTGAAAGGGCCCTCAGCCCTCTATCCAAAGGACACTTGGCCCGCTTCCGGCCAGCAACACGGCATGCGTGCATGCATGCATGCGCTACGCAGGACTCGCACGTCGAACCTACGACCTCCTGCACGACCAGAGGTCGAAGTTCGGCCAGAGGTCGAAGCACCAAGCACTTTGACAGGATCCACGTCGAAGGTGGCACGAGCCACACAGAAGGAAGAGCTTGAAGGAAGGAAGGACAGAAGGAAGTGCTTGGCACTGTGCCGAGTGCGATGCTGAGAAAAGGTGGACGCCAGAACGCTCTGAGCTCGCTAGTTTCAGCACCTGGGAAGACGCCGCCACTCACTCGCTTTGATGCAAGGAAGGCAAAGCGAGACACTGCTGCCCAGGCTGCTGCCGTGGCGGCGGCGGCAGCCTGAGCAGCAGGAGAGCAGACCGACGACACGGCAGCACGGGCTGCACTGCGAGCAGGATAGACAGAACGCAAGCTGCCAGTACTGCGACTGCAGCGCTGCACGGCCACTCACCCACGTTGACGAGTCCGCTTTGGCCAAACAGCGTGCCCAGGTGCGGGCCCGACAGCGACAGGTACGTGTGCAGATTGGGCAGCAGGTGCTCCAGCTTCGGGTGACCCAGGGCGGAGCGAATGATTATGTTGCCGAGCGAGTGGCCCACGAAGCTGTAGCGCGAAGCAAAAGGGGCGTGCGAGGTAAGATAAGGGGCCATGGCAGCAATGCGGATGCACGCTCCCTGGTCTGAGCGGCGCTTGCTTTCAATCAAACGATTGGCACAGCCCTCTGCACAGGTGCGTGAGCACACACGCACACACGCACGCGCACACACACACGCACACACACACGCGCGCGCACACACACACACACACACACACACACGCAAGCTGACAATGCAGACCTCCGGGTACCGCTTAGGCAACAGACAGTCGAAGCCTTGAGCAATCGAGGCAGACACTACCAGAGGCAGCTGCCTTCTTTGCTCCTCCTCCTTGTGCAGAGCTATGACACCTTTCGCTCCGGTGCCATGTCGAATAATCCGGCCATCGGCGCAGCAGCACACGTACACGGTAATGGCCATATTTACGCGGCTACTGAAAATCACAATCGCATGGCATGCAAGGAATGCCATTTTCAATTCTAAATCCTGCCCTAATGTGCTCCTGGCTTTGTCACACTAGGTCATCAGGAATCGGGGCCGGAATGGGAAGAAGTGCCGACTACGCAGGTTGCTATTCTAGCGCGAACGTTGCTCAATATGACGGTACAAGCTTGCGAGCAAGCCACCAGATGATTAACATGCATGTCCGGATGTCTCCTCTGAGACGGTATCGCAGCCTGAAATGGACATCAAACACATGAGCACGTGCTGAACGAGGAGGCATCGAGAAGGGCAAAAAAAGAAGCAAGAAACCCTGCCGGACAATCACAGCTGAATGAATCTGATGCGACTGGCGGAAGGGGGGCACAGACCAGTGCTGGGACCCCCCCCCCCACCAGTGCTGGGACCCCCCCACTGGTCTGTGCCCCTTCTCATCGCCAGTCGACTTGCATTATTAGTCCAGCTAATACAGGTTCATACAGCCCTGCCAGGTTCTGCTACGGGCAAAGTGCTCATAGCAGGTTGTTCAACACGGTTGCCAGCTTATGTTCATATTTACGTTAAACAGACATGTTTTAGCTATCTTTTTCAGCTTATGGTTTAGGATTTTGGGTTTATTATTTAGGGGTTGTATATCTTGGGGTTTACGGGTTAGATTTTGTATTTTCTTGTCTGGTTTTGAGACTTTGGGTCTAGTATTTAGGTATTAGAGAGAAACTCTAAATGAAAAGATAACTAGAAAGCGTTTATTTAACGTAAATGTTAATAAACATAGGCTGGCGACCTTGTTGCACAGCTTGCTATGAGCACTGTGCCCATAGCTGAACCTCTCGCATAGAGGCTCGAGACTCCGCTACGGAGCTTCCGCTTTCAGCCTGGTTCCAGGTTTGCAAAAAGAAACGAAAACCATGACACGTCAGAAAATTTAAAGCAATGCTCACGAGGGCCAAGTTGTACGAGCATGCCCCATTGCGTTAGAAGTGCATGAAGGTCAGCAGGCACGCACGAGCCGGGCTACCGATGGCAGTCCCAATTCTGTCGAAGTCAAAAACAGCGCCCAGTGCTCAGCCCGGCTGCGGCTCGATCTACGTATTCGAACAAAAAAAGAGCGGGAGTGTGGCAGATCGTCGGTCATCATGCAACCTCTGACATTTCAGCAAATCACATGCCAACCTTTAGCAGCATTTAGCAAGAACGGCCAGCCAAGGCATCGGCAGCAGCACCAGCCGGCTGGCAGCAACTGTTGCTATGGGACAAAATTTGGACAGCAGAGCAGCATCACCACCTTATTCGTGCAGGTAATGTCGAGTACATGTCCAAATGATGCAAGATCTCATTGACGAGCTTTTCGGTCATTGTCTCGAAGTCAACAAAGGTGTCCTGTGCAAAAACAGATGCTGCTGCTGTGCCAATAGACAATGTACAGACGCCGTAAGTTAATAACTAACCCTGCTGAACTCACGTGAAACCCTCGCCTTAAAGATGAACAGCGTGGTGCTTACACGCTAACTCACATAATATTAATATCACAAATATCATCTAGTCCCTGCTGCCTCGATACTAAGTATGACCTTCCCTCACTGGCTCTAAATGCTACAACAAGACATTAGTCCATGCTCTGAATGATTTAGATTCTCTCTATGCACTTACATTACACCCTCGTCCAGGTAGGCCTATGGTTTACTGCAGAAATTAGACTAGCTAGGACTACTAAGCTTACTACTCAAGCTTACAAAGGCATTCAAAATCAACATTGACAGTTTATCGACTGACATACAAGGACTATTGAAGATCGTACCAATCCATTCTAGCTGAGGCCAAGTCTAGCTCCTATAAAAACATCCTGAAATCACAGATGCACAATCCAAAAATGCTGATGTTGACAATCGACTGTCTCCTTAACCGCTCCCAGATCAACCAACAGCTTACCTAGTGATCCTTGTGGTGATCTAACAGAATGTTACTCTTGTTTTGTTTGGTCAACAAGATAGATAACCTACTCTCCTGCTGCTGACTGTGGCACATTCCTTCCAGCAGTCCTAAGCTGCTACTTCCATGCTACTCACGACCTCAACTGCTCTCCTGACTCAGCTATGCTTCTCACTTCTACGCTGTTGCATAAGATGAAGTCTGTTGGCTACTGAATGCGTACCGAAAGCTGCTTAAGTTTTGAGCGTGCTAAATAAAACTTTCCTGCACAACACTACCAGCCCTCTAGATCCTATATCCAACAGGCCTCTCATTAAGAAGGCAACATTAGACAAGGAGAACGAGGAGAAGCAACCCCGCCCTCTACCTACTGTCGTTCTTACAAAAGACACTGAAGTGATTAGTGGCAGAACAGCAAAACTCTTCCATCAAAACTTCAAACCTAGCAATCAAGTTCCAGCCAGCTTCTACAGCTAATAACTAATAGCACTTCATGCATTGCTGTAAATGTATAACGAGTTATGCGAATACAGAATTAGGTAGTCGTTCGGCTTGTTTTACAGGATCTTCTGACAGAGCTTGATAATATTGATCATCAGGTTTTTCCTGATGGCCTACTATCTCGTTTGGGCATCGCTGGCACTAGATTTCAAATCGTTTAGGTCCTACCTCAATGGGAGACTTCAGAGCCTTGATGGAAATAGGCAACGATCATCAGAGAAGCCTCTAAAGTATGGAGTACTAGGGGTACGCCAGCCAGGGCTCTGTGCTTGGCCCACTTCCTTTCACAATTTATACCCTCCATCGTGCTGACGAAATCGCCAAGCACAATCTATGCTTTGGCTTTTAATCCAGGCTTTCGTTTTTAAGCAGATGACACCCGTACTTTGATCCCTCCCCTGCCTTCCATCACATACGAGTCTCTTACCTCCCTTGCTACATGTATTGCTAACATTTGGACTTGGATTACATAAGTTTTTTTTTCAACGTAAAACATACAATAGAAATAACTAACCAGCTATGGGCAAAACTAGTGTTAGTTGGACTTCAGAAAACTTGACTCACAAAATGGGCTCGACCAGCATAGATTCGATATATAGATCTCTCTCTCTCTCTCTCTCTCTCTCTCTCTCTCTCTCTCTATATATATATATATATATATATATATAGCATATCGATTAATATAGATATCGAGCCTATCTATGCAGAATAAGGTGAAACAGAAAACCAAAAGCACAATGAGCACAGACAAAGGCATCGCGCAAAGCACACCCACACACAGATGCAGCTGACTGCAGTTGCATTCGCCTCTTACGAAGTGGAATGTGGAATCGGCCATTACAACTAGAATTACGACCAGTGTGCCGGTGTTGCAGGGAGCTGCTGGCAAGGCAAAGAAGCTCTTATACGTTAAAGAGCATTTCGGGTAGTAACCAGCCAGTGACTGCAGACACAAAATCCAGCGCATACTGCAACAGTATGAAAAAAAGTGATAGCCCACCTTGTTACTCTCCGACATAAGAAAATCCATTCTATCACCGGGCATTGCTATTTCCAGGTAGGTACGAACCAAACGAAGATCCTGGTTGTTACCTGGAAGACAATTCACGATAAAATCATTATGCGGTCGAAAAAATATGAAAAAAAACAGCCCCACTGCTCTTCAAGGCTTGCCAGGACCGGAGGTGCACAGGCAACAGCAACTGCTGGACAGAAATGGCAATGCAAACGCATGAGGTCATAATGACAGGCACATATCAGCCACTTGATTTGTAAGCTGGCATGCTAGGTAAGGCAGTTGCTTTTCACGACCACAGTCCCCGAGGTCACGAGTTCGAATCCCGCTGTGGGCGATCCTTTATTGCTGCTGCAAGCGGTGGTGATAGCCGTAAAGGCTCTTCTGTCACTATACAAAAGAGGCTGAGTTAAATCAGCTCGTATTGCTTTTTTAAGCTAGGAACTAATTGCACATAGTGCTCTAGCCTAGCATTAGCTGGGGAATAGCCAAGGTCAGAGCCAAATGTGTAGCGTTCTTCGCAAGCAGGCACAGGACTGAGGAACTGAGGTGAAAGAAGAGGAACATGAGGAGGAGGAGGAGGAAGAGGAGGACTGCATTGATTCAATGTGCAGAAACCGATATAATAATAGTAATAATAATTATTATTATAGTAAGACATTTGCATAGCACCCTAAGAGAACTAAATATCATCTATTCACTTTACATATGCTGCAAAGGAGGCCTGTCAATTGGTCAGAGATAACATGCACAGTGCCAGCAAGCATAAGCACACAAAGGATATTTTACACGGGCCCAGCAAAGTCTGTGAGGAACAGGCGCATTTTTATAGCTTCCTTTTAGATGATCGCAAGTCAGGGGATGTCGTGTCGTGATGTCAGTTGAGAGCGAGTTCCAGGCTTTGAGAGCATACCAACTAAAGGCACGGTCTCCAAAGAATTTGAGTTTAGTAAGAGGCACATCTAAACAACACGATTCAATGGAAAGGGTAAGCAATGCAATGATTGAAAAGTAGTTAGATAGCAGGACAGGACAGAAGAAGATGACGAAGGGTGACGCTAAAAGTGGGTGACAAAGATCTTGGTCAAAATGCTGCTTCATGGGGCACCAGCGCCGGTTCATGAGCAGTGTTGTGATGTAGCAATTGCAATGTTCGAGCCTCGCTGAAGAGCTCTAAAGCAACTACAAGTGTCTTAAAGGACAGGCCAGAATACCTTTGAGCAGTGAGTTATAGAAGTCAAGATGGAATGTAAAAAATTGATGCTCCAGCTTGGATGTGGCATCCTTGTCTAAGCAGGTTTAAGCAATCTTTTCAATGTTAAACAGCTGAAAGTAGGCAGACTTGAAGCTGATGCGGTCATCTAGTGAAAGGTCAGTTTGGCACAGGACAGCCAGATTGAGTGCAGATGCTATACAAGATATATTGGCAAAGTTTATTTTGAGTTAGGCTTTCTTAATTCTGAGTAACACTAGGTTTGTCGATAACTGGTAACTTGGTTCTGTCATTTAATTTGCGAAAGTTTGGTGCCATCCAGGTACGAATGCCAGCAATACATACAGTAAGGGAGTTGACAGAGTTCGACGTGCTGGAAGGGATCAAAGCACAAGTACAACTGTGTGTCATCTGAATAAAAATAAAAGTCTAGATTATAGCGCAAGTAAAAATAAGGCAATCGCCAGAAAGACTAGTACCAGTGTAACAGCCCATGGGCTTACAATTACATGCATTTATATGCAGAATAAGCTGGGAGGATATTTACTATTTTTCCAAAGGCTGGGTTATTTTGAACATTCAGTCAAGCATGCTATAAAAACAAACATGTAAGCACGGTATTCTTGCTCAATCACATCACCCATGCTCACGCGAAGATTACAAATCAAAGGAATGCACAGGAAGAAGTAAAAGTGAAGAAATGGTTGCAGACAAAGACGACATATAGCACACTGCATGTGTGCATGCATACATACTGTTGCTGAATAGGCAGAAAAAAATCAATCAATTTGGGAAAAAAGCCAGGCATGGCAAAAACCTTCTTCATAAAAAGAAATGAGTTCGAATTCCGATGCTTCGAATCATACAACGTTAGCCAGAGACGTCCGACATAACCTACCATCAAGACCGTGGACGCCGATAATCAAGTGCATATCTTCTCGCTCTCTCTTGCCAGGCAGCCAAAAATATGGAATGGATGAAGGCAAGCTAGCAAAATCACTACAATTGCAGTACGACAATAGGTTATGACAGCTTTAAAGTGCAAACACCATCCAACATCCACGTGTCTAGAAAATTCGACACCACAGACTGCTGCATTACTAAGTGATTGACGTGAAACTCTATCGATCATTGGCAGTGCCTCTATTAGCAACGTACAGCAGGTAAAGTAGAATAACTGCATATGATCGTCATTCATGCCCCTTTATGTAAAATCCTGGCAATGACGGCATCTCTTCACCAAAGCCAAAAATATACGACATAACTGCTATGTCATGGTATGCAGCAGGTACTAGCAGCACTCTCTTCCCAATCGCTCACAAGCACTAGGAGGAGCATGCTGTTTCCTAAAGAAATATTCCACTTAGACTGACCAGCATCGTCTACAGCAGGAGGAGCAGAAGCAGTAGCTCTTCATACGGGAAGGCTCGAATGAGCAGCTCGTGCTCATCTGTCCCAGGATGCTTTCAGAGGCACCTGATAAGATTCTGTCAGAGATCTATACTAATGCTATCCTGGAAAGAGACTTCCACGACACACTGCGGGGGGGGGGGGAGCATTGCCTCAGGCTGTAAGAACACACGTTGAGATGTTAGCTGCAACTAGAACACAACTGGGATCAACTGTGAGCAATGCCCAACGTCCTCATTAATGTATCGAATATCACGACACAGGACCAACCTAAGCTGATCCGACATCGGCTCCCTGTCTAATTCTCTTACGACAAAAGTAAACAAGTAAATACACAGTAAGTACATTTAAACCCACCCGTTTGAACACATTACACGACTCAAGCACCGTTCCTTTGCCGATGAGCGCATATAGACATATACGCACGGGGCACACGATAACATGCGAATGCACACACAACACAACACAAACACACACACACACACACACACACACTAAACACACAAACAAACACAAATACCATGTTGTCTTCCAAATTAAAGCACATTAGTGTTATTTGATAAAAAAGTGAATTCAGTATATAGGCTGCATCATTTAGAAGAAGAGAGACATACAACTATTTTACCAGTCAATTCCTTTGACAGTTCGCAGATATTTATTCGACATCGTGCAATCATTAACGTTGAACAATGTGAACACTTAAAGCTATTTATTCACATCTTGTCTTAGACATACATGTATACTGCCGTATATACCTGATATATGCTTGAATTACATAATCTATAATATCCTGCAGGTATAATCAATATATATAATTTTGAATGAGAGTATATGAGTGAGTCCATAAACACAGCGGTAGTTGATCTGGGGCTCATGCTAATGAATATTTTTATACTTATGGTAGTAGTACGATGGTGCAGCTATAATGACGTCATCTTACCTGATTTAACAGCCTCATTTGTATAGCAGCAGAAGAGCCTGGTCGTCTATCACCACTGCTTGCAGTTGGCAATAAAGTATTACTCAACTGTAGGATTCGAACCCACGACCGAGGTCGTAGAGATCTTTACCTCATAGGTTATCACGGCGATGCCAAAAATATTAGTGGAAATTATTTACTAAACCTAATTTTGAATAGTTTTTCATTTTCCCACTTTTAAGACTTAAAATCATTAAGAAAGAACTAGCTGAACACATGCTAGTAGGGCTGGCTCACCAGCTACGTCAGCAAAAACTCAAGGCTCACCTAGCAAAGCAAAGTTTGAGATTCCCATGAATTTTCATGGGTATAGACTCGTCAATCTACACTCAGCAACTAAGCAAAATATACTAAATACACAAAATAATAAATACTATAAATAAATACTAAATCCACAAAGCAAAGTCTGGCCACAGCTGCTGTAGATTTGTTCGAGTAATAACAGGGATTTCAACGATGCTAGGCATACTAAGGTTATGCGCAGCCTTATGACAGCCCAAAAAACGCATGTCCTGTTCGTATGTAAGCGGTTAGTGTAACTTTGACGAATCACAAGTCTTTCTTACCTCCCCCGTGGCAAAGCCAGAGGGGCCAGGGGGCATCTGCCCCCCTCCCTGCAGGGGGCAGTGACCTGTCCGCAACCTATTCCTATACCCCAGACCATCACCAACGACAAAATTATGTCTTAATTCCACTGGAGGAGCAATCATGGAGTTAATGTTGGATAGATACTACGATTTTGCGCTATAATTATTTTTCATTAATTGCAAGTCTAGCTCTGATCCTAGCTCGGCCACCGCCCCTTTGCCTGGCTAAGAATAGTGGCTGGCCATCAGCATCCGCATTGCCTTTTCTGCTGCAGCACATACCACAGAGCCCGAGTTTTACTGAAAAGGTCGGCTACTGGGTGTAGGCCGAACACCCATCTCAGCCACCTGTCGATGTCGTCCCTATAGGTTTTGATCACGCGACTGGATGAGCCACTGCATCAGCACAACGCCGGATCCATAGAAAATACTTTACTCAAGTTATTATTGGTCAAGCAAGTTGGATTTCAAAGCTGCAATACTATGCTAGGGGATTGTCACATTTGACAGCAAGATAATGACCCAAGCACACTTGACACTGCCAGGCCAGTGAAGCAGCTTTTTCTGACGCATCCTTTGAGTGGAGCTGATGCAGTAGCCCAGCCAGTCACCTGATTTCAACCCCACAGAACAATTATGGAGCGATATCGACAGGCAGCAGATGCATGTGTTCTGCCAACACCAGTAGCCAACCTTTTCAGTAAAACTAAGGCTCTGTGGTATGTGCTGCAGTAGAAGAGACACCACAGAAGCTGGTGGCCTCTATTGCCTGGCCATATCAAGGGAGCAAGGTCATAAAGAATAGTGATGGGCCGACGTCGCACTAAACGCCTACATACGAACAGCATATGTGTTTGTTTTGTGCTGTCAATAAATATCTTCACATGCTGTGCATAATTTTTGTATGTCTGGCATCCTAGAAAACCCACTTAATTACCCGAAAATTTTACAGCCACAGCAGCTGCAGACATACTACAAGGATTTCTGTTTGAGGCTGACTGCATATTATTTTGAATGTTAATAATGAGTCCGTGCAGGAGTGGGTCTGCACACATAAAGTTGCTGACATCATGCTTAGGTATCCTTGGTGATATTTATAGTATTAACTTGGTCTTCAATTTTCAAACTGAATTTCCCCACGATTTTTTGTGGGCACATGCTAGCATGTAAACTAATATATACATGGTACTGTAGATTATATAAGAGTCCCATTTTGTTGTAACATGCATGCCACCTGAATTTTTCATACGGATTGCTGCACCATCAAATGAGCACGCAGTAAAAGCCCTCTGCATGCATGGTATCTGCTAGAAGATTGACCATACACGCAGAGAGAATATGCATCCAGCTATAAACCAAGTGTTAAGGTCTGGGTCTGCAAGTGATTATCCTCGCTTCCTATTTGGCTTTTGGGGTTCGGTCAAATATTAGCTAATACTAAGGCCAACGAAAGAGAGTAACTAGCAGAGACTAACGACATGGCGGTGGGAAAGAGAAGGTGGACATTCCTAAGAACAAAAATAGGGCCCCTACAAAAAAAGGAGTCTCTATGTGTGCTGACATGATTTGCACAATATAATTCTTCGAATAAAGTGTTACTACACCACAAGCGCCAGGTGCAGTCAGAGCCCTTGGCACATGCATTTCTATAGTAGGTTAGGTGTCTTTCAAGAAACTGAACAGTGTACAGTAAACAGTAAAAAGTAGTCTACAGGTGCTCAGCCTGGGTTTTAGTCCAGGAGTAAGGTGCTCGCTCGTCACGACCCAGGTCATGGGTTCGAGTTTTGTAGTGGGCGATCCTTTATTGACCACTGCAAGCGGTGGTGATAGTCTTTAAGGCTCTTGTGTCGCTATATAAACTTGTTATATATAAACTGTTAAATCAACCCACACACTCTCACCAGACCGGTTTTAGATATTTCCAAGGCGTAGCCAGTACAAAGGTCAAGCAAGACGGTTACAACCATTTGGCTAATTTTCTTCGACAGAAAGACTTACAGCAGTCAACAAACAATAAAAGGCAGCAAAAGATAGCCGGACCAAGTTTGGCAGCATATTGGAGCCCATAATTGGTAGTAAGCTTGCTAGCACTTGTTAAGCCTGAAAGCAGCAAAAGAGTGTAGGAGCCTCATCATAGCTGCTTTGTCCCATTGAAGATGTGAAATGTAAAACAAAACATCAGAGAGCCCCGAGCTCGCTAGGCAGATGATAACTAAGGAATATGTAATAAAAAGCGAGAATCAAACGAATCAATTAAGTAAACAAAGCATCTTACGGGTGAACAGTCATGCAAAGCTTATCGACGTCTGAGCAAACGACTTGCCACGTAAATGCACATTCGCTAGTCCATCTACTTATCATATAGTACAGCAGATCACACACGGCCCTACCTGTACAAATGTCCCGAATAGTTCATTTGCACTTTTATTTCTTCCTTTGCAGTAAGAAAACTGTAACAAGTCGACAAAAAACAAAATATCTAAGTGCAAGAAATCTTGCTGACGCTGGAGCTGACCAGGTACTGAGAGTCACGGGGGGGGGGGGGGGGGGGTGGGGGCTACCTGGCTGCAACCAGCACCCCCATAGAAGCAGCCAGCCTTCATCCAGTCTCAACAGGCTTAACCTCCATCAAAACAATTTCTAGCTATGCTGTGCAGCGAGTCCTGAACAGCAACGGACCAATTAGGGGGAGGGGTGGTGCACGTGATGGACGAGCGATGCAGACCGAAAATGAAACGTACAGGCAAGCACGGGCCAGCGAAGAGAAGAAGGCGTGCGCTATCGACTGATTTCGGCACTATTTTCGAGCCAACTATTTCCTTAGCCCACGAATAAACCTGAGACCCCCTGCGACGTTCTCAGACGAAGGTGAGAGCGAAGCACCGCCGTGCCGATCGATGGCTGCGTGCGCGAGTGCGTGTGGGGGGAGGGGAGTGGGACTCGCTGACCTGAGCATGGCATCAGCCACGGGCTGAACCAACGAGGCTTCGGCACCACCGCCGCTGGCGCTCGGTCGCCGCTGGTGCGCCTGCTGCTGCTGCCCTTGCAGCGGCAGCACGAAGGTCGGCGCCGATTTCGACTGCGCCATGCCTGCCGATACGCCAGCCTTGACCGCAACCAAAGCGGTAGCTGCAGTGGCTTCGGTAAAAATAGGCAACTCGTGGCTCGATGCCGAGGAGTGCACGATTGATGACGATGACGGCTGCAGCAGCTGCTGCTTGGCCTGCGACGACGACGGCAAGGCAGCAGCAGCAGACGGGCCGCCAGCCACATCGGCAACCATCAGCGAAACGCTGGAGCAGCTGACCGAGGCACAGGTCTCTGTTGTCGCAGCATCGCCATTGCCACCGTCGGACACGTCTCCGTCGTCGCCGCTAGCAACGGCTCCATTCTCTTCCGCTGCCGTGACAGCAGGCGGCGCCGGTACATTGGCGAGCCATGTCGACGGTCCGTTGAGCATCGCTGCAGGCACCGCTGTCAGCGGAGAGTTCACGCCGAGGGCGGCCGCCAGAGCCGTCCCATCGTCGGTTTGGCCGTCGCCGCCGCTGCTGCTCGAGGAGGCGACAGCAAAGTTGAAAGCCAGCAGCTCACGCCGCGGCCCGACGGCTCGCACGGCCGAGCCGTCTGCGGTGCCGCTGGCCGTGACCCGATCGCTGCTGCCACTGCCGCAGCCGCCACCGCCAACGTCGGCGACCGCGCAGCCGTTCGCAGCTGCCGCCGCCGATGCCGAGCTGCCGGTGCTGCCCATGCGCTTCATGCCGCCGCCGCTGCTGACCGGCTGGGCGAGCGCCTCCTCGTCGCTGTTGTCCACCTCGGCGAGCTTGCTGGGACTGAGGTCGGGCAGCGAGCCGCCGCCACCGTTGTGCTGCTGCCTCCTTTGCAGCCGCCTGCTGCTGCCGCGCCTTCGAAGCGGCGACGACCACGAGCCGGCGTCGGCAAAAAGCGCAGCCGAGGCGGCAGTGGCGAAGCTGCCGCCGCCGCCGCTCGAACCGGCTGCGGGCACTGAGCGGCTGGGCATGAGCAGTGACCGGCGATTAGGCGACAGAGGCTCGCCGAGGTGCGCGCTCGAGGCGGCGGCGCCGCCGCCGAACTGCGCCCCGGACGACGGGCGGTGCAGCCGCGCTCCCACAGCCGTCGCCGCCGGCTCCACGGTCGAAAAGTCGTTGAGCTTCTTGAAGCCGATGAGCAGCGGCTGCTCCTTGCCGGAGTAGTGCTCGCTACTGCCACCTGCAGCCTCCCAGCGCTTGCCTTGAGTGGCAGCTGCTGCGTCGTTGAGGGCGTACGAGCTCGGCCGGCGGAGCGTTTGCGGTCGGACGCTGCGTATCACCTTGCGGCTCCGCTGAGCATGCAGCGCCGGCGGTCCGACGGCATGGGTGGCGTCTGCTGCTGCCTCGCTGCCAGAGCCGGCCACGTCTGCAGAGCTGCTCGAAGTGTCGTCAGACTTGAGGCTGAGATCTGCTACGCTGATGGCACCTGAAGTGAAAGAGACAAACGATGTCGCAGCGGCACCAATCGCACGGCCCCTCGATTCACCGAAAAAACGTCAGCCGCCATCTAGTCGCCACGACGCGGGTCTCGCGACTGTCACGTGACGAGCACGGTCACGTGACTTGACATGGCAGGCAAAGAGAGGAGCAGCGGGCAGCAGCAGGCGAGACAGGCAGAGAGGCACACGGGCCACTCACGCTCCACGGAATCGGAGAAGACGTCCTCGAATATGATGGGTAGAGTCGAGCCGTCACCATCCAGCTCGAGACATTCCAGAGGCAGCGGTGGTAGTCCTTGAAAGTACACCGAGGATCGAACGCGATTGGCCAGCTCCACGTGACCGTGAGTGCTGCAACGAGCGACCAGCGTGTCACTCACTCAAGGCATCTGCACAGGAGCAGCAAGGAACCTGGCAAGGAGCCCGCACAAAGGTCGAGGCAGCTCCCATCATACCACAGCAAACAGCGAGTCGTCAGCAATGCGGCTTGAGCAGAAGATGCCCGGCTGCGAGCAGCCGAGCACGCCCAGCACAGCACCTTGGTTCGTAGCAGTCGATGAGAGCCGATTTCGGAAAATCCGACGTGAAGAAACCCTCAGCGTAACGCTTGACCTAGAGCGGCCAGAGTGAATCGTCACGATTATGGGGGAGGAAGGGAGGAAGGGAGGGAGGAGCTGTTTAACGATGCAAGATCAGAGCACTGACAGGAAACGAAAGGAGCAAACGAGTGGCATTCAGCGACCGTTGCACGACCGTGGCATTCATCGACTAACCCGCTGCATGTGGTATTCACGCGCCAAGTGCTTGGCAGCTCGAACGTTAGAGGCGAACAGTTGAACGAACTTATCCCAGAGGACGACGTTGTACGCACACAAGTGAGCAATCTTGCTGGTGGCGTGCTGCAGGAATTCCTCCTCGCTGTCGCATTCCTTCAACGGCCGAAAGGAACGTCAGTGCAGCGTTTGTCAGGCAGGCTCACAAACAGCATCTACATCGATTGTAGCAGCTTCCTCAAACGAATCCCAACTTCTTAGGGCATTTTATCTCGCACACACAAAGCGTGTAAAAAGTCGGCAACAACAGAGGCTTCGTTTCGATTCGCTTGATGTTTTGTAGATTTTTCGAGCCAGAATTGCACCTAGCACTGAGCTGAGGGTAAGCGTGCACCGGCCGGAAGAATATCACGGACCGAAGCACTGCAAGCCGGCACTCGGCTCGAGTTCCGATTTGCTTGAGCCGTCCTCCTTCGGCATGGCTGTAGCCATGAATTCGTTAGGTGGGCTTAACGTCTTACGGAGACAAATCGACCTCGCCTGTGAGCCAACTCGGCGGCTGCCATTCAAGCCTCGAGCCGCCTGGCTACATGGTCTTGCCATTTCGTGCCTCCCCAAGACTTAAAAGCTCGGCCTCCCTCAACTGTGCCCACATCGGCTTTTCACATGTGGAAGCTTTTCTAGTCAGGCAGCGTAACGGTGCGCTATGCGGGGAAGAGACAGGCACTGCAGAGACTGCAGTCATACCTCTACTTCCTTGCACATGTCGGCGAGCAGGGCGCTGCAGTCCTTGTGGTGCGCCTGAAGCGTCTTTGAGGAGCCAGCGACGCGAGCGAGCTTATCCAGTGTGCTCTGCAGAGACTCGTACGCCGACAGCAGCACTTGGCTGATGTGGCGGAACATGTAGTTAGCAGACTGAAGGCCAGGTGTTGCTGCGTGCTTGGAGGTCTGGAAATGACGCCATAAAGATTCTGCGAACGGCTGAAGCCCCTCCTTAAGCCTCTCTGCATCTCTAGGGCAGCCGCAATGAGTCGTGCCCAATGACAGATCATGTTGATGCCACAGCTTAAACGATATCGCTGGATCAGCTCATGGCAACGATACCTTTTTAAAGGCTAAATGTCGAGAAAGTACTGAAAACATTTGACCGACAATCGACATTCGTTTAGGGTACTTTTGAAAAGACAAACATGCTAGGGAATGGGATCGGAAGTTTTGAGACGATTTCCATTTAAAAAAGGAAAAAGTGATTATGCAAACCACGTCTTACCCAAAAGTAAACCGGAGCAAATTCATCTACGAATAAAAAATATACCAATCTCTGCATCATATGCGACCGGTGTCTAAATTGGTTGAACCTTAGTACACCAAAGTACATTTCTGCAGCTTGTTGAGGTAGCTTTTTGCCTTGTACAATTCAATGACTCGGCCAATACTTGACGGATCAACTTGAAATTTGAAACGTGAGTTCAGCTCTGCTTGTACATCACTGCTGTAGTTTATTTCTGATTTCAGTGGGATAAGTATTGCTATATATGTCCACGATTGCAGAAAATAAAGCTCTGGGACGTTTGATGACATGTAGAGAAATCCCTACTAAGTAAAGCGAGAAAGTCCGACCGTCCTTCCGGCTGTCACCCGGCAAAATGGCAACCAGTACTTCCGGGTGTGACGGTGTAATAGACATCTATGAATCAGCAAAGCCAGTCCACAGGCAGTGAGCTCTAGTATTACATGAATAGAATTACTAAGACTACGATTGTTTAAAGGCAGCAAGCAAGGTGTGGTAACTGGACAGCCATAAAAAACCAGGTGCCGAGCAGAGGTCGCACATACATACATCGTTGGGCGCTGCAATCCCAAGCCACTTGCAAGCTGCCCAGCTCAGAACACACTGAATCAATAGGGCCAAATGGCCTCAGCAAGCAAGTTCAGCAAGCAACTTCCGACAGCGCATCAAACTGCAAGCATGCGCTAATCTACTTCGGGTGAAGACGATTTGCGAACGCCCAAGCCCTTGCCACTGCTGTCCATAGGCAGCATGGTCGCACTTACCAATGCAGCAGCCGATGGCACTCTTGCGTTGAACAGCACACTCTCCAGAGTCGACAGCGAGTTGCCTCGTAGCGGCCACGACATGCTCGGCTGCCTTGGGCTGTAAAGCAGTGGTCACTTAATTCCCAATCGATGCTCACCACGGCGTCAATGAGAGAAGCTAGGAAGCAACTGTATGAGCACGCAGCCGTGACAGCGCGCTAGCGCCATTTGGGAAGCAGCAACAGCAGCATCAACATTGACAGCAGCAGCAGCAACAGTGGCAGCAGCAGCAACAGTGGCAGCAGCAGCAACAGTGGCAGCAGCAGCAACAGCAGCAGCAGCAGCAGCAGCAGCAGCAGCAGCAAAGGCAGCACGCAATGCTTACTTGTAGATGGGCTGATGGAGAGCGACCAGTGCGCCGTGCACGGTGACGCCAATGGCGCTCAAGTAAAAGTAGTCAAACAGGATCGAGACGTGCGTGTGCAGCCCCTTCGAAGGCCGAAAGTTCAGATTGTATGCCCGTGTGCATACGCACTCGAACTTGTCATGCGCCTCCGTCCTTGGGGCGAGCGAACGACAAAGGCGCGCCGCGTCAGTGTGATCCCACAGCGAGCTGGCAAGTGAGCAATCGCTTCGATGCCCAGTCGCTGCCACTGCTGCCGGCAGGGCAAAACTGCCATCGCCTCAGCAGCTACCGCTTTCCAGACGGCAAAACCAGGTCCACGTTCAAGGCCATTATTTACCCAGCATCCTCTTCGCTAAACCACAGCTCGATGATCAGTTGAAGACCCGACTTCTCGATGCACTCTTCGAGCTGAGAGAGAAAGAGCAGAAAAACGCACGAACTTTAATGCGTTAGGTGTGCCAATCGATCGCATGTCCCCCACGCGGTAAGCCTTATTACACAGGCTCTACTCGGACAACTATGCAGAGGTCATAGAGAAGCAGAGGGCATAATCAATCGTAAGGCTATTTAAGGACTACTACTATGGGATAAAAAATAGGCCTACTCCAAATGTATCTTGTGTTACAGGCAGTCGTGATACTACCATACAGCAACAAAGCGTGCGCTGCCGGTGGTTGTAAATTACAATAAAATGAGCGACCTTTAGAGTAAAAGTGACTAGAGGGAAAGTTGGTAAATCGGTTCTTGTTTAGGATGTCTTTCAAAAGACAAACGAAAAATATGCTAGAAATGAAGTCCACAGTTTTGATGATTTCCACATACAAGGGAAGCCTAAACAATGATTTCTCGAGTCATGTTTACATGGGAGTAAGGTGAAAGCAACATAACTATTAATAACACATTTACACATCTCTACATATTGAGCAACTTGTGGCCCAAATTGTTGAACATGGCACATCGACCTACATGATTGCAACTTGCTGAGTACGTGATTGAGACTTTAAAACAGCTTCCTTTACAGAGAAGCTTTGTACCTGTAAAATCAATAACTCGGCCAATACTCCACAGATCACACTGAAATTTGAAATGTGAGTTTAACTCTGCCTGTGCTCAACTGAAATAGGTCGCTTCTGATTTTGGTTGGATAAGTATTGATATAATTTCCTCAACCATCCTTGAACTTTATATTCTGCAATCATGTTTCATTACTACATGTCGTATTTTCTTTTTGATTGATCTAGTTATTAGCAAAATGTCAAGCATCTTTCGAGGGGTTTGGCACATTTTTATAGTGCGTATTACTGAATCGGTTGATTTTTCTAGACTGCTATGTTTAGAATTCAGCCACATACTAAGACCTTGACTTTCCAATGATGTCCAAAGGTTAACATCACATTCATGGTTACTTCAAAAAATTGTTAGTATTGGCATGATGGCACTGCAATCAATCCATCCGCTCTCGTTATATGAATGATCATTAAATCTGGAGGATATATCCCAGGTTTGGGGGTATCTCCCTAAGCCTACTCATTCCCTCAGTTTTTACCCTTCAGCAGATCCAATCATTTTGCTTGCACTCTGGGCAAGCACCTATTCATCAGCAAGTGGGCACCTCCAAAACATCTACTTTACAAGTCCACGACTGCGTACGATCCAGTACAAGCTGAAGCTAGCATCGCTGCCCACTACAGCGACCCAGGGCACCGATTTCTGTCAGCTACAGCTTACAATCTGCTTGCAAAGAACCTGCTGCAAGCAGACCTGATGCATGTCATTTGAACAAAGGCACCGGTAGAGTGAATCCAGTAGCCGCATGTCAAACGATGATCCACACACTTTGGCGAAAGAGCAAGCAGCGAATAGCTAGCTGCCCGCAAATGCACTTGTTCTGAAACTTGTTCAGACTGGCCGGCTGCTGAAAGTATCAAAGTAGTAGCCATGATGTAACGGCTAAAGCTAAAGAAAATACAACATGTAGGCTATAAAAAGACACACGACGAAGTTGAGCGCACAGCAAGACCCTTAGATCCAGTGATCTTCACAGTCCTCACACCGATAGCTGTATCTGTCGTGAGCATTGCAAATTCCACATCACACCATTTCTCACCTACCCCTGAACTGGCTCCCCATCAAGCATCGTATCAACTTCAAGGTTTTGTCACTCACCATTAAGTCCCTTCATTCTCTTGCTCCAGCCTACCTATCCAAAGAACTTCCCTATCAAACCGGTACCGCTCAATCTTTTGACTTAACTAGTGTAACTGTGCCTCAAAACCAAACTCAAATCTTTCGGAGTCATCACTTTAAGTTAGTATGCTCCCAAAGCCTGGAACACATCTCGAGACGTCAGGAGATTCCTGACTTGTTGGCATTTAAAAAATTGAGCTAAAACACCTATTCCTCACAGCATTTGCTGGGTCCTCGTGAATCGTTCTGTGTATGATTATGCGTGCTGACACTGTGCATGCTATCACTAACAATCGACACACTTCCTTTACAGCACATGTAAAAGACCTAGAAAAAGATTAAGCTCACTTAGAGGGCTATACAAATATCTTATCATTATGATTTATTATCATTCCTTGCCAGAAGTGCTTTTAGAGACTGGAGAAAAGATCCGACTCAATCGTCGGTAGTTACGAGCACTGTTTGCTGCCTAGATCCATCCGGATGTGCAACTGCCACCATACGCTGCTGGTAACATAAGCATCTTAACGACGGGTAAACTCTCTGCTTCAAGCTCCACTTGCTTGCTCAGTCTGTGCTCGGCGGTACCAACCCTAAGGTTATGGAACGTGAGTCATGTGAGCCAAGCACATTGCGCCAAGACTCAGGCACTTGGCCTGTGCTGCTGCTCACTCGGCTGCTGCTGGCATCCCATGATGCAGTTCTTTAGATGAGTCCATGGTAGATCGCCCAATGCCATCGCTACGTGGGTATGGGTGGCCTACGTTTATGGCAACCGCATTTCAAGCGTAGCTCCTATGCCGCTTATGTTACTAACGGACAATTTCATATAATTGTATAATAATTCGGTCGGCCTGCTTCAAATTAAAATGCCATTGAACGATGTAAAGCAAATGGCAGCCATGCCGCAACCAACACTACGGCAGAACGAGAACTACAACAGGAAGTAACTATACTAGCATGCAAGAAAAAAGAGGACAATGGATCAATCGTTGGTTCGCTATCAAAATGACAACAGCTATCCAAGTTCCCAATGACGTGGCAAACTGCAGCTTGAATGACAGCAGCAAACCTGGAGTCAGATTGGGAAGCAAGCATCGGACGCCGCTCACGCAGAGGAGTGAGAGCGGGGCAGCGGGTTCAGGAGGGTTTGCACTCCGACGACTAGGCCCTCTTGCACAGGAGGAGCACTCTAGCACAACGGCTCGCAACGAGGGGCTAGGTATGTACACGTGTGCTTCAAGCCGGAGGCTAGTCCCTGGGTAGATTTCGTGCCATGAGCAGCACAGTATAGTGCATCTCAGTCAGTAACTCAACAAAGCCACAACGACCAAGTGAGCGTCACGCTGGAGGGCATTCTATTCTATTCTATTCTATTCTGTTGCATATCACTTCGCAGCAAATGTAAAGTGCCTAGAAAGAGATTAAGTTCTCTGAGGGTGCTTTATCAAGTGCAATATTATTATATTATTATTATTTCTATAGCGCACTCAAAGCCTAAGCAGCTTTCGGTGTGCCTAAAACTCCGGACAGGCTGCTCTGATAGTGTGCTCTAGCTCAGAGCAGCACAAAGCCAAGCATGTATGTATGTATGTATGTGTGTGTGTGTGTGTGTGTGTGTGTGTGTGTGTGTGTGTGTGTGTGTGTGTGTGTGTGTGTGTGTGTATATACATCAAATTCATTTGTATAACGCCCTAAGAGAACATAATCTCTGTCCAGGCACTTTACATGTGCCACAGGGCTTGAGCCCACGACCTTGGTCACCAAATACATTCACCTTGACCTTGGTCGAGGCTAGCACCTTAACCACTGGGCCAAACCAGCACGGTAGCTCAGCAGCCACAAGTCATCACGAAGCAGGTTCAGCTCACAACCAGGAGCCATACACTGGAAATAGAACCAACTTCCAGTCTCTTCAATAACGGCGCTCCTTTTGCATTATAAAGCCAGGGACAGCAGTTGTACAGCAAGCAACTTATGTGGTCTTTATGCACTGGTCTCATCATGAAGGTGGGCTAATTATAAGCACACCTTACAAACATGAATGTCGGAGGGAGGCAGGTATCCATTTTGTTCAACTCCCCATGAATGGTTATGGCATCAGTGGCTAATATATGGTATACCATCGTACCATCCCTTTACTTATTTCTTAGCTGCATCGGTTTTCTAGAAACGCTGAAGACTCTCCTCTGCTTTGAATACGATATCAATCTTTAGCATTATTCATTTATTGCTCAGATAAATTCTTAGGCTGAGCATACCTTTTCCAGCACCATGTGCCGTGAGAGTAAACTAAACTACATGGGCACTATAAGCTAGCAGGCAACTATTATTTTATAATGCAATCACATGCCACAATCATGCTGAGAATAATGTGTAAATGGAAATCCCTTCTAACAAACTTACCCTATTGCTATCGACCAGCATCTGCACTTTAAAGTAAATCAAATCGTTAAGAAGAACGTCCTCACTCTTGTACATGATTTGAAACGTCTTGCTGACCGCAATACCATTAATCAAAGAAGGTGGGTGAATGAGGTCGCAGTCTGCAACACAATTACATTTTAGTTCATGGGTAACTGGCAAACGAATTTCAGAATTGCAAAGCAAGCAAGGACATGTAAATGATAAACAATGATCGGTCGTTTTGTATAGCACCCAAAGAGAACTTAATCTCTATGTAGGCGCTTTACAAGTCACAGCAAGAGAATCGATAACCAAGGATTGGTGACATGTACAGTGTCAAGCATGCAAGAGCAGAAATGCATCACACCTAGACTAAAAAGTCTGCTAAGATGAACATGAAAACTCCCCGCGGGGGAGTTTGGAGGAATTCCGCATCGGTCGGGAGGAGCTTTGTCAATTAATATGCACCGAGTCATGCATATGTACTCACGGCAAAGCACACCCCAATACAAAAAAGACAAGTTCACTGGGGCAAAGAGAAAGCTGACCGGAAATTATGCCTCTTTAGCTGAGACTTGAACGGTACAAGATCACTGCAGGTAGTGACGTGAGCCAGAAGCAAGTTACAGGCTTTTAGTGCATGCGAGCTGAAGGCTCGAACACCACATTGTACCTTTGCTTTGATCCCTCCCAGCCTTCTAGCACCTCAAATTCTCTCAACTCACTTGCTGCATGCATTGATGACATCCGCACATGGTTGGCAGCAAATTTTCTGAAGCTAAACGATGACAAAACTAACTTACTAGTTATGGGCAAACCCAGTGTGATTCAGAAATTGGAAAGGCTGACACTCAAAATTGGCTCTGCCAGCATATCTCCTGTCGAATCAGCTCGAAATCTAGGTGTCATATTCCAAAGCAACCTCTCGTTAGACGACCATATCAGCTCCACAGTCAAATCTGCCTATTTTCAGCTTCATAACATTGCTAAAATTCGGGCTTGTTTAGACAAGGATACCACGTCTAAGTTGGTCCATGCATTCGTGACATCCCGTCTCGACTTCTGCAACTCACTGCTTATTGGCCTACCAGCATGTGCGATCAGGCGATTGCAGCTGGTGCAAAACTCGGCAGCTAGGCTTGTCTGCCGTGAGCGTCACAGTTGCCACATTACTCCACTTCTCGCCGACCTGCACTGGCTACCAGTCAAGCAACGCATCGACTTAAGGTTTTGTCGCTCACTTTTAGGTAACTTCATTCTTTGACTCCAGCCTATCTCTCAAATACACTACCCTATCAGGCCAAGCATCGTACCACCCGCTTTTCGGAATCCAACAGTCTACAAATACCTCAAATCAAACCTCAAATCCTTTGGAGACCGTGCATTTAGTTCGTATGCTCCCAAAGCCTGGAACTCCCTCCCGACCTGCGTCAGAACATCCTCTGACCTGACCACATTTAAAAGGAACTTAAAAACACCTTTTTAGGACAGCATTTAGTGGGTCCCTGTAATTCGTCCTTCACGTGCTTATGCGTGCTGACACTGTGCATGCTGCCACTAACCTCATTTGAATGCTGACCTTGTGCATGTCACCCCTAACCATGTTATCCATTTTTTTTTGTTTTTCGAGCATGATTTTACTTACCATTCAATTGCATTTCCCTTTGCAGCAAATGTAAAGCACCTAGAAAGAGAGTAAGTTCTCTGAGGGCGCTTTATCAAGTACATTATTATTATTATTATGATTTAAATTTAGTGTGAGGGACGTAGTAAAGACGACCAAATGATGACAAGAGGGTTGTTCGACGGCACGTAGCTCAAAGAGCAAGGAGGTCAGATAGGTAAGCTGGTGCAAGCGAGTCAAGTGACCTGCAAAAAGGGTCTTGAAATCGATTGGATGTTTGATAGGGAGCCAGTGAAGCTCAGACAGAAGTGGTGCGATGTGGCAGCTACGACGTTGACGGCAGACCAGCCGAGCTGCTGAGCTTTGCACCAGTTGCAGACGAACGATTAAGGGCATTGGCCGGGAGTGCCGAGCAAAGGAAACTGCAACAATCTAGACGCCATGTCACAAACGCGTGAACTAGTTTGACTGTCATACTCTCAGGGACGTCACAGTACGACAGCTTCAGTACCCAGTGAGCACTAGCTAGAACACGGCCAAACGAGAAGTACTAACAGAGAGGCACAGTGTCACTTTTGAGCTGGGACAGGCTGCATGCGCAAATCACACAAGAGATACCTTCATGGTGCTTTGGCAGGCTAACGTCCACCTTGTATGGAGTGCGGTTGCTGAAGCTTTTCATGCCAACACGAATTTGATAATATCTACAGTGCAATGATCGTAACGTTACACAACAACTGGGATAAGCGCAGCTCAGGCAACAGCTCAAGGCACTGAGCATTTAGTACGACACTTAAGCTAGGCCCATCCTTCGGTTAAAGCAAGGACTGGGGCACTGATCTAGTTGTTGACAGACACATTTCTACTCGTTGGCTACTCTCTTGCTACAAGAAAGGGTGGTCAGGCGTGTCTTCATAGATCATTACTAGCAAGATGCAAGCAGACACCCAGTCAGTCAAACATCCATCAATTTATCGTGGGCGATTAAAGAATGGGAAGGGGGCCTGTTCACATCGTAGAGAATCAGTTTACATTATAATGATCGAGAGTTTACTATAAGAATTCGACAGAGGGTTGGGTGACTTGTCACTAGAGCTCCTTTAAAAGTCAAAGGTTTGATCTAACCATGGTACTCGGTGCAACAGCAGCAAGCTTAATAGGCCAGTCGTCACTGAATGAGCCGAAGAGATGGAGCCACTGGCTTCTCAGCAAGCAGCACGTGCACGCTCAAGCTCCTTCCCGGATTTTTTTTTAAAATAAATCAGCAGCTCAAGTCAAGCTGTTATCTATTGGTCAAAATATGTGGCAAACGAGCAATTTACCGTGTACAAGGGCAAAGTGTGACATCGACGGTGCCTTCGATAGTCAACGGCTGGTTTGACCCAGCAGTTAAGGTGCTCGCCCGACCGAGGTCAAGGTGAACGTATTTTGATGACCTATGTCGTAGGCTCAAGCCCCGTGGCATACGTGATAAGTCTGGTTAGAATTTAAGTTCTCTTACTAGGGTACTAGACAAATGAATAATATCTTTTATATTTAATGTTAGCCAAACAGGCTGCACCGAACTAGGTTTCGGAACACCTACCATTCTTGGAAACAAGTTTCCTTCTTATTAACCAATGCCACTGCACGGAAGTCTGCCTCAAACCCCGGGCAGATATTAAACCCATTCAGCTGCCAACACCAGATCAAAGACTAGAATCTCCAAGCTTGCAATTGAAACTAAAACTCTGCTTGGTACTTATTACCTTTTTACAAGCAATTAAAAAAGGTTTCATTCATTGCCATCCTACCATCTAAGAAAGGCAAGCCTTTACGTGTTAGGCGGTGAACTACATTTTTGAAAAAATAGTAGGTGGCAGTTCTGGCATCCATCTTTTATTATTATTAGTTCTCTCAGGGTGCTATACAAATGTCTTACAAGTACTATTGCTATTATTATTATTATTTACACCGCTTAATTGATGCTGTCAATAGAACTATTGACAACAAAAGATTAAACACAGTGCTGCTCAACATAATAGCAAGCTAAACTCAGACTGCAGTTCTTTCTAGACGGCAAAGGTTGTACTAGAAGACCCTGCAATTGCAGCCATCACATCGGCTCAAATTACCACGTATGCCTCTTCTGTCCTACCACAGCAAAACTTTGCAGAGAGAGTCCAATAAAGATTGCTGCGCACCTACACTCTCCCCTCTGGTTTCAGCAGTCGATTCCACGCAGCAACCAGCCGCAGTACGGGCAAGCACGGAAACATTCACGGCCGCACGGAGAGTCGAACTGCGGCAGCTTCCCTGCCGTCGCAGGCCGGGAATGCAAGGCGCTGCTGAAAGGAGTGGCCAAACGCTTCATTCAAGAAACTTGGCATGCTGGAAACGCTTGCGTCAAGCTATAGGAGCAGCCATCGACACCGCGTGCCCCGGCCTAAAGAATGGGCGCTTTTACATGCGTCGGCTGCTTTTTCCCTGTCGTCGCCGGTACGTCACGGCATCGCGTCGTCAGAGCAGAAGCCTTCATGCAGTCCCTCCATCACCGACTCGGCGGCAGAAGCCTCCAGAAAATCGTCACAATGCCACAATTCCTTCGCCTGCTTGCACACGGCTAGGTATAGTCTGAGGCATGCTGTGACCTCGTGGCCCCATCGAACAAAGCGCCTCAGAGAGAGCGACATTAAATACACTTCGTGACCCCTTCGAGCAGGCACCTACCTCCAAGAAGGTGACATCAAATTGAAAGATTGATCCTACTGCACACGGTTCGGTCGCTGAGCCATGGCAGCGATGTCCTTATGTGAACACTGACAGAAGCATCTGCTCTTCAAACTTGCTTATGCATTCCTTAGACAACGACATGCCACCTGGTGGAGCCAACTGTAGCACATTCTTTCCACCTGCCCTGAGCTGCTACGTCCATGCTACTCACTTCCGTGACTTCACTCGCGACTACTCAGCTAAGCTTCTCGCGGTCTCTCTGTTGCTCATGATGGAGTGACTCTGCTGGCAACTGCATGAGAGCCGCTTAGTTTTCGAATGCTAGGAAAACTATTCACCGGCAAAGTGCTCCGCACTTGCACTTTGCAGCCTTGTGGACTTGCAATACAAGCAAACATATATACATACTACTACAAGCATACATATATAAACGCATGCATCCATCCACACATACAATGAGTCGGTAATCGACTGTCAATGCTGCCATCGATCTCATTTGCTGCTTCGCAAGGACACGTGGCAATCTGGAGGTAGAAATATCAATCGTTTTTAAAGAGAGCACGCTCTGCCTATGGCTTCGACAGGCTGCGCTCTGCCTTTGAGTGTCTTTCGCAACGCGTCACGTAGTGTCAGCCGAGATGAGAACCACGACCACAACTCTCGAAGCAGGCGGATCACTGGCTCCGAAGGTCGCCGACGGCGGCCAGCTTTGCCGGCCCCTTTCCACAAAGTCCATATTAACAAAGCGTGGACCTCGCCGGCACTGCCTATAAATAGGTCTCACAATCGGACGAGATGAGTGCTCAAGAGGTGGTGGTCCTCCCAGCAGTCGGGCAGCAGCTGCTCAGCGTGCTGCAGTCACGGCTGAAGCAGCGTGCTTCGTTGCAGTGCCCAGTTCCGGACATGCGCCCTAGCGCTCATTTCTTATTCTGCAGCCAGAGGTGGCAGCTTAAGTGGCCTTAGGAAGGCTACGGCAGGCAATAATGGCAACGAAGCCAGCAGCAGCTGCTGAAGGCGGCAGCCACACCCCTCAGCCACGTTGTTTCTACAGGATGTGGTCATACTTCTCTTTCACTGGGCTAGCCATAATGGCATTTCATTGGCCACACGTGACAGCCGCAGAAAGGCTAGTGACGAAAGGCTAGTGACGGAGAGCAGTCAGCTGCCGAGAGAGTCAGAGCTTTCAGTGCAGCTGCATTCGAGGATGGGTGCTTGTTGGGGATCATTTTTCGACAGGAAAGAGCTCGACCTTTCTATAGACATTTGTTTATTAGCGTGAGCAGCTCGGCTTTCGGACCACTCGAGTTGCTGGCCAATGCTAGAGGATATAGGGCTGCTTCATCCAGCAGCCCCTCATCCTCAGGTTCAAGCAGGGCTAAACGGCTCCCGACTGGATCCCGCACAAACAGTAGGGTAAGGGGCTGAACCGCTGCAAATGAATCTCGGATTGCCCGGGCTGTCCCATCAAACGGCATGTGTGTGTGTGTGTGTGTGTGTGTGTACGTGGGTGTGTGTGTGTGTGTTTGTGTGTGGTTGGGTGGAGGAGAGCCTACATGCCAGCCACCTGGGTGGTATTTAGCTCTGTCTCCCCCAACCCACTTCGTGATGTCGCGATGACGAACAAGCACCGAATTCACTGCCTCTTGATCAGGCGGCCCTTAGTTCTAATGGCAGAACAAACACGACGACTGGCAGTTCAGTGGACCTTCCAAACTCATACTCAACCACCTGCTAGCAGTGCTTAGTAAATAGGTCAAACTACAAATTGCAAACAGGTCAAGGCTCTACAGGTTGCTCCTCAAACCCTCAGTCAGATGAGGCTAGATGGTGGATTACAAACGCCTGCCAGGCAAGGGCATATTACCATAGACCGGCCATGGTACACGAGTTTCACACATCAAATTGCCTAAATAGCTGCATCCTCCAACTCCAGAATTTCGTAAGACAAGAGTGCGCTTACGGCTACGAAAAAGGCTCTTTGCAGCTTCGAGTTATCTACCTAAGGAGCGCAGCTACCGAGAGAGAGAAAGAGAGAGAGAGAGAGAGAGAGAGAGAGAGAGAGAGAGAGAGAGAGAGAGAGAGAGAGAGAGATGCCAGCACGCGTATAGGCAGACTGTCCTAGTCAGCTTCCGACACGTCTTTCTTTCTCTGGCAGCTACAAGTAGTGGCCGTACACAGAGCACAAGCGCACTGGGCATTTTGGCTGGCAGCACTGGCCAATGCTGCAACGAACCGCTAGGTGCCTCCACCTGCCGCCTGGCTTGCGGTAAGGACATGTTACACTTTAAAGACTGACCCTCTTTGAAAAAGGTCAATGTTGAAGAAACTGCCCAATTCCACAGTGAAATCCACGGCTGCTTGCAGATCAGCCATGGTACGTCAGCGTGCTTAGCAGGTCGAGTGCTCAAGGTAGCAGGAAGTCTGGGAAAAGATCAGCTGCAAGCACCCTCGACCATTCCTTTGCAAGTAGAATCTACAAAAAAAAGATACCTTTCAGTTCAGGTTGGGCAGACAGAGCAATTAACCGACCGCATCCTGTGCCCGAGTGCTTATGCAGACAAGAAAAGATGCAAGGACACAACCCCGTTAGCTTCAGCGCCGGCAGCTGGACCGGAATCTTCATTGCACTAATAGCAGCTCGCGCTGCTCTAACATGAACCGCTCACCACGAAATGCTCACCTCCGCTAGGGGCCTTACAGCTGCTAAGGGTTCGCTGCCTGCAAAAAACCAGAAGCCATCTTAAGAAGGCTTTACACGGTGAGTCGTGCTTCCTGTCTACTTCCGTCCTACTTCGAGGTCTTCCTACTTGTAGGAAGTTTACAGTCTTCCTCTAAGTCTTGCTTCATACTTGCTCTGCCCCGAGTGATTGTGGGAAAATTACCTTTGTTAAGGAAGTAGGAAATGGCCATCCACGATGCACCTCCAGGTGAATTTATTTTAAACTTCCACAATTGCTTTCATTGCCCACCGCTTGGCTGATTCTTGCAATTTCCCCGATTACCAGGGACTACCGTAAATACATCGATGGTTGCACCCATTGAGTCGTCCGCCATGCTTTTCAAAGCAAAGGTGTGTGCTTGACGGCGCCGGCGATTGGTCGTTTGCAAAGTCTAGCCCGAGTCTTGGCCAAGAAGTAGAACCACACTTGGCTGCTGAGTGTCCATTAAATCTCCCTTAAGTCCTCGTGATTTACATAACGAGTAAGACTCAAGTAGGACAAAAGTAGGTAGGAAGCAAGACTCACGGTGTAAACCCGGCTTGAGGCACTTCTGGGATACCTAATCGACTTGTTGTGAGTGCCCCCAAGCCACCACAGTAGTGTACGTGAGTGCATGTGTCCGCATCAGACTGCCAAGACTGGAAGCAAGCACGCTTTCCGAGCTTTCGGTACCACGTTTTCGGTGCAGGGCAGACGCTGCCGAGATCGCAAGCCAACGTGCAAAGGAGGCGCACTCCTCGCTGCTCTAACCAACGTGCAAAGGAGGCGCACTCCTCGCTGCTCTAACAATTGGCCCCCCCCCCCCGTCGCCGGTTCAGTGCAGACAGCAGCCGACCGAGGCAGCTGGTGCAACTAGCTGCTGTGGCAGCTGGGCCCAAATGGATGGACTCGGCTGCAAAAAACACCAGCACGTGGGCTACACTGACGAAGGACCGATCGCGGCCTGCCACAGCCGGTGCGTTTGTTGCTGCAGGCGAGGAGTAGTGCCCACTTGTCAACGGGAACCAGTGCGGTTGCTCGCTCTGTCATCCTCGGCCGCCTCTGTCCGGCTACGAGTGGCGTCGGCTGGTCTATCGATTCGCAAAGCCACGGAAGTCAGGCGGGATGAGGAGGGACTAGCGGCTAAGGCGCTCCGCTCGGTACTCACTTTCAGCCTATCAGCTTTCAGCCTATCAGCTTTCAGCCTATGAGCTTTCAGCCTATCAGCTTTCAGCCTATGAGCTAACCGAGCTCGACAGACCGACAAGCTTGTCGGTCTGTCGAGCCGAGCCAGCACACGGGCAGAGAGTTTGAGCACAAGGATCTCCAATAGATGCAGCACTGATTGCTTGGCTATTAATTTACACACATATCTACGGATATTGGCAAATGCCGGTCCACAACGGCAGCAGGCCAAATTGACAACCTGCCCTACATTCGAGCTAATGGGGCAGGCGAAGGCAAGTGGCTAAGCAGCAGCAGCAGACAGCCTAGTCAGTGCACACGGGCCATTGCCCTTATTATTTCACCCGTGGCCCCTCCCTAGGAGCTGCACCACGCAGGCAGAGAGTAAATAGGACGTCGGTGCTGGATCTGCTGCACTCAGCAGCTCCATGCCGAGCAGAGCCATCTGCCACCTCATGTGGCAGTTATAAATGTCGTGACTAACCTTTACTGGACAGCAAGATTGAGCAGATGACCAACTAACAGCCTAAACAGATTAGCTGATGACGGCCACAGTCCAGCCTCAGGACCTGACTACTCAGCACGAAGGACCGGAAGAAAAACAGCAGGCAAGCCTTGCCTGCTTGCCATTGCCTCGGCATTACTCGTGTCAGCGGCCAGCATGTGGAGAGAGAGAGAGAGAGATAGATAGATAGATGAGAGAGAGAGAGAGAGAGAGAGAGAGAGAGAGAGAGAGAGAGAGAGAGAGAGAGAGAGAGAGAGAGAGAGAGAGAGAGAGAGAGAGAGAGAGAGAGAGAGAGAGAGATAGAGAGATAGAGAGATAGAGAGATAGATAGATAGATAGATAGATAGATAGATAGATAGATAGATAGATAGATAGATAGATAGATAGATAGATAGATAGATAGATAGATAGATAGATAGATAGATAGATAGATAGATAGATAGATAGATAGATAGAGATAGAGATAGATAGATAGATGCGTGCTGACACTGTTCATGCTGCCACTAACCACATTTGCATGCTGACCCAGTGCATGTAACCCCTAACCATGTTATTCATTTTGTTTGTTTTTCAAGCATGATTTTACTTACTATTCTATTGCGTATCACTTTGCAGCTAATGTAAAGCGCCTAGAAAGAGATTAAGTTCTCTGAGGGCGCTTTATCAAGTGCAATATTATTATTATTATAGATAGATAGATAGAGATAGATAGAGATAGAGAGAGAGAGAGAGAGAGAGAGAGAGAGAGAGAGAGAGAGAGAGAGAGAGAGAGAGAGAGAGAGAGAGAGAGAGAGAGAGAGAGAGAGAGAGAGAGAGAGAGAGAGAGAGAGAGAGAGATAAAGCTAATACCCACCACATGAGCACCAACACCGTGGGAGTAGTAGGGTGCTGACTAATGTTTGCATGTTTGGGATAATGTATGGGATACCAATTGAGCTCACTGCAGGCTGCAATGGAGCAATGCTGACGACAAGCACACGGCTTATGTAGGTGTTCAGTACACGCACGTGCTTATGTACGGCACTTATGTACACAAGCATGTGCATATGTACGGCTCTCCCACTGTCCACTGCTGCCACCCATGCTACATCGATGGTTGCCTATGGCATGCCTGGATGCATTCGAGCTGGTTTTCTAGTCTGCAGAACGGCGGGTCTCAACTCGTCTGTGCTCTCACGACCAGCTTCGAAGCGAATACTGATTACCAGCAAGCACTGCAACATCCCGAATCCCCCTAGATCCTTACCAAAAATCACCTAGGTTCCGAAATGAGGTTGAGGGCTCCTACTCCAATCGACCCTGTACTAGGAAAGATCAGCATAGCTGCCAGATCACTGCAGACAAAGAAATAACGGTCGTCTGCCTAGGTTGTACTTAGAATATGTAGCAGCCGGGAGTGCTACTGTAGCAGTTTTCAGGACCACTGTAGGCCTTGACCTCCAGCCATGGTCTGTTTGGCAATCAAGAGAGCCGCTGGGGGTCACTGGTATATCTGGCCTCACTGGGAGGCAGTGGTTTCAGCATGGTCCTTTGGCAAACTGTTTACAAAAGACTACTACACATTAGCTTGGGGAAGGGAGCTACAGGCGCTTACAGCTGGTGCAAAACTATGCAGCTAGGCTTGTCTGTGGTGAGGCCCGCAGTTGCTACATCACACCACTTCTCGCCGACCTGCACTGGTTTCCCGTCAAGCATCGACTTCCTTTTGTCATTCACTTTTAGGTCCCTTCATTCTTTGGCTCCAGCCTACCTATCAGATCTACTGCCCCACCAGGCTTAGCATCGTACTGCTAGCTTTTCGGACGGAATCTAATCGTTTACCTATACCTTGAACGAACCTCAATCCTTTAGAGACCGAGCCTTTAGTTCGGATGCTCCTAAAGCCTAAGAAAGTAAACAAAGGTCTCAACTTGCCGTCCCATGCTGCTGTGTCACATCATCTTCTGACTTGATCACATTTAAATAGAAACTAAAAACGCACCTATTTATCACAGCATTTAGTGGGTCCCTCTGATTCGACCTTTACGTGGATATGCATGCTGACACCGTGCACAATGCCACTAACGAAACTTGCACGCTGACCTTGTGCATGTCACCCTTAACCATGTTATTCTTGTTGTTTATTGAGCATGCTACCACTAACCATTCGATAGTGCTTAATTTGCAGCAAATCTTAAGTGACTAGAAAGAGATTGAGTCCTTTGAGGGCACTATATCAAATGGTATTATTGTTATTATTATTACTATTACAGTCCCCATGAGTCTGGCGATCGGTTTGGGTCTGGTGAATGGCTATGCATGCCAGGAATACCTTTTCAGTACAGGAGTACGATATGGCCTGCCAGACTTTGACTCCTTCATAACAAATCTGGCTATGCCTATGCCCCCACGTGCCTGAGAAAAAGCAAATAAAGGTCTCAACTGGCCGTCCCAAGCTGCTGTGCATAATAATAATAATAATAATGCACTTGATAAAGCGCCCTCAGAGAACTCAATCTCTCTCTAGGTGCTTTACATTTGCTGCAAACGGAAATGCAATTGAATGGTAAGTAAAATCATGCTCGAAAAACAAAAAAAAATGGATAACATGGTTAGGGGTGACATGCACAAGGTCAGCATTCAAATGAGGTTAGTGGCAGCATGCACAGTGTCAGCATGCATAAGCACATCAAGGACGAATCGAAGGGACCCACTAAATGCTGTCCTAAATAGGTGTTTTTAAGTTCTTTTTGAATGTGGTCAGGTCAGGGGATGTTCTGACGCAGGTCGGGAGGGAGTTCCAGGCTTTGGGAGCATACGAACTGAATGCACGGTCTGGAAAGGATTTAAGGTTTGTACGGGGTATTTGTAGACTGTTGGATTCCGAAAAGCGGGTGGTACGATGCTTGGCCTGATAGGGTAGTATATTTGAGAGATAGGCTGGAGTCAAAGAATGAAGTTACCTAAAAGTGAGCGACAAAACCTTGAAGTCAATCCGTTGCTTGACTGGTAACCAGTGCAGGTCGGCGAGAAGTGGAGTAATGTGGCAACTGCGACGCTCACGACAGACAAGCCTAGCTGCAGAGTTTTGCACCAGCTGCAATCGCCTGATCGCATATGCTGGTAGGCCAGTAAGCAGTGAGTTGCAGAAGTCGAGACGGGATGTCACGAATGCATGGACCAACTTAGACGTGGTATCCTTGTCTAAACAAGCCCGAATTTTATCAATACTATGAAGCTGAAAATAGGCAGATTTGACTGTGGAGCTGATATGGTCGTCTAACGAGAGGTTGCTTTGGAATATGACACCTGGGGGATGGCTGGTAGAGACCATCGAAGCAATTGGCACCGAAAACCCTACCCATCTCCGAGTAACAGCCCTTAGCAGCACAAAACGAACAAAGTCGGTACAGCACACACAATAGTATGCCAGCCAAAAAACGACTGCCACACGAGAGCGAAACAAGCTTGTCTGCTATCTTTTCTTCAGGCTACGATAGATAGCTTTGAGCACACCAAACTTTCTTAGATCTTCGAAGAGATCGATTAACTCATCAGCACGAATGCTGCCAATGCGAACGTCCGACGGCGGATCCAGACAGCGCCAAATAAGAAGAGTGCAGGTTCTCCTACCCACTGCTGGCTTGGCCCTCGGATTTCAGTCGCGGCCTCTTCCTCCTTTTCTGCGCATCTTAAGCAACAAGCCACCAACAACAGGGAAATCTATCGCCAGCTCACATACCACCGTCTGCCTGTGCACAGGGCTAAATAATCTTTAGCAGCAGATGGCTTGTGGAAATCCGACCAATCCAACATGCAGCACCGAACAGCGTTGCCAATGCTGCTACCACGGGCCGACAGGGTGGACGGCAAGCCAGCCGGTCCAAGCAGTTGGTTTTTTCAAGCTTACCTAGACGATACACACTTGTAAAGTGCAAGAAGAGGAGGTCTAACCATGCAGGGCTTGCACTGCGCACGTGAAAGCCAGGGCTGTCACGCTGTTGCACGATGATGAGGGGGATTGCAGCCGTTACATAGGGCTCCAACTGTGACCCAGCATGCAACATGCTCGCTCCAGTAGCAAGCACATCGTCGCTACCGATGGCACGCCGTACGGAGTACGGCTGCACAGCTTGTGCACGGCTAAGTGGCACGAGGACAGCAAGACTGAACGTCTCTGGCAGAGCCGGCCGGCACGTGGTCAGAGAGGACAACAACGTGGTCCGAATGGTCTGCCAGTGCAGACTTCATGACAAACTGCTATGCCTTCCCGGCGAATCTCTGGCAGGCTGTCGAGCTGCGAACAAGCGAGGTGCAGGCTCAGCCTACACAGGCAAGGGCACGGAAAGGAAGCGGGTATGCGGCAAGCAGGCACGGTCGGTTCGCCAAGGCTTGCCAGCAAACTGAATGGGCCGGCTGGAGCTGTCGCCTGCATCAGCGCAGTTCAAGACGACTCTGCTCGAGAACTAGCGATTCGGCTGCACTAGCTGAGGCGACATCAGGCGAGGATGGCATCACAGTATATCACATTTGAATTAACGAGAGGATACGCCGATCTGGCAGCAGCCGAACGATTCGCACGTGAGTGGCCTAGAAAGTCGTACATCAGCGGCAGGAACGCCTGAAGATGGAAGGAGTGCACCTGCTCCACTGGCCTCCCCCCTGGCGGTGCAGAGCTGGACTACTGACGACCAAAACGAAGGGCGATAGCGAGTGAGCAGCAGCAACACAGAGCAAACAGCTAGGATTGAGGAGGGTGGGGTGGGGTGGGGTAGGGTGGGGGCTGGGTGGGGGCTGGGTGATCTAGGTCCAATGCCCTGCCGTGCGTCTACACGCAGTGCTGTGAAATGCACGCATCGTGGTGCCAGCTGAGGAACAGGGCAGGCAAAGTCACCGAAGCCGAGGCAGCTATTCATAACAAGCCGTCAGATGCAAGCCGATCAAGAGTCCCGGTGGCCGGCGGCATGACGTGCGAACTACAGCGGCAACGCCGTGTTTAACCCAACGCCTCACGCAACAGCGTTCACGTACGACTTAAGCGAGTTTCTTCGACGAGAAGGCTTCGTTAGCCTGTGCCGCTTTTAGGCTCGGTGCATCGCGGACAGGCAACGGCACCGAAAGCTGCCGTCAGGCAGCCTCGAGGGCGACGAACGGGCTCGAGGGCCTCGAGCCGATGACCCGCGTGCTCTCGGGGCTGCACGCGCGAAGCTATGGCCGCCGCCGCCACGGGTACATACCGGCGACTCCGAGTGTGACAGTGCGGGCAGCCAAGTCAAGCATACGCTCGCGGCCCTTTCCCGCTCAGTTCCTGCCGCAGTACGGAAAGCGCCGCTCGCTGGTCGCGCGTTTCGAAAACGCGAAGCGTGCACTTCAGAGTAAAGGCAAGGCTGCGTGTTCTCTCCGACGACTGACACCGTTCAAAACCGCGACCGATACGAGGTGGACGCCGTAGTTACGCTCCCACCGGCTGAACGCAACGAGTACGCAGGCGCGGCCATCGACGGAGAGACGTCCTACCTACCTCGAATGGGCGCTGGAGCCGGTCTTTGGGGTCACGAACCCCCCCCCCCCCCAGGAGGACCTGGCCGCTGCGGCTGGATTATAACGTCTCGAGTGCATATCTAGCGTACAACAAGGAGCGAAGAAGTAGGCGAGGACAAAAACAGGAGAGAAAATTTGGGAGAGCACAAGTAAGGGAAGTCGAATGAGAGAGGACGAGTTGGAAGGCTCGAGTATTTGAGCGGCCGTGGCCGCAGCGGCGTACCTCGCACAGAAGCCGGGAGAGTACCGCCGCTGGAGGGCCTCCCCCTTTGCTTCAAGCGCGCTGGTTCTCACGTTCTTTCCGTTTCGAATCCACCGGCAATGGAAAAAGAATTCATCGATGCCGATCCCAATAAAACCAAATACTAAACGTACTTGGCAACGCATCGCGTCGTTTCGGGCCTGCCAGCGTGCTTCCTGCCTGTGTCGGCTGCTGGGCAGCTACCGGCGGGTCTCCAAGGACTGTCGACAACGAGTGAAATCAAGTCACGGCCGTTCGCAATGATGTGCCATACCTGCATTTCGGTGATTTGCTGGGCTATTTTCAGCAACGCGAGGTCTAATAATAATCCATAACGACAATAGTAATTGTCAAAGTATTGCTACCTCAGTGAACGTAATCTGTTTCTAGGCACTTTACATAAGCTGTATAAGAAGCCTGACCCTATGGTGGATGGTAGGTAACGTGCACAGCATCTTCACGCATACACGCACAAAGGACACATCGCAAGGACCCACTCAACATCGCGAGGAACCGGTGCTCTTGTAGCTCCTTTTTAAAAATCGCCTAGTCAGCTTATGTCGTGACGTCAGTCGGGTGTGCGCTCTATGCAATGTGAGCAAACGAACTAAAGGTCCCCGAAGGATTTGAGGTTCGTACGAGGTGTAGCTAAAAGAGCTGAGTCAGACGAGCGGGTGGTTCGATGGCTAGCCTAATTTGACTGTATCTCCGAAAGGTAGGCTGAAGCTAGAGAATTAAGGGATCTAAAAGTTGACTGACACAGCCTTGAAGTCTATACTGTGCTTTATTGGGAGCCCGCGCAGGTTGGCGAGAAGTGGTGTAATGTGGCAACCGCTACCCTCGCGGCAGGTAAGTCAGGCTGTAGAGTTTTCTACCAAGTTTAAGCACCCGATTGCATAGGCCGGTAGATCTGAAAGCAGCGAGTTGCAGAAGTCGAGACAGGATGTAACGCATGCATGGACCAACAGGAATGTAGTATCCCTGTCTAAGCACGCTTTTTGCATTTTTGCAATGTTAAGTAGCTGAAGGTAGGCAGACTTTTTCTTTAAGAAAATTGCAATAATCGTATTGGGCAGACTTGATCGTCGAACTGATGTGGCCACATCAAGTGAAAGGTCATTTTAGAGCAGAACGCCTGGATTTCGTTTGGATGTCGTGGGAGATATGCTGGCAGAGATTGAGCACTCACCCTATCGATTTCTGAGTCGCACAACGTTTGCCCACAACTGCGGTAAGCTGGTCTTACCGTCGCTCATCCGCCTGGAGATTACATCGGGACAGAAGCCGAACAAAATGTAGGCGAGCACCTTAAAATATTTGTGTTGTTGTGGTGCTGCCGCGGTTTCATGGTTTATTATTGAGTTTCTGGTTTATTGCAGGCTTATGGATTTTTGAGTTTACGAGCTTATGGCTTATACAGAATTTTAGGCTTATGAGTTTATGTTTTGGTTGAGGTTGAGTTACGGCCTGCGGAGAAAGAAAAACGCGAGGCAACGGAGTAGCTCTCGGAGATGGCTGCTCGCGAGTTCGCCCAATCTTTCGGCCGCGCTTAAGGGTCACAACCGTAACAGGACAATTTCATCGGCGATGGAGCTAAACCGTGAGGTCGATTGGGCGTAACCGAAATTAATCCGAAAAGCGACGCATCCTGCATTCCTTTAAATTTCCCGCCCAAGGTCGCCGAGCGAGCCGGCAGCGCACCTCCTGCGTTGTTCCGGACGCGCTCCGCGAGGTCAATCAACCAATCGCGGGCATTGTAACTGGAAACAGGCCAGTCGAGGTGATTGCCAGTCAAGAGGTTCACTAGACGCAGTTCCTCGTTTTAGCTTCGCAGCAGATGAGGAATTGATAACAACTGCTATTAAATAGCACTTCTCTCTCAGGACGACTCCCACGCTTTCGCGTACGAACTTTTCATTTCGAACTTTCACGAACGAATCATTCTTCCGAGAAGCCACGGTTGCGACAGCGACAGCGAGGGGCTATCGCAGCTACTGAAAGGCACACCGCTGGTGGCCGCGCTACAGGCTCAGCGAGTTCAGCCCTCTCTAAAGAGACCGACTCGCAGCTGGAGCGCTCGATGGGTGACCGTCGAAACGTCTCCAACTCCCCCGGCCCCGTGTGAGCTGGCGCTCTCTCCAACCTCCGGAGACGCTGTTAGCAGGAGAGCTTCGCGCGGCGTCGAAAGTGGCTGCCGCCCGACGGCAGACCTCTTTTGCCGCGATAGAAATGCGGCAGCCTCTCTAAAAACCTTTTTTTTTAACCGCCTTCTCTAGAGAGAGAGAGAGAGAGAGAGAGAGAGAGAGAGAGAGAGAGAGAGAGAGAGAGAGAGAGAGAGAGAGAGAGAGAGAGAGAGAGAGAGAGAGAGAGAGACATATATATATATATATATATATATATATATAAATAGACATATATATATATATATATATATATATATATATATACATAAATACACACACACACACACACACACATATATATATATATATATATAGAGAGAGAGAGAGAGAGAAAAAGAGAGAGAGAGAGAGAGAGAGAGAGAGAGAGAGAGAGAGAGAGAGAGAGAGAGAGAGAGAAGCGCAGTTCGCGCCCGCCTGGCCGGCGCACTTTGCTGCCGGGCAGCTCTCTTAAAAAAAGACGCCGGCGCGTCCCTTCTGGAGGAGCATGGCGGGGGGGGGGGCGGGAGGGTGGGCGGGGTGAAGCGGGGTGCCGCCCTGGTGCGCTCTCCAGTCTCACTGCGAAGCAGGCGTATCTCTGTCTGCTGTGCCGTATGCAGCTCGCCAAAGGCGCACCGTCCTGCAGACGTCGTTGCATTTTTTCGTAAAGAAATCGGTAGCCCGTACAAAGAGCCTCCCGCGGAGCGCATTTACTCGCCCGGAAAGCGCATTTCGGTTCCGAACGAAAGTGGCGAGCGATTCAACGAGATCCGCATGCGGCGCTAGAAGCATGCTGGGAAATGGCGCCGATAGCGATACTGCTACCTGTTTACAGTGCATTTGCTAAATTTCGAGGTATTCCGCTTACGAAAATTCTAGACAACGGAGTGGACACTTCTGTCCAATTGCTGGCTAGCTACCACCTACTTGCCACGCTACAAATTCTTTAGCAGTCAAGATCGCCCGATTCTTAATCGGATATAGCGGCAGAGACCTTCAGCCAATATCATGCCAATTCTAGCGGGCAATAGAGGATTGTATGCTGCAGGACTGGAACGCATAGCGCTTGGGTCGTGAAACGTGAGCACTTCAGTCTGTCTGGAACGAACAGCAAGTAGGTCAAACAAGCGATTAGACAGTCTTTTGTTAACCGTAAGCTAGACAGAACATACAAAGATCGTTACTGACGATCCATCGACAAGCATAAAAGAGCTACTGTATATCGTACCGATCTATTCCAGCAAAGGCCGTCTATCTTCTAAAAAAACGCGTGCAAATCACGGGGATGCACAATACGAAAATGCCGATGTCTACCATCAGCAATCTCCGCATCCACGTTAGCTCCTTGCCCGTCCTTGCGGTGATCTAGCAGATCGCTTCTCTAGATTATTTGTCAGCAAGAGAGGCGAGATCTGAAAGCCACTTCCTCTGGTCCATCGCATACATCCTCACTAAGCTCCGATACCACAGTAGCATCCCGTCAGGACTCATCTCCTCCAATTCCTTGTAGCACATCGATGCCTGCATTCGAGCCTGCCACAAGTGACCTCATTCTGTAATTCATCTGCCAGCCAAAGAAGACTATTAAACCTCTTGAACTTATACCTCGTACAAACCTCAAATCCTTTCGAAACCGTGCATTTAGTTTGTATGCTCCCAAAGCCTGGAACTCATTCCCGACTTGATCCCTGACACGACCACACTTAAAAAAGAGCTTAAAAACGCACCTGCTGATGACAGCATTTAGTGGATCCCTGGGATTCGTCCTTCATGTGCTTATGCATACTGGCACTGTGCATACTGCCACTAACCACACTTGCATGCTGATTCTGTGCATGTCACCCCTAACCGTGTTATTCATGTTGTTTATCAAGCATGATACCACTCACTGTTCGGTCGTGATTCCTTTGCAGCAAATGTAAAGCGCCTAGAAAGAGATTGAGTTCTCTGAGGGCGCTTTATCAAGAGCATTATAATTATTATTACCATTGCCCTACAAGTGCGATGCATAGATCTGCTGCTAAAATCCATAACTTATAATATGTCCTCAGCCTCAGGTCTTGTCCCTGCACCTTTAAAAAAGGCTGCTGGAGGCCACCAACTAAGGAAGCAGCACTAGACCAAGAGAACTTATGCAACTTCCGCCAGGTCTCCCAACTGACGTTCCTATAGAAGACACTCGAGCGAGTAGTGGCAGACCAATTAAACTCTACCATTGACAATTTATACCTAGCAAGTAAGTTCCAATACGGTTTTAAAGCTTATCACTTCACTGAGTCAGCATTGTTTCGGGTTTATAATGACCTCAGTGATGCAGATTCAGGTAACATCTCTTTAATTGTTTTGCTTGATCTGTCGACAGCGTTTGACACTATTAATCACCGAGTCCTTCCCGAGTGCCTCTCATCTCGCCTGAGTCTCATTGGCACTGCAATACAATGGTTTAGGTCCCACCTCCGTGGCAGACTCCAGAGCATTGATGTCAACGGACGACTATCATCTTAGAAACCACTAACGAACCGAGTACCCCTGGTCTCTGTGTTTGGTCCACTTCTTTTCACAATTTATGCTCTCCCTCTTACCGATGTAATCGCAAATCTCAATCTTTGCTTTCACTTCAATGCCCATGACACGCATCTGTACATCTGTAACTATGCTTTGATCCATCCCAGCCCTCCGGCACATAAAACTCTCTCAACTCCATTGTTGCATGTATTGCTGACATCTACACGTGGATGGCAGCAAGCGTTCTCAAATTGAATGACGATACAACTAACTTAGTAGTTATGGGCAAGCCAAGTGTGACTCGGAAATCGGAAAGCTTAACCCTCAAAATCCGCTCTGCCAGCCGTGCTGGTTTGGCCCAGTGGTCTAGGTGTTCGCCCGGGGACCAAGGTCTGGCCGAGGTCGTTGGCTCACGCCTCGTGGCATATGCGAGGCGCCTGAATAAAGATTAAGTTCTCTTAGGGCGCTTTAAAAATGAATTATATATTTTATATTAAATGAATTACACACCCCGTGGCTCTGAATGAATCTAGCTATATTGTTCCAAAGCGATATTTTGCTGAACAACCACATCAGCTCTACAGTCAAGTATTTTCTACCTTCAGCTAAGTAACATTTCAAAAATTCGGGTCTGCTTAGACAGGGGTACTACACGTTATCATACCACCCACGTCGGTGGCCATACCCTAGATCTCGTGATCACTAAGGATGTCTTTCCCACTGACCTTGTGGTGTGCCCGCTGACCCTCTCGGATCATTGTTCAGTCTCGTTTACTGTTCATGCTCCCTTGCACGCATAGGGTAATGTCGAACTTTTCAAGCGACGTAACTTACAAAGCATTGATATAGACAAATTTTTGAAATCTGTGTGTCGCGCAGGTCTTCTTGATCTGAACCCAGACTCGACTGACAGCCTCGATACCCTCACTGATGCAGTGAACATGACACTCAGGAGTGCTCTTGACAAGCATGCTCTCGTTCATTCTATCCATGTACAGAGTCGCAGAGATTCCTTTCAATTTACAAAAAAATTCAAAAGATGCGCTGTATTAAGCACAGGCTTGAACGTCGTTTTAAGAAATTGGTGTCTGATGCAGATCTAGTCAATTTCAAAGACTTCCTTCAAGTTTACATCCAGAAGCTTAAAAAACCCAGGGCTTCTTTTTCACTCAAAACTGAATTCCTGCCACTTGGACCCTAAAAAGATTGATAAGACAGTAAAAGATTTATTGGCCAATGCTGAGAGGTCTGACTCCACAGATATTAACGGCTCAGCCAAAAAGTTTTCAGCCTTCTTTACTGAAAGAACTGTGCACATTCATGCCTCCATAAAGCCCCCTCCGACTAAAGCAATTGTGAAATCACAACCTGTAACCTTCCTTAAAAGGTTTTCCGAGGTTTCTGCATGCAATGTGGCTACCTCAATAAGGTCTAGCAGAAAGAGCTCGTCACCTGAAGACCCAATACCATCATCTTTGTGGTCTTCACTGGCAGACCAACTTAGCTTGGCCACAACCAAACTTTTTAATGTTTCTTTGGTGAAAAGGCTCTTACCCAAGTTCTTCAAATCGGCAATCGTTAGACCCATACTTAAAAGCCTGGATTGCATACAGAGATCCTTGCAAGATATCGCCCAGTTTCTCTTCTTTCTGTCTTGTCAAAGATTCTTGAAACAATTGTTGCTAAGCAGTGGTTGAACATATTAAAAAGAATGAAATGTCAGAAGCATTTCAATCAGAATTCAGGAGGCAGCACTCCACTGAAAGTGCCCTCTTCCCTGCTAACAATGACATTCTACGTGGCAATGATGACGGAAATTTCATGCCCTAGCTCTCCTAGATCTGTCAGCTGCCTTTGACACCATTGATCACGATGTTCTACTTGAACGATTGTAAACAACGATCGGTCTGGCAGACGATGCACTGGCGTGGTTTAAATCTTACTTGGCTGATCGTGTTCAATCCAGGTCGTGTGGGGGTCAGGTCTCACACACGAGACGAGTCACCTGTGGAGTCCCCCAAGAGTTCATCCTCGGTCTCTTGCTGTTCTTCATTTATACTCAACCTCTGGGAAAAGCGATTAAGGCCCGCAGAATAGGATGTCACTTTATGCTGCCGATACTCAGCTGCATTTGTCATTCAAACCGTCGGAATCTACTACAGCAACTGATAAACTGAATGCTTGCCTTGCCGACATTCAATACTGGATGCCTGAAAATTTTTCGAAACTAAATGACGATAAAACCAAACTGTTGTGGCCGGATAAAAAAGCTTTGCTCCTCGTCAAATTGATGCTGTTGTGCGATCATCACCACGTGCTCGAAATTTAGGTGTCGTTTTCGACAACTGCCTCAATTTTAAAAGCTTCAGTCACAAGACTGCTTCTACAGCTAGCCATCACGTTCAATCCCTATCTAAAATTGAGAGCTGTCTTCCACGGTGGCTTGCAAACAATTTAACTAGCTCCTTAGTTCTGTCTCGGCTTGATTATTGTAATTCCCTTTTCGCTGGGCTACCAAAGAAAGCAACTAGGCCACTGCAGCTGACTATGAACATGGCTTCAAGGCTAGTCTTCAAGTCCCAGAGGCTTGAGAACGTATCTCCTTTGCTAAAAGAGCTAGGATGGCTGCGGAATGATCAAAGGATGCACAGCAAAGTTCTTACGCTGACCCACAAGGCTCGCCACAGCTTGGCTCCTTCGTACTTAGGTGAACTGCTGCACCAGTTTCAGTCTCTTCGCGCCCTCAGATCCTGTACGGATAATAAATTAACTGTTTCATTCCTCCGCTCAAAGACCGTCGGTGACAGAAGCTTGTGCTCTGCAGGTCCTAGGCTGTGGAACTCGCTTTCACAATTCTTACGCAACGATAACTACTCTCCTGCTACCGACTATGGCTAATCATTTCCAGCGGTCCTGAGCTGCTACTTCCACGCTACTCACTACTTCAACTGCTCTCCTGACTCTGCTATGCTTCCCACTTTCTCTTTGTTGCGTGACATGAAGTCTGTTGGCTACCGAATGCGTACCGAAAGCCGCTTAGGTTGTGAGTTCGCTATACAAAACTCTCCTGCGAAGCACTCACATAGTCTTTGCGGCTTTGTCGAGTTACACGCGGAGATACATTATGTTACATTACATCACGATAGCTCTCTGCGCCAGGAACACCTCTGTGTTGCTCCCACTGCCAAAAGTCGGCTTGCGGTAGCTCATCCTCGACGGTCGGGGTCCCACGATTCGAGGAGATTCCCAGCGACTCTTTTTCAGCCAACGGCACAAGGAGAGGGCTGAGCAGCTTAACTTTCGCCCCTCCCCCTCCGCTCTCCAAAGGTTTGGCACGAGGAGCTGGCAACCTAAACAAAAATGACAGCCGTTTTAGCCTTCTTGCCAAAAAAAGCATACTTTAGCCTCCTACGTTGGACGCCAGATATCCCTCTCCAAGTGGCTACCGGGCTGCCAGGGATGGAGTAAAAGACTTCTTCCAAGGCCACAGCTAGCTGAGAGCGGCTCTGCGGGTTTTTTCGGCGGCCTTCGGCGCACTCAGTCAAGGTGTAACTCCACATAGAACCTGGCTGAAGAACCTGAGGATGCCTGGCTGACACTGTGCATGTTACCTCAAGCAAGGACTAATACGGAGTTCAGCGTTGGGCATTTGACAGGCCTCCTTAAACATGCCTGAAACAAATTGGACCTACTAAGAATCTCTAAATCTGTTATCTCTTCAAGAAACGACCGCCTTACGAAAGCGAGCACTGAACTCTGACGGCGCGAGCGCCAAATTACGGCGAAGCCTTTCTAGCGCCTTCAAAGGGCTTGCCGCTTAGGAGACACGACACCTTGCACATGCGACGCCGATGAACAAGTTCTAGTGCCACTATACTAAGACTCGATGCCCAGCTGAACGGCAGAGAATTCTTTGGCAACTTGCTTCGGTCGAGTACCCGCAGGTCGTCGTCGTCAATGTTTATCAGCTGGCGGAACTGATCTAAAAAGCAACAACTTCTTAGAAATTGGTTAACCCGAGCGTCATTCCAAGAGACCGATTGAGCACCAGAGATCTGAAAGGGGCGCGGCGGCACGAAATGTCCTTTAGATCATTCCAGACCTGGCGCCCCCTCTGGGAACAGACCGCAAAGCTCTGCGGCATTGCTTCCCCGCCGCCCGCAGCAGCAGCAGCAGCAGGCCTTGCTAGCTTTTCCTGTCTGGCTAATTTCATTCTTTGGCTCCAGCCTACTATCTCTCAGATCTACTCCCCCATCAGGTTAAGCATCGTACTACCCGCTTTTTAGAATCTAAATGTTTACCTATATCTCGTACAAACCTCAAATCCTTTGGAAACCCTGTCTTTAGTTCGTATGCTCCAAAAGCCTGGAACTCACTCCCGACTTGCGTCACGACATCGACATCTCCTGACTTGACCACTTTTAAAAAGAAACTAAAAACGCACCTTCATTTATGACAGAATTCTGTGGGTCCCTGTGATTCGTCATTTATGTGCTTATGCGTGCTGACACTGCATGCTGCTACTAACCACACTTGCATACTGAACCTGTGCATGTCACCCCTAACCACGTTATTCTTGTTGTTTATGTAGCATGTTCCTACCAACCATTCGATTCGTGCTTCCTTTACAGCAAATGTAAAGAGCCTAGAAAGAGAGATCGAGTTCTCTGAGGGCGCTACATCAAAGGTATTGTTATTCTTATCTCTCCAGGAGCTCTAAAAATACGATTTCCTTTCATGGAATAATGATAGCCCCACTGGAAGACAGCGTCCGTTTCAGCCAGGTTCTATGTGGAGTTACACCTTGACTGAGTGCGCCGAAGGCCGCCGAAAAAACCCGCAGAGCCGCTCTCAGCTAGCTGTGGCCTTGGAAGAAGTCTTTTACTCCATCCCTGGCAGCCCGGTAGCCACTTGGAGAGGGATATCTGGCGTCCAACGTAGGAGGCTAAAGTATGCTTTTTTTGGCAAGAAGGCTAAAACGGCTGTCATTTTTGTTTAGGTTGCCAGCTCCTCGTGCCAAACCTTTGGAGAGCGGAGGGGGAGGGGCGAAAGTTAAGCTGCTCAGCCCTCTCCTTGTGCCGTTGGCTGAAAAAGAGTCGCTGGGAATCTCCTCGAATCGTGGGACCCCGACCGTCGAGGATGAGCTACCGCAAGCCGACTTTTGGCAGTGGGAGCAACACAGAGGTGTTCCTGGCGCAGAGAGCTATCGTGATGTAATGTAACATAATGTATCTCCGCGTGTAACTCGACAAAGCCGCAAAGACTATGTGAGTGCTTCGCAGGAGAGTTTTGTATAGCGAACTCACAACCTAAGCGGCTTTCGGTACGCATTCGGTAGCCAACAGACTTCATGTCACGCAACAAAGAGAAAGTGGGAAGCATAGCAGAGTCAGGAGAGCAGTTGAAGTAGTGAGTAGCGTGGAAGTAGCAGCTCAGGACCGCTGGAAATGATTAGCCATAGTCGGTAGCAGGAGAGTAGTTATCGTTGCGTAAGAATTGTGAAAGCGAGTTCCACAGCCTAGGACCTGCAGAGCACAAGCTTCTGTCACCGACGGTCTTTGAGCGGAGGAATGAAACAGTTAATTTATTATCCGTACAGGATCTGAGGGCGCGAAGAGACTGAAACTGGTGCAGCAGTTCACCTAAGTACGAAGGAGCCAAGCTGTGGCGAGCCTTGTGGGTCAGCGTAAGAACTTTGCTGTGCATCCTTTGATCATTCCGCAGCCATCCTAGCTCTTTTAGCAAAGGAGATACGTTCTCAAGCCTCTGGGACTTGAAGACTAGCCTTGAAGCCATGTTCATAGTCAGCTGCAGTGGCCTAGTTGCTTTCTTTGGTAGCCCAGCGAAAAGGGAATTACAATAATCAAGCCGAGACAGAACTAAGGAGCTAGTTAAATTGTTTGCAAGCCACCGTGGAAGACAGCTCTCAATTTTAGATAGGGATTGAACGTGATGGCTAGCTGTAGAAGCAGTCTTGTGACTGAAGCTTTTAAAATTGAGGCAGTTGTCGTAAACGACACCTAAATTTCGAGCACGTGGTGATGATCGCACAACAGCATCAATTTGACGAGGAGCAAAGCTTTTTTATCCGGCCACAACAGTTTGGTTTTATCGTCATTTAGTTTCGAAAAATTTTCAGGCATCCAGTATTGAATGTTGGCAAGGCAAGCATTCAGTTTATCAGTTGCTGCAGTAGATTCTGAAGGTTTGCGTGACAAATACAGCTGAGTATCGGCAGCATAAAAGTGACATCCTATTCTGCGGGCCTTAATCGCTTTTCCCAGAGGTTGAGTACAAATGGAGAACAGCAAGGGACCGAGGACGGACCCTTGAGGGACTCCACAGATGACCGGTCTGGTGGATGAGATCAAACCCCTATACGACGCAGATTGAACACGATCAGACAAGTACGATTGAAACCACGCCAGTATCTCATCTGCCAGACCTATATTTCCCAATCGTTTAAGTAGGACATCGCGATCAATGGCTTCGGAGGCAGCTGATAGATCTAGCAGTGCTAAGGCAGTGACATTCCCGTCATCGTTGCTGCATAGGATTTCATTGGTAACACGGAGGACAGCCGTTTCAGTGGAGTGCTGCCTCTTCAACCCCGATTGACATTTTTCTGACATTTCATTCGAATATTTCATTCTGAAAAGTGTTTCCTTCTGAAATTTCATTCTGACAATTTTTTGTGACATTTCGTCATCTTTTCATGCCAGGTACTCCTTCTAGGACCCCCGTGAAAACTCCATGGCACTCTTGCTTCCTACAGGCTTGCTCCTGGTTTCGGCAGATTTCTATATATTGACAATAGCATTGACGAAGGCTCTGAGCTCTCTGGCGATCAAAGCCTCACTTTGCTAGTGTGATGTAAAGTGTACCGACCTGAAAACACGTTAAAGCATTTGGTTAGTCTGTATCCCGTTGCTCTATAATATAGGATTCTTTTAAATACATGATTCATGTGTACAGCACCCTGAGGGATTTAATCTACACTCAGGCGCTCGGCATTTGCCGCCGGGCTCGAGCCCACGACCTCAGTCGACAAAAAATATTAGCTTATTTAACGACCTCATGTGTATAGCGGCAGAAGAGCCTTAACGGCTTTCACCACCGCTTGCAGTTGGCAAGAAAGACTCGCGAACTACAGGATTCAAACCTACGACCTTGGTAGTGGAGAGCGAGCACCTTACATCCTAGGCCAAACCGCGGCAGCAATGAGTTCCCCCCCCCCGGAGGTCTCTTTGAGTGCTCGCACATCACTCTTTCCCACACTTACAGGTACCAGGAAGTACCTTACCACCATGTACTGGCGGAGCCGGGCTTTCCAGGGAGGAGACAAGCCCTGCCGACGGCGCTAAACGCAGAGGAACTCGCAAGTCTTCTTTGACACGTGAGCGGCGGCCGGGCACAGATCGAAAGTGTGGGATTATCTTATCGTTCGTCGCCATTGCGTCCGTTTCCTTCCAAACGCACAGCGGCGTGGCGTCGGTCGTTCAGGTAGGTGTCCGCATCCGTCACCGTTCGCTGGCGTGCCTTGATGATCTTTTGATACGCCGAGCGCACACGTTCTCGACGCTGGCAGTTGACACTGGTAACGTCAGAATAGGCGGCACCAGCTTGCAAAATCGGTCGCTGCTGGTCTCGGCTCGACCGGACCGACTGCCAGCGCCGACTGCAAGATCGGAAAGCGTCCCGACGCTCTTCAGTTCCGCTCAGTCTGTAATAATCTCCCCACGAGAACTGAGGGGCTGCCGGCTCGACGGGATCGGCTCGACGCCCGAAGAGGCTTGAATCTGATTTAACTTGATAGCGAGCTCGACAAGGTTGTCGACATTCAATGCGGAGAACTGACGAGGGGAAAGGCAAACAGCCAGGCAGGCATAGCATATCCATCTATGCGCGGTCAAACCGAAAGCCCTATTCTGATTGTATCTGGCCGATTGCCGCGAATCATTAATCGAGACGGAAGAAGAGCTCGCTGTTGTTCATTTGCTCATTTTGGTGAGGTCGACCGGGTCGGATGTAGTTTGCGGTCGTATCGGGTACCTCGATCTGATGATGCCGACAGACCTTCTGCACCTTGTCAACAGATCAGCATAACAAGCCGTTGCTATATCCGTCTGTCTGTGCCTGAACGGTGCATGCTTTCAGGGCTCTTAGTTGAGCATCGGAGGTACAGCAGTCCTCGTAGCCGTATCAGTATAACGCTGGCTACTGTCCAGGTGCGCCTCCTAAGCAGGCTGACCAATGCAGCTCGGTAGCCACACTATTGAGTCGGCAGAGAGCGCCTCCAACCAGGCACCGTCGTGAGCTACAATTCGGGGAAGGGGCTGCTGGTTGGCACAGATGTCGGCTAGGTGTAAATTAATAGCAGTTTCTGCAGAGTAGCGAATAATGGCTGCAGTATCCAAATGCCTAGTCTGCAGACAACTGCAGCGAGTGGGAGCAGTACCTGTTCGACCAAAAAATAAGCCAATTCAACAGCCTCATTTGTGTAGCGGCAGATATCTGATATACTTCCTAATCAGGCTTGGTATCGACCAACCCGCCCGTTCTTCTGACAAGTTGTCTTTCTGCGCCGCTAACCACCCTCAAATCCATTGGAGGCCGTGCCTTCAGTCGGCCTGCTCCCAAAGCCAGGACTCAACTCCCAACTGAAGTCATGCCATTCCATGACTTAACATTAAAAAACTATGCTAAAACCCCAACTGTTCCACACAGCATTCACCGGGTCCGTATGAGGTCTTTACTGTGCACACGCTTGGGGTCACACTGTGCGTTTTATTGCTAACCAATCGACACGCTTCCTTTGCAACATACGTACGTTGCGTAGAAAGACGTTAATCTCTCTTATCGGGCTGCACACACTATTTATTATTATTATTATTACCTGGCGAGGACGATGCATTTCGAAGAGCTTCAATATCAAGCTTCTTAAATTATTATGATTCGCATACGATTTTTGAGGCCGAAGGTGATTCATACTGCAGAAAGGAAGAGATTCATATGTGGTCAGGCTCCAGATTTGCTAATAGTATGAGTTGTCCGAGCATAAAGTCGTAGGAGATGTCTGCTCGAGAATGCGACTTTAATGTAAAGTCATCCAGATTAATTACAAAAGAAAAGGAGTCGTCCAATGAGCAGGGTTCGTCGTCTTGATTTGAGATGATGATCGGTTGGTTTGCTGAAATTGCTAATAATTATGCTTTATGCTTTATTTATGCACATATATATATAAAAATTAGGTTATAGACTATTATAAGGGTTGAATAACAGCTAGTAAATGTATAGCGCACTCACAGCCTAAGCGGACAGACTTCGTCTCACGAAACAAAGAGAAAGTGGGAAGCATAGCAGAGCCACGATAGCAGCTGAGGTAGTGAGTAGCATGGAAGTAGCAGCTCAGGACCGCTGGAAAGGTTTTGCCATAGTCGGTAGCAGGAGAGTAGATGTCGTTGCGTCAGAATCGTGGAAGCGAGTTCCACAGTCTAGTTAGGACCTGCACAGCAAAAGCTTCTGTCGCCAACGGTCTTTAAGCGGAGGAATGGAACAGCTAATTTATTGTCTTTTATTGCACACAGCAAGAGGCGGTGACAGCCGTTGAGGCTCTTCTGGTGCTCTTTTACTGAGGCTATTGAGTCATGTAACCTTCTTTTTTTTTAACAATTTAACATGGTCCTTTTCGGCCTATGTAAAGTGCCTTTAAAAGAGATTCGGCTCTCACGGAGCAGTATGTACATGTTTTATCGTTAGCATTATTAAGGGCGTTATTATTATTATTATTCAGGGCTGTAGCAGCAGAGCAGTGAATAATAGCTACAGCATCCAACTGCCTTGTCTGGAGACAGACAGCTGCAGCCAGCAGGAGTAGCTCCGCTTGGACGAGCCAGACGGCAGTACTTCCTGACAGCCACGACGTGGTGCCCGTGTTGTAAGAAAGGTACCCTTTTAGGACATTTCCCTTTTCAATCCTCCTCATGCTCACTATCGTTCGCATTTCGAAGTCTTGAAATGGAAAATGTCCCACAAGTTTACTTTTCCTCCAACATTAAACTCTGGTCCTATATTTTTTGAAACATTTTAAACATAAAATTTTATATATTATAATGCCAGGATTAAGTGAATCTACTTTTATAAAGAGTTATAATCTATCTCTACAAAAATTAGATACTAATAATAAAAAAGTTCTAGATGTTGTTGCTGAATCTTTTTTTTAAGGAAAATTATAGGATCTTGTTTAAGTGCATGTTTAATTGCTAGAGATTTGTTGAGGGATAAATGCGATATAAAAATAGAAAGAGGTTTTAGTATTTTCAGAGATCAAGAACTTGCTACTACTCATTTTTGGTTAATTATCAATAGTTTAATTATAGATATTGGTTCTTATATTCTAATCAATGTAAATCCAAATCCTTTATTAATTTATATGCAGGATAAAACAGAATTAGTATTTAATATTCCAGAAGGCTTTGAACTAACTGACGATGGTACATTTATCATTGATCTAGATAAATCAACAATTTCTTCTCATATTAGTAAATGTCCATTTCCTTTAAAAGATAAATTATGTAAGATTAAAAAAGAATGCAGTAGCAAAGTAAACAAATAAATAAAAATATTTAGTCTGTTTCGCGATTTGATCTCGTGCTCTTCGCGTCTGGAGGCAAGCGCATTGGTCCAATAAGTCAACTGGCTGCCTAACCTATTTAAATCATGTACTTGGAATTGGTCTCATTGCAATCGAACTCCTTCCCTCCCCTCCACTACCCCCTACCCCCTTCGCGCCGCAATACTTACCTTGCTTACCTTTATACTTACGCTTCTTGAACTAAACAAGAATGTTAAAGGATAGACGATAAAGAACGAATTCACACCATCAATTCCTGGCTTTTGGATGGTTCGCACCCAACTCGACCCGTTAAAGATGTAAACATTCATATCCACAACATCCTTTTCGAGCTGTTGGATGGGTCGCACCCAACTCGACCCGTTAAAGATGTAAACATTCATATCCACAACATCCTTTTCGAGCTGTTGGATGGGTCGCACCCAACTCGACCCGTTAAAGATGTAAACATTCATATCCACAACATCCTTTTCGAGCTGTTGGATGGGTCGCACCCAACTCGACCCGTTAAAGATGTAAACATTCATATCCACAACATCCTTTGATGCGCTTATGCGTGCTGACACTGTGCATGCTGCCACTAACCACATTTGCATGCTGACCCTGTGCATGTAACCCCTAACCATACTATTTATTTTGTTTGTTTTTCAAGCATGATTTTACTTACTATTCTATTGCATATCACTTTGCAGCAAATGTAAAGCGCCTAAAAAGAGATTAAGTTCTCTGAGGGCGCTTTATCAAGTGCAATATTATTATTATTATTATATCCTTTTCGAGCTGTTGGATGGGTCGCACCCAACTCGACCCGTTAAAGATGTCAAGCTCATTAAACATCGAATCGATGGAGTCATTGATAACGTCTAACGTTTTTGAAAACATTTGCAAGTATTCACTCACAATAATGTCTTCTACAACTGCTAGATCGTCATCAAAATACTGATAATCGAAAACGAACGCTATTTCATCGCACGAGGCCATTTTGGAAAGGAAGATAACTCCTACTCACGTGATATATCAGGAATTTCCCAGCAGTCTAAATTTAGTACATAACGTAATACGATTGATAAAACGATTTTTATTAATATAGGACAATGTCAGACCTTCGAACTAAATACGCAAATACCAAGTATAATCAAATACTTTTAGACAATGATAGAATTAAAGGTTGCTTAACTAAATTAATAAGAGTTAAATATGTTTTTCAATTTATAGGCATCTTACTGTCTCTTGCAATTCTAGTAACCAGTACTTACATTCAAAAACATGAGGAGCTTTCTCACGTAGCAATGGTACTAGGTGCACTATCAACAATAATAATTTCAACAGATAGTACAATATCACAAATTGATAGAAGGAAAAGATCTACTCTTCAAGCAAATCATAACTAAGTTTCAAAGATTGTTGATGCTTTAGATGATGATAAAGTAACTAAAGAAGAATTCGATGAAATATTAATTGAACCATTAGAAAGTCCAGACTCTTCTAAGGCTTAACAACTTGTAATTCCTCTCTAACAAATTAACATCATTTACCCAATATCTAACAGCTTGTTCTTGCAATACCATTATTCTAACAATAGTATGTTTAGTTAAACTCCATATTGGGTCTGTAGCTCTTCTTCTCTTTTCATCTTCTCCTTCACATTGTTCTAATAAATATCTAACATTTGTTCCAAGTTCTAAAAACGGTTCTTGTTCTCCTACTTTTCTATGATATTTTGGTTTCTTTAGTTTTACTTTTTCTTTTTTTTATCGCTTTAACAGGTTTTTCACCTATTGCTTTCGTAACACTATTATTTAGATAATCAATAATCTTTGGTAAATTATCAATCAATCCACTCTCTGTTTCTAGTATATTCTCCTTTATTGATACTTTCTACTTCTTTTTCATATTGAGCAATGAATGCTCTCTCAGCAACTGTTCTCTTCATTCTTTCAACTAATGCAACACTCTTTTTACTAGTACCTTCAATAATTTGTGTTTCATGTTTTTTCATTTCTTTAGAAGACTAACCTTTAAACTCTGATCCTGGATCAACTGTCATTTTCTTTGGCCATTTCAAAGGACCTTTATTGTAAATATCTATTATTGCTTTTGTTACTTCTTTAGAAGACTTTGTTTTAAGAGGTCTTGAATCTTTATATCTACTAGCAACATCAATAACACTTAGTGCATATTTATATCCAGAATCATTAGGCATGTATACAATGTCTGCTTGATAATTTTCATTAGGCTCAACAATATTAAAGAAACCTTGTGGAATTTTCTTAGGTCTTGGTTTGAATACTTGACTTATATCTGAGTCAGGATTGAATTTACCTTCTTTTTTTCTTTCATTTAGAGTTAAAAACGACATTCTATAGAGAATGGAAATATTGTGTGAAACATGTTTAAATAGATTTAATGAAACTGATTATCTAGAAGGAAAACATCCTTACTGTCATCAAGAAAAAAGAGACCGAAAAGAAAATATGAAATACGTTGTGATATCTGTGATAAAGATATGAATGAAGCAGAATTTGATTATAGTCTTATGCGCAATGATGCAATTATAATTTGTTCATATTGTAACATAAATACTAATTCATTTAAGAAAGAGAGACCAACTAAATTATATTCATTAGTTAAGAAACACTTAAAAAAACAATGTTGCTCTACTTTATTACATCATTGCTTAGACCATGAAGCTATCTGTTCTATATCAAAACTATTCCCTATTCTTAAAGGTAAACGTAAAGCAACAAAGTTAAAAGAGTTAATAGTTTTAATATATCATTTATACTATTCAGGTGGGTATATAACTGACCAAGATATTTACTCTTAGTTTTCCAGTTGTATCAATGAAGTAATACTCTGTTGGGAGTCTTGTAAAATATACATAATACTTTAAATCCACACCTGTTGGAGAAGTATTTATTGCTCTTACATCTCCAGATACTGCAGTTGTATCAGTATTAGGTTTTAGAAACATACAATTAGATGCTCCAACAACCATAACATTTAATATCATTATAGGTGGAGCAGTTTTGTTTGTCCATGAATAAGGTGTTGACAGATTTAGTATTGAGTTCTTTGCATTAAGATCCATTGATAGAGCTAGTACTTCTGTTATTTTTTTAACTGTTTTACCTACATAAGATTTAGTAGCTACATCAATAGGATTAACAGGATTTACAACGTTTGTTATTGAATATCCTGCCATATCAATATTTGTTGTTGAAGGAAATCCTTTAAGTAAAACACCCCTCTTCATTCCACCATAAGTAACACAAAAATCATCTTTCAAAACTACTGGATTATTATTACCTGAGTTCCAATAAGTAGATGTTATAGCAAAACTATTCATGTTTAAATCTCCAGTCATTGTATCACCAGTCTTTTTAACATAATTACTTACTTGACTAACATTGACAGCATCTGTAGGATTAACTCCTGGAGCAAGATTAGTAATTGTCTTTCCTCCAATATTCAAAGTCGTTCCTGTATTTAACAACAAATTTAGAATCTGCATATGCTTTTGTAACTACATCAGAATCATTAATTGGATCTGATAAATTTATAATTCTATTACCATTTGCATTAAGATCAGATAATATCATACCATTAACTTTAGAAACATAATCCTCCTCTCTAAACTTTGACATTTTCTATATATTCATTGATTAATATTTTGCCTCTATCTAATATTTGTTTTACAATTGGTACTATTCTTGCAAATCTAAACGGATCTTCCTCTTCTATCACTCGTATTTCTACTTTTTTTATATAATATTTTATATCATAACCAAAAGTTCTTTTATTATTAAATCTACCATAATCAGAAATTATATCAAATTCAAAATCAAAGTATTTCTCCTCTTAAAGTAAATACATAAACAAAGGTTCTCTTATTGGCATATCAAAAATATAACTTGTTGGGATTCTTACTGACCCAGCACCAACATCATCTTTAGGAATATCATCACAATCCAGGTACAAATATTTCAAATTCACTATAAAAACATCTACTTAGTTTTAGTACATGTAGACCAAGTAAGCACTGTGCTAAATATTGTTTTGGAATAAAATCTTCTACTATACTTCTAGACCATAAACACTTTATCTCAATTAATGTATCTTCATCTATAATTCCATCTGGGGAATAGCGAAAGACACCATCGCTAGTAAAACATTCATTTGAATTCTCAATAGTTCTATCTAATTTCATTTCTAAATATTTAGCAGCTATTGATTCAAAAACTTTACCAGATAACATTTGTTGGAATCTCATTGGTTGAGAATTAGCAATATATTTTTTTAGTTTTCTATTAGCAATTAATTCAATATCACAATCCGTTTGACTACCAAAAACCATATAATTCCCAAGAACTGAATACACTTCTGATCCACCTATATTTAAACTCATAGCCTTCTTCCACTCATCAGACCCCTGAATAAAATTTGTTTTTTTGTGCATTATATTTAGTTATTATAATTTTGTTAAAAATCTTTTCCATCATACACCATATTTCCTTTGCTACAAGTGAAGTTAGCACCACTCCCATTAGAAGTTAACTCAGCACTATTCTCGCAAATAGTAAAATAATGGACTATCAATGTAGTACCATTAGCTAAAGCACTATTAAACTCAATAGTTACATCTAGCCGAGAAGTTACTCTAAGTGGCTCATCATTATATTGCAAGTCAATAACATGAATTGGATAAAGTGAAATCCATTCAGGATAACTAACACCACAAGGTTCAGTAACCTCATTTACTCCAAGGTATTGTTTTCTGAAAGTCGTGAAATCCATATATGCTTGAGGACATTTTCCAAGTTTTGGATAACTTGATCTTGGAAAACCAGGATATTGTTTAGATCCGTTTGCATAAACACTAACACTCTTAATATCACAATGATTGTAAGTACAAGGATTACCAGTATAACTTTCATATTTATTATAATTTTGAGCTGCAACAATCAACCATCTAACTTTATCAATTGTATTTTGAACTGATAGAGATTTAACGAATCTAGTTGCTTGATTAAGAGTTGTTATAGTAACGTTTTCATAACGTCTAACTCTGTAATTAAGTCTAATTTTCTTAGATCTTTCACTTGAGATATCTGCAAGTGCTCTTTGAATACTTTCTTTTGGTGTTACACATGGTACAACTAGTCTCATTTTTGACATAGCAACTCTGAAAGTAGTATAAGCACCATCATTTGCACCACCTGTATAAGTAGTATTAGGTGTCTTAGTTTGAAGAGTATTTGCAGTTGTACCAGCCGCTGCTGAATCTCCAGTCAATATAAAGTTTCTATTATCTCCTCCAACTCTAGTCATTTCAAGTGTAAATGGAATATTATAAAGAATTTTATTCATATCAGCACAAAAACCAGAAAGCCTTGCAAGAGGTAGTGCGATACTAAATGTACCATTTTCTGCGTCTGTTTCAATGATATTGTTATAAGACCTCGTCTATACATGAAACCAATATTTGTAGTACTAGCTTTAGAAGCTTCAGGGCTAGTATATGGCCCAAGATTTGAAGTCATATCACCCAATTCATTTGCTTCATCTTTTTTCCAACCAGTTGTAGGTCCTTCAGTTCTATTGTAATCATTTGGATAACATAGAAGACCCATGAGTGTTGAAACTGTTCCAACAGCCTCTTTCAATGGGAGACTTTCAATTTCTTCAGTACCAAGTCTAACTCGCATACTACTAAACATCCATGCACCAGCATTATTAACTAGTCCGAAAGCAAGTGATCTTTGAAGTGCAGTAGGTGCATCAGTTGTATTTGCTGGTGTCCCACCAACTCTTCCCTCAAGCAAAAGATATGCATCAGATAGGACATAACACACTTGTTGTTCACCTAGAACAATGGATGAAATTAGTTTACTAGTAAAATTATCAGTTTCACTTCCATTAACTTGATACAACTCTCTAAATTGATAATCTTTAAGTTTATATTCGGGAAACTCAAGATCTCCAAGTTCGAGTATACTACTAATATCTGCACTTGCTATTTCTTCTCTATATAAAAAACTAAAATTTTATTTTTGAATATATAATCCAGCACCTAATTTTCTCTTCACATTCCCACCATATCCATCAGGTCTTGTAGAAGGAACAACAGCTTTATCATTAATTACTTTTGCTATTTATTTATATGCTTTACGATCATTCTTTTTAAGAGTCTCTGAATAGTCTTCTACTTCTGGTTCATCTTCTTCTATCTTTGCCTTTCTACTTTTTTTAGATTTTTTCTTAGTAACCTTTTCAAGCATAACTTATTTTAGTTTAAGATCCATCTCTTTCATCTTTCTGTCATATTCTTCATCTTTTCTTTTCTTTTCAAGCTCAAATTCAAGTTCTTTTTTTCTTTTTTCTTCTTCAAGTTTATCATCCATCTCTCTACGTTTAACAACATAATCTTGATCTATCTTTTCTCTTTTAGTTTGAAGTTCAGTAAGTTTTCTTGCTTGATGCATTTAAATACCTTTATTTGCAATCGATAATCCTGCATCAACAGCTTTACTTGTAGTACCTAAAACTTGATTAAAGATATTAAGAGCATTATCAAACTTTGCTCCAGATCCACGATATTTACCTCCATGTATTCTTTGATGACCAACTCTTGCATAGCTAGCCATTGCTCTATATTACTTTGAAGTTTCTATTGTTGCAACTACATCAGTTATAATTGAAACAGGATTTCCATTTTGATCTGTTAAACTTATCTTAAAACTACTTATTCCATCTATATCTCCACGTGTTGATAAATACAATACATTATTAATATGTAGATCAACCTTTTCACCTCGACTAATATCATCAATATCTATAATATATAAAGAATTACATTGCTCTTAGAATCCTTTTTTCTTTCTACATAATTCTTAAAAGAATCAACTAAATCACAATCAACACTTATCCATCGTATTCCTTTATTGTCTGGTAATAACATTTTATCCCATGCTTTAAAGATTCCTGCAAAGTACATTGCTTTTTATATTGCTTCATATGGTGTTCCTCCTACAAGAGCAGAATCAAATGTTCCTTGTTGATTTGAATTAAAACCAAGAGTATCTCCAATGGAATTTACAGCAACATTAGAATTGATTCCAAGTAGAACAACATAATCACCAACTATTTGCATTAGTATTCTATCATCTGTATCAACACTAAATTTTATACCTGTACTATTTCTTTTAGTTGTTTCATAAAAAGCACTAACCGTTGATGTCGTTGTTGACCCATTTGGAGCAACGATAGTTTTTGGTTGAGGTTCTGATAGTCCTCTATTTAAAGCTGCTGTTATTTTATTTGAATCATAATAACCAGGAGCAATTGTAATATATGCTGGTGAGGTATCAGTCATTGACCACTTAAACCAAAGTTTATCATTTATATCTTTAAGTATATTTAATACTACTTTATTAGTATAAGTGAATTCTACTCTTCGTAATCCAATTTTATTATAACCTGAATCAGATCCAAGCATAAGAGGTGGATATAATGTTTTCGATTCTGACCTACTAGTTCCAGTTAATCTTATTGACATTTTCTATAATATACTTCAAGGATTTCTATAGCAACTGTAATATTTTGAGAATTAAAATCTATTAGATTTTGGTTGTGATCAGTAATAGTAATTACAATATTAGAGATAGAATCATTAGCAACATTATGGTACTCAATAGTTTTTGGTTCACAAACCATTAGACTCCATGGATGGGCATCATAAGGAAAACTAGCTAAGACTTGTGATTCTTTTCCATTTATAAAACTAGCTCCACTTGCAACCATGTTACAATTTATAATTATAAAATCAATATTACTAACATACACTTCATTCTCAGAATCAACCGTAGTATTAGGTGTACAATCGACTGGTGTAATATCAGGATACATTTTAGCAAAGTCAGCAGCAGATAGAGTAGTAGTATAAGCAGCAGCAGTAAATCCTAATATAGTAGAAATAGTAGATTTACTTGCAAGAAAACTCCAACCAGCAGGTAATTTAATCCATGATTTTGAAGTAGCAGTATCAAGACCCATTTAAAAATTATCAGTTGTTGCTCCAGATTGTGTAATTGAATTATTAATTGTATCAGCAATTCCAACATTTATATCATCAGTTACACCACCATATATTCCAGGACTTAATTTAATAGTTTGTTCTGAACCACCAGTAACTCTATAAACAAAAGTATTATTAGTTTCAGTTATATTTCTAATAGAATTAGTTGCAGCAAATTTCTTAAAACAGATCTTACAGTTTTTACCTCCTAGTAATATTGGTGTATTAACCCTAGCTTTTATTGGATTAGTAGTTCCAGTTATATTGAAAACGTATCCATCTTTACTTGCTTGACTACTTCTTCTAATACTTTCAAGATTCTTTAATATATCGCTAGCAATTTTTACCAATTCACTCATTTCTATATATTAAATAAAAGATTGTTTATCCTTGCAACATATTTTTTGGTGCTTTTCGAGATGAAGCAATATAATCAACAGCAGAACTGATTGAACTTATTACACCTCTATTTCCAGCAGCAAGTTCACTTAGCCATAGATCAAGTTTATCAAGTACTTCTTTTTCAGATTTTACAAATAATGGAACTATTTATACTCCTTTTCCAGTGAAAGTAAGATAACTATAAATAACATTTTCTACAGGTTTTCTTGATTCCAAAGCTCTCAATTGTGAAAGTAGAAATAAAGTATCGCAATTAAATGATTCTTTACTATCTACTCTAATATTTTCTATAGCACTTCTTACACTATTAGATACTGATCCTTTAGGTTTTATTTTATCAAGTAAATATTTAGGTTTTATTTTATCAAGTTTATTTTCTTGTAGAGTATCAGTTTCAGATTGAATAGGTTCTTGAACAGATTGAACAACTGGAGAAGGTTCTTGAACTGATTTAACAACTGGAACAACTTTTGCTTTTCTAATTCTTTTACTAGGTCTCTTAACTGTTGAAGGATTAACATTAAGATGCTCTGCAATTCCCTTTTGAAGTGAATCAATTGCTTTTCTCACCTCAGGATTAGCATAATATGTCTTAGCTTGATTTGCAATACTTACAGCTTTTTTAGGTTTTCCTCCAGCAATAGCAGCAAATCCTTTTTTTTACTATATTAGAAAGATCTACTGGTGCTTTATACTCTCATAACATTCTTTTAGCTTGTTCCTGTTCTTCCATTTGAACTGCAAGATTAGGTCTAATTCTCTTTAATTTACTAATAACAATAGTACCAGAGTTATCTGTTGATTTCTCTAAAGCACGTTCGTTTAGTTCGTGTTCAACTCTATCTCTTGCTTGCATTTCTGCTTCAATCCTTTGTATCTCTTGAGCATTATCAAGTATTTCAGCAACACGTAAACTTTCTAAATTCACAAGTTTATTTTCTAAATCTATTGCTTCTTAAACACTTCCTCTGTAAGGTCTGTTCTTACTCGCATATATTTACCGTTAATCATTTTCTCCTATATTCAATTAAAAATGGTTATTAATTGTTTACCTGTGTTATCAACAGACCAAAATCTTCCTTTATCTTCAGTTTTAGTTAGATCAATAACACAATAACTTTATCTTTTCCTTGTACAGGAGTTAAACCATTCTCTAAATCGTTTCTTATCAATATCACCAACATATGAATCACGAATATAGTCTAAATGTATTATTCTGTTTAAAGATTATTATCATATTTATATTGTTTCTTATTTCTCTTCTAGGAATATTAGTAAATCCTTGAGCAAGATAAAATATATTCAAACCTTTATGTCTTCCTCTAGTAAAATAATCTAATATCTTAGATTGATCTTCTGTCATCAAATCATCTAATACAACAACATTCTTACAATTCTTATAAGAATCAACTTCTGGCATCGACTCAATTCCATTAACCCAAACAAATGCAGGCTTTTCTTTAGTCATTGACATAAGACCACGATATAACTTTTGATCTAAACTTGAAGCAATAATAGTACAAGTATCATAATTAACTTTTCCATAAAATATCCAATTCATTACTAACTGAGATTTACCTGTTCCACTTGGTCCAAGAACTAATGATCTAATTGGTACTTTAGGTAATGGTTCTTTATGTCCAGTATCCACATCTTGTCCAAAATTGAATGGTTTAACTTGCAAAGACATTTTTTCTATATTATAATAGATATGGAAATATATTGTTTGAAGTGCAAAAAACAAACTGATACTATACATGAAAAATATGTAGAAGTAGATAGTACGAAAGGAATGAGAGGAACGCTTAAAGGTATTTGTACTATTTATGATAGTAAGAAGTCAAAGTTTGTTAAGTTGAGATCTGATTCAACAACAGTTGGTTCTGGAAGAATACGAAACAAATCTGGATCTGGAAGAATACGAAACAAATCTGGATCTGGAAGAATACGAAACAAATCTGGATCTGGAAGAATACAAAACAAATCTGGATCATCTGTTCCAACTACTGCTTTATTTGCTGCAATATCAAATACACTTGGTAAACAATTCTCAGGTAGTAAAGAAAGATATAGTGGTTCTGGAGATAAAATTGAAGAATTAAAAAAGACTATTGAACAATTAAAAAAAAAGTAAAATCATCACCTTTGACTGAAATAGAAATAAATAATTATATAAAAGAATTAGATATAAAATTTTTTAGAGGTGTCTTTGCAAGAGATGAACTAACAAACCATTAAGAAATGAATGTCTTATTTGTAATACTGGTGAATCAGAAAAAGCAATATATCATTGGGTAGCACTTAAAAAAGAAGGAAACAAATGTTTTTACTTTGATTCATTCGGTGCACCACCAATTCCAGAAGTAATACATATTTTGGTGTTATACCAACATTTCAAACGCTTAAACCACAAGAATACGATCAAACAAATTGTGGAAGGTGTTTAATCTTCTTAAAACTAATGCAAGAATCGGATTTTGGGTCAACAATGGAATTATTAATTTAATTTAAACATTTTCTTTCCCTGGAGGGGAAAGAATGGCTGTAAAACCTCTTTCAAAGGCCGTTGATGTCGGTTTAATGTATACAACTGCGTTGTACAATTTCTGCAGATTTTTCACTGCTCTGGCCAGAGTTCCTGAAGAGCATAAATTTGGACTTTAGCCAATTGAAACTTTCTTGCCCTCCGACTGCAATTAATGATCCATCTTTTTTGAAGCAACACATTCAATTCCTCTTGAAGAGACAAGTTCACACTTTCAGCATCATTTGAAAACTTTTCGACAACAACTTCTGCATCGTTGACAGCAAATAGACGAGACGCTAGATTTCCTGCGAAATTAGCATAGTTTTATGCGGGCGACAAATGGATCTTTGAGACTGCGCAAGAAGTTAATGACATCCTTGTTCAATCACTCTTCAACGCGAAACTCCAAACTTTCCACGAGCTTGGTACTAATGTCATTATTCAGGTTAAAGAGCTTGTTAAACATGAATTCTAAAATTGTTTCAGCGCTCATCGACGTCCCGTCTTCTCGACTTAGATTCTCGACAGAAAGTTTCACAAGCTCCATTGACTTCAGAAGAGTTTTGAGAGTGTCAAAAATTCAATGTCACAATTATTTGCAGCACTTTAAATTTGGTTAGTGTCTCGTAAATGGTGATCCCTGTCTTTAATATCGGCTCCAACATTGTTGGGATGGAGTTCCAGCGCGTCTTAACGTCAAGATGCAGTTCAATCTCGCGTCCAAACTCAGCTTTTACTTTGGATTGAAAGACCTTATTTCGAACAGTTGATTTTGTGAAGAAATTGACAATACTACTTGATTTCGTAAGCAGATTGTGGTAATCAGCGTCTCATTCTAATGTATCATCGCTGATCACTTCCAAGTCCGCACCTGCTTCAAAATTGCCCCTTTCATCAATATCGTTACTTTTCAATCGTCCATCTCATCACTCGTCCTTTACAATGTGTCGCATACTCCAAGGTGCAGACCATGGTTTAAGCAGAACTGTCCTATGGCATCTATGTGCATTTTTTATGTACTGCAGCGCCGTCCTAAGTAGACCCCACCAAATCCCGCTCCATTGTTATTCCATAAACGGTCAAATGCTATTTAATTGATTCGATCATATAGAGAACCGTGCAAAAATCAAATATGCAAACAAGACCCATCTGGATAATTGATTTTATTGCCGCTATTATGAATGTTGACTCCGAAGAATCAACGTCCTCTTACGGTTGTGTAATCAGCTAAAGTCATGCTAAACTTTAATCCTCTCTCGAGTTTTCCCCTGATGTCGGCAATCATTTTGTGGTTTGGTCTAGCGGTTAAGGTGCTCGCCCCGACCAAGGTCTGACTGAGGTCGTGGGCTCGAGCCCTGAGGCATATGTGAAGCGCCTGAATAGAGATTAAGTTCTCTTGGGGCGCTATATAAATGAATTATATTTTAAATTTCTTTCCTTCGTAATCAGTATGCACCAGCTTCGTCACATCGCTTTCATTCACTGAAAGTTTTAATCCGTCCTGTGAGATTGATTGTCATACATACTTGTTTCTAGCGATAGCTCTAATTAGTATTCCATCAGTAGCCATATCGCTAACCATCTCCTTCAGAATCTTCCACCCCAGAAAATCGGCCAGCGTTTTTCCTTATAGTTCACGGCTCTTTTTTGGATGTTCAGCCTCCTGCAGGTTTATCAAAATTGATTCTATGTATTTTCAGATGATTCTTCAACGTTGTCGTGGAGTTTCGAGAACATTTTAAGGATTTTTTTGTGTCATCCACATTAGCCTTCTTGCTCTTCTGTAACTGGACTATTTCGTTTAGTGGCGTATTCCTGAACTGAAGACACGGCTAAAAAGAAAATCAATATTTGTTAATGCCACAGGATAAATTTTATTAATATCTTACTTAATTTTTTCAAAATTGCACTTTAATTTAAAGTTTTTGTCCAATTGATAAGACCATCATAACAAATCACTAAAAATTTAAAAAAAAAGAAGTTTAAAAATTTATCTTCCTTTCAATATTTCATAGTCATAATGATCGTTGGAGCTTCAGCTGTATTATCTTTTTGTTTAAAACATTTAGTAAAACAGCTAGAAAAAACATCTGATCACTGATTTTGGACGAAAAACAGCTGTTTTAGTGTTACTGTTAAGCAATTACCAGAAACCCTACTTATATGTGCTGAAAGAGTGCACATTTCCTCAACTAATTAATTCACTTTCTTTCCAGCATGTGTAAAGTGCTTAAAAGAAGGTTTAGTTTCCTTTGGGGCTATATGTAGTTTTTTGTTATGTTGATCATTGATGGCACACTAGGTAAAGCGGCTGCTTTTACTGACCTCGGTCCCGAGGTTGTGGGTTCGAATCCAGCGATGGGAAATCCCTTATTGCAGCTGCAAGCGGTGGTGATAGCCTTTAAGGCTCCACTGCCACTATATATAATAAAAGGCTGCTAAATCAGTAAGTTTTTATTTATTTGTCTTTATTTTGAACTAGCTAGTCAGGCCACATAGCTCAGAATGTACAACAAAAACTCCTATAAATCTATTCTACCTCACTATTATCCAATAGGCAGCTCTTCACTGAATTCCATCAAGTCAGTTCGCTTATAAGACTTAAAACTAAAAAGGATCGTGGCTATACTTAACTAGTCACCAATGTTAATAAGAAACGAAAGTGATTAATCTGTTGAAAATATGCGCCAAATAGTAGTGGTTGGTGTAGAATGTGTGGTAGAGGGCAATAAACGTTGTCCTCTTATCACAAATTGATGCTGGCTAACATTAAGAACTGTTAGCTTGCTTAGGCGAAGACATTGACAACCTCGGCTATCTGAATTGGTAAGCCCACACGAAATTCTGGCAACTCCAACCATAGATGAATGAGCAGAGCTAAAAGAGCACAAACTTGTTGTGTACAAACTAACAAATGCCCCATTTTAAGTATCGTCACTGCATTGCCGTGGCATCATTCCAAAATATGGTGCGTCATCGTAGCCTTTCACCGTCGTTTCCTCATGCTTGCAGGTGCGTCGTCGTTGGAATTAGCTTCGCTCTCTCTCTCTCTCTCTCTCTCATAAAATGGTAAACACTTAGCTATTTAGCAGTAACTGCTTCGTGGCAGTATAAGTTTTACACCTTTGCGTCGCATGCCAGGGAATGTGTTAATGCAAGCGTCGCAACTGTAGGATATGTGCCCGCGGTATGTATGTTGCGGGAACGTCGAACATCACGCTTGAAAGCACGTCGTCGATTTCTGCTGGCCCACATACGCGTAGAACTCCGAAGGCTAATAGCGAGCTGGATAGGAAAGCTACCGCTCATCCAGCAAGCCACTACCCTGGTCGCAAAGAAGGTATGCACGTTTTAATGTACTGACGCTCATTGCGATGTGGCTACCAGGTCAAGCGGCGACATTCACAACTCGAGAAGGTCAAAAGCGCAACTGCCGCTCAAAGCGGTTTTGCATGATCGTACGCCTACACACGAAAGTAAGGCATCAAGTTACGCCTTGCCGCCTCGCTCGGCTGAGTAAGAGCTGACAAGGGTGCACCACATGAAAAGGGGAGGGGCCAGCAGGTGCCCAAGGTGAGGCTGGGAAGGAGGCAGAGCGTGGTTCCTCCGTACACATTCTTTAGCCTCTTATAAAAAGAAATATTACCTTTTTCTAGAAGGGCACCTCGATTTAGCACGTCGGTAAGATAGGCTTCTCAGCGGGGCGCCGAATTTCCCTTTTTTAAGAGCCTGAAACGCTGCACAGAAAGCAAAGCGCTCGGAAGCCTTTTAATATGCGTCGGTCTAAAAAGAACTGTGCACACCAACTTGCTGAGCCTGAAAGTTCAATAGAATAAAAGAAATAAAGCATCTAAATACCATGCTTACATAACTAAATCTCTTTCGAAGTAATTTGCATACACCGTAAGTAGGAAAGGAAGCATGCCAATCGGTTTTGGCAGCTTGAGCAGCAATTTCAGTAGAAGCACACACGATAAAATTCCCGCTGACACAGGTAATGGGGCAAGGGACCATCAAGGGTAGCTATATCGACGGTCTCGTTTACATTGCAGCAGCAGACCATTGGCGATTAGTTACTCTTTTACATTTAAATGGCTTTATTGTCACTTAATTTGAGAAAGTTTGCTGCCATCCGAGGACAAATGTCAGCAATGCATTTCGCAAGGGAGTTCTGAGAGAGTTGACCTTACTGGAGTGCAGCGAGAGATCGGAGAGTAGGGTACAGCTGCAGGTGGTATCTGCATAGTTATACTAATAATGATCCAAGACATTTTTATAGCGCCGTTAAAAAACTAAATCTCTTTCTAGGCATTTCACACATGCTGTAAAGAATCACGCAAACATGTAAGCATTCGTATGGACAGAAAGGATAATTCACACGAACTCTGTAAATGTGGTCAGGAACAGGTGAGTTTTTAGCCTTATTTTTTCCCGTGTTTTTAAGTTAGGGGATGGCTTGTTGTCATTCGGGACTGACTTCCGACTTTGAGAGGATACAAACTAAAGGCACTGTGTCCAAAGAATTTGAGGCTGCATTCGAGGCGCAGCTAAGCAACTTGGATCAGAAGAGCGAGTAGTACAACGCCTGGGCTGATTTGGGAAGTATTTCATATAAGTACACTGGAAAAAGAGAAAGAAGTGAGGGGCACCGACCTAAGAGTGAAGGTCATCAACCTTGAAGTGGAGACGCTGCTTCTCGGGGAACCAGTGCAGGTCTATGAGAAGTGGTCACAATGCGGATACTCTGAATATCACTACAGAAAAGTCACGCTGCATTAAACAAACTGATTGCACAAGATGCAAGCAAATAATTGCCCATGCCGGAACGCCTGCAAGGAGTGAGTTACAAAAGTCGAGTCGGGATCTCACAAATTTGAGGAACAACTTAGAATAAGACATAGATCTATTCTTTTTTTCACATCTCTCGGTAAGTCTCTTTAAGCGTGTCTAACAAAACAGACTTTATCTTAAAACTCAAGAAGCTCCAAACATATGAGTTCCCCAAAGGGTAATGATTGACCTTTCGAACACTTGCGCTGAACGTGCGCATCTAATGTTCACCGCACGAGTACCTTTTTAACCCCATCTAAAATAAATCGAGTGATTCGCTCTTGAGAAGTACATCAAGCATGATTTTACTTACCATTCAATTGCATTTCCCTTTGCAGCAGATGTAAAGCGCCTAGAAAGAGATTAAGTTCTCTGAGGGCGCTTTATCAAGTACATTATTATTATTATTATTATTATTATTATTATTATTATTATTATTGTTATTACCTCCCGTCTGCGCGCCGAAGGGGCGCCGCCTGACAAGCCCATCGAACCGGCCTCTCGTAGCCTCTCGTAGCCTCTCGTAGCCAATCAAAGAGAACAATCGGGCGGCCTTCTGGAGGGAGGGAGGGAGGAGTGTGCTTGCTAATGGGGTATTTTGGCGAATGGGAGGTTGAAAAAATACAGTATTTGTTGTGGCAGCCTATTCATGGAATTACGCTTGTAATTAGGAATGGAAACTATGGAATTATGGAATTAGTAATTAGGCAGCCTATTCGTGGAATTAGGCTCATTGGCTGGAATTAGCCACCTATCTTCTTCCGAACGCTCTAGGTGGGAAGTAAAGAGAGGCGTTTCGAGCGGGTGGGAGTGGCTGACCACGAGCTCAGCTCAAATGCTCAACTATACATGTCGTGCCTTCGCGCATCACTTTCAAGTTGGTATAATTTAAAGTATAATATAATAATAATATATTAAATAATATAATAATACAAGTCACGCGAGTCAATCACAGAGCAGGTGTGGAATTTCACCGCCCAGCTGTCCGGCTAGGTTCGGTGGGTCAAGGTTGAAGGGCGTCGGCGATCCCGGGTTTTCGCTTGCACGCCTGCTGGTCCTGTTCTTTGAGCATCCGTAGCCCTGCATTTCAGCTATGCGATGGAATGTGGCATACAAATGGGAACAATCTCGTATGAGCAGTTTTTTGATGGAGTTACGAAGTTAGTTGAGGTTGCCACTAGGAATGGAGATTGCTGGCAGCTGGAGCAAGTGAGTACAACAAACTGAAACGTGCGCGTGCTTGATCGCCCAGCTAATGACTGCCGAGACATTCTTTTCAGGTTCATAAACTATAATGGTCAGGAAAAGATTTTATGCACATCTCTGCCTAAGTGGCGCATGAGTCGAAGTCAAGTAGTCGGCGCTCACGCACGCTCTAGGCTTCGAGCCAGGCTGGGGTTGAGCTGGTTGATGCGGTTGAAGCCAAGCGAGCGGCTTGCGCCATTCGGCAGTTTACTGCTGGTCTGAGTGCCGTACGAGTGCTTTTACACGCCATTACTAGTGTTGGATGCCTTAAACCTCCATCCGTCGTTGTCAGTTAGAGCTTTCTACGCTATGGATTTGGACTTGTTATCTTATGGTGTGGGCGCCCTTCGTAGCCGCCGTGTTCCGCTGCTGTCGCAATGCCCGTGGAAATTTGGATGCATCGGAAATTTTCTAGCCTCGCTCTGAGGCTCAGGGCTTCACTGCTATTTGTCGCGTGTCGGCAAGGAGGAGCACAGCTGCGAGAGCGCTGCGTTTGCGGCCTAGTTTTGTCCGCACATGTAAGCCACTACAGCCCGTTTGTAACAAGTCGGGCTCATGCCTATTCGCCAAGTTTGACTAAGAGGCTATGACTCGATGGTTGCGAGGTGCATCATGTCGTGAAGTTTGTTTTCTATCTGAGGAAACCGCGGTCTTACAGCAGAGGTGGGCCGGAGCACTGAAATGCACCGCCGGCAGATAGCCGTCGATATTGGGAAGGGAAAATAAATGGACTCGTTAGAAATGGGACGTCGACTGCATGACTGCATGTTGCAGCTCTGATGCAACTGAAGGTGTTCTGAAAGGCCGGAGCCGTTCGAGTGTTGTTTGCAGGACTGTCCCATTCATTCTGGCCTCCCGTTGCTCAGCTATCACGTATCGGCAGCCAGAGTGACCAGAAAGAAGCTCGGCCAAACCGATTTTACTTTTGAAAACTGCTGTCAAATCAGGAGGCTGAGCTCGAAGTTCTGCTTCTATTTCCGACCAATGCATGCATTGCTGTGCATGTACTGTCTGCGGCAGCATCGAGCCAAGCTGATCACGCGACGACATTCCACGCACGTTTCGAGTGTCAGTCTTGATAGCAGAACACCGCACGTGTCTTTTGTAACTGGTCAGCCACCTCGATGGGGGGGGGGTGGTTTGCCTTCACTCTCGGGCACGTGCCTGACCTTAATGTAGGGTGCAGAAGCACCATGCTGTGACTTTGTCGGCACTAGTAGTAGTTTATCAATCTGCAATACTTTATGGATCGGGTCTGATGGTTTGGACCTCAGCTGTCGACACTTCAATCAGGTTCCACTTTAAAAATGTGCAAATTTGGCAGCAGAGTGCTCCTGCTTTTGAGATCTGTAATGAAGCTAAGTATATCCTGCCAGTCTTCACTGGCTTCTGCCAATCTACCGATGTAGGACCTCGCTAAGGTGTGGACCGGAAACATTTTGAGTTTGTCTGTCGATCAGTACAAAAGTTGCCTTACTTCAGCGAACCTTGGGTCTGTTGAGTAGTTCCACTGCGTATAGCCTGTGGTTGCTCTGTATTTTGAAATAACTCTATGCAACACGTTTGATCCTGTTCACGTGTACCGTCGTCTCCGTTAGCACAATCAGTAGCGACTGTTTGCATCACTTGAGAATGAGCGTTGCCAGCTTGACTCCTGGCTCGTGCGCGACATCGTGGTAGCAAATGTTGCCTGTGGCATTTTGCCCTTCGTCGGTGCCGGCGGTAGAGCTATTCTGAGAAATGCGATGAGTGCACTGCAGTTCAGTTATATGCGCCCGGTGAAGCAAGTGCATCTAGCACTCCAATAACATTGACTGTTGCCTTTCCTCTTGTCTGTCTGTGCAAAGTGTGAAGGCCGCCGCTACCTGACTCGTCGGCAGAGCGTGCTGGAGGAGGACGAGTCCCAGCTCGAGCAGACTCAAGGCTCGGCAGACGCAAGCAGCAGCGGAGATGACGGCAGTGGCTTTCACGTACGTTTTTTTTTTTTTAAAGAAACCCGCGGCCTTTCAAGTGATGCTCATTACCTATTTGCGTCGAGCAAATCTGTGGAGAACCTGTTCTGTGCTGCAAGTGCATACGGCTTCGAAGCAAGTTCAGCTAGCTAGTTATTTAATTTCAACATCCTATACCGCCCGACGACCCTGTTAGGAATCTCGTCACCCGCAAGTCGCAATCCATCTGTTGTGCTACTAATGTAGAAAAATAGTATAAAGAATGAATTTGTGTGCCGGCCTAAGAGGACTAGCTCTTGTTCTATGCACTTACGCTGGAAAGGAAGCATGTCAATAGGTTAGTAATAACGTGCACAACAATGTCAGCACCCCTGAGCGCACAAAGGATGAAGACCGACAGAGCAAATGCTGTAAGGATGCAAATGCTGGCGTTTTTCAATTCTTTTTAAATTTCATCAATTCTCGAGATGTCTGTGACCTCAGCCGGGAGTTAGTTCCAGGCTTTGGGAGCACATGAACCCGAAAGCACTGTCTCCAAAGGATTTGAGGTTGGTTCTAGGCACAGCTAAATGACCTGAGTCAGACAGAGTGGATTGTATGATTTGCGAAGCCTAAGAAAGAAGTATTTCCAATATGTAGGCTGGAGCAAGAGAATGAAGGAACTTGAAGGTCATTGACAGAATATTGAAAAACGCTGCTTCACGGAGAGCCATTGGAGATCAAAGAGATGTGCTGTAATGTGGCAGTTGCTATGCTAGCTGCACATATTTTAAGCATCCTATTGCATTGGCAGTAAGACCTGCATGTAGTGAGTGACAGAAGTTTAGACTGGCTGTCACACATTACTCCACTTCTCGTCGACCTGCACTGGCTACCAGTCAAGCAACGGATTGACTTCAAGGTTTTGTCGCTCACTTTTAGGTCTCTTCATTCTATGGCTCCAGCCTATCTTTCAGATATACTACCCCATCATGCCAAGCATCGTACCACTCGCTTTTCGGAATCCAACAGTCTGGAAATACCTCGTACAAACCTTAAATCCTTTGGAGACCGTGCATTTAACTCGTATGCTCCTAAAGCCTGGAACTCCCTCCCGACCTGCGTCAGAACATCCCCTGACCTGACGACATTTAAAAGAAACTTAAAAACACACCTATTTAGGACAGCATTTAGTGGGTCCCTGTGATTCGTCATTGATGTGCTTATGCGTGCTGACACTGTGCATGCTGCCACTAACCACATTTGCATGCTGACCCTGTGCATGTCACCCCTAACCATATTATTTATTTTGTTTGTTTTTCAAGCATGATTTTACTTACCATTCAATTGCATTTCACTTTGCAGCAAATGTAAAGCGCCTAGAGAGAGATTAAATCTTCCGAGGGCGCTTTATCAAGTGTAATATTATTATTATTATTATTACAGTCTCTTGGCTATGGTGTCATTATCTTAGCAAGCCCAATTTTTTGCGATGCAGCAAAGCTAAAAAAGCTGATATATATATATATATATATATGTATATATAATTCATTTGTATAGCACCCTAAGAGAACTTAATCACTATTCAGGTGCTTCATGTATGCCTCAGGGCTCGAGCCCACGACCTCAGCCAGACTTTGGTCGGGGCGAGCACCTTAGCCGCTGTACCAAGCCAGCTCGCCGATCAACCTCATGCAGGACTTCATGCAGTACATAAAACATGGCTGAAACCTTCGTACTCGTTGCGCTGGTCGGGAAAGAAGGATGGAGAATGTCTTGCCATCTCAAGATTTGAACCCGCGGTCCCTGACATGGCAGGCTTAAGTTCTTGCAAGTAGCAATCTGCAGTAGTGCTGGTAATTTTCCTTTAAACGGGACCGATTCAGCTTTTGCTAATTCAGATGATGCCTTTGATCAAACCTACTGACGGATGCTTATGTTGTTCACATTGTCTTCCCTTCACAGGAGACCCCCATTACTGCTGCATTTTCAATTTGAAGGGGTATTGATTACCTGCTCATATAGTGTTTGACCGCAAAGACCGGCAATTGAGATCATAAATAGGGTCGATTCCTGGTCTGGTTCAGCGAGTTTTTCGACTCAGGTACTTCAGCAGACTGCATTCGGGCTCTGCCATTCCAAGCTAGTCGGTTCAGTTTTAGTGGATTTTCCACTCCTGGTTCGTCAGCAGTTGACTGCAAAGCAGACACTTCATCGGGGGTTTACTGAGTGTTGACATGGAGTTGTCAAGAATTGGCTTTCTTTGTCGGCAGTTCTGATACGATGTAAGACAGCGTCAAAGGAGGAAATGCTCTGCGATAGCCATCATTGGTATGAGTGGTATGAGGTATGAGAGAACTCCTGGTCTGAGTTTGGTCATATTTACCCTTAAGTTTACCATAGATCTAAGAGATAACCCTTTCCTTGTAGGCTTATTTTGCATCTTTGTGTTAGGGCGACTTCAGCTTCAGTCTGATCTGTTGCCAGGAGTTCATTGCCGTGCCTGCTTAGAGGTTGAGATTGGACTGATGGGTCTGATTGTTTTTCTCACTTCCTTTCAGAGCGATCCCGGTTTGCTGTGCTACTCAAGTCATGCCACAGCCATTGTCGTCGATTATCACGTAGTGTACAGCGACAGCTATGCCGTACCTGTGCTCTACTTCAACATGCGTGAGGCTTGTAAGTAATAGGTAGCTGGGTTGACTCGTGCTGCTCCGGGGCAGTATTGTTATGAGGCAAGTTGGAGCAGACATGTAGCTTTAGCCTTCACTCCGTGACTTTTGTGGTTGTTCTATGCTGCTGGTGCCACTGAGTGTAGATTATGCTGCTGTGGGCCATGGAGATGATCAGGCGATCCCGTAATAATAATAATAATAAAACGTTTGTATAGTGCCCCATAGAGAACCAAATCTCTTTTTATGCACTTTACAAATGCTCTAAGCATGACCAAATGATTAGTGGTAGCATTCGTAATGTTATCAAACATGACACCGAAAGATGTGACATGCGCAAGGTGAACATGTAGATAGGGTTAGTAGCAGCAGGCACAGAGTTAGCCAGCATAAGCACACAAATGACGAATCACCAAGACCCACTAAATGCTGTAGTAAAATGTCTCAAGCTTCTTTTTAAATGTCATATTAGGATATGCCGTGACGTCAGTCAGGATTGAGTTCTAGGCTTTGATAGCATATTAACTGAAGGAATGGTCTCCAAATGTGTTGAGGGTCACACGAGGTACAGTAAACGAATTGCATCAGAACAGCAGGTGGTAGGATGCTTGACCTGGTAGGGGAGTATTTCTGACAGGTAGGCGGGAGCCAGAGACTGACGAGACCTAAAAGTAAGTGACAGAACCTTGGAGTCGGTACTTGAATTAATTGGGTGCCAGTGCAAGTCTGCGAGTGATGGTGTGATGTGGTATCTACTATGCTTACGACAGACAAGCCTAGCTGCAGAGTTCTGCACCAAATATAAGCGCATGATTGCACAGGCCAGTAAACCAGCAAGCAGTGAGTTATAGAAGTCGAGATGGGATGTCAAAAATGCATGGACCAATATGGATGTAGTATCCCTGTCTAAGCAAGCCCGAATTTTAGCTATATTATATAGCTGAAAGTCAGCAGACTTGACTGAGGAGCTGACGTGTTTGTTCATCTAGTGAAAAGTCACTTTGTTAAAGGACACCTATATTATGTGCTTAATCAACAGAAGATATGCTGGAAGAGCCGATTTTGAGTGATTATCTTTCCAGTTTCTGAGTCACACTTAGTTTTCCATTACTAGTAAGTTGGTTTTATCGTCATTTAATTTGAGAATGTTTGCTGCCATCCATGTGCAGATGTCAGCAATACATGCAAACAGTGTGTGTAGAGAATTTGATGTGCTGGTCGAGTGGAAGGGATCAAGCACAGGTACACCTGAGTGTCATCTGCATAGTCGTGAAAGCCTAGATTGTGCTTGGCAATCACATCGCCGAGAGAGAGAGAGAGAGAGAGAGAGAGAGAGAGAGAGAGAGAGAGAGAGAGTGAGAGAGAGAGAGAGAGAGAGAGAGAGAGAGAGAGAGAGAGAGAGAGAGAGAGAGAGAGAGAGAGAGAGAGAGAGAGGGAGTATAAACTGTGAAAAGAAGTGGACCGAGCACAGAGCCCTGAGGCACCCCGTTACTTCATTGATTCTTCAGATGAGCTTTGTTCGTTCACATCTATACTTTGTTATCTCTCTATCTCTCACTGAGATAGGACCTGAACCATTGCAGTGCAGTGCCTGTGATGTCCAGGTGAGATGTGAGGCGCTCAAGAAGTGCTCTGTGATCAATAGTATCAAATGCTGCCGAAAGATCAAGCAGAACAAACAGAGACTTTATCAAAATCTGCATTCACGAGAAGGTCGTTATACACCCTTAGCAATGCTGACTCCGTGGAGTGATTAGCCCTAAACTCAAACTGGAACTTACTTGCTAGGTTTGAGGTTGCAATCTAAGAGTTCAGCTATTCTGTCACAACTCGTTTTAGTGTCTTTGATAGGAACGATAGAAGGGAGACTGGGCAGCTCAAGTCTCTTGGTCTAGCGTTGCCTTCTTAATTAGTGGCCTAACAGCAGCCTTTTTGAAAGGTGCAGGAGCATGACCTGAGGCTAAGGACATATTTACTATGCTAGTTATACATGGCAGCAGATCTATGCATCATAGAAGTAGGACAGTGGGAATAGAGTCTAGAAGACTGGTAGTCTTCTTTGACTGGGAGATGAATTTCAGGACCAAGTCACTCGTGGCCTTCTTGAATGTAGACATTGAGGTAGTGCACAGAAGTGAGGGATAGGAGTCCTGTATTGATGTCATTGAGGGACAGGAGTCCAGAGGAAATGCTGCAACCTTACGGGATGGACTCCCTGATCGTGTCTATCGTGTTGAAAAAGAAGCTCGAGAAGAGATCGGCTAGATCATCACAAGGATCACTAGGTAAGTAGCTCACCTGGGAGCGGTTAAGGAGATGGTTGATCGTAGGTATTAGCATTTTTGCATTGTGCATCAGTACTCTTCGTACGCCTGACGATACACAGTCAATCCTGATCTCAAGCTTTTGCTTAGTAGACTTGGCTAGTTTGAGGTCTTTGTTAAATCGTAGGTTATGAACTGCTTTGTGGTCAATGTTTAGCCTCTCTTAGCCGGCTGCCAGTCCCCATTCAACTACTTAACCCTATCTTGCTTGTAGGTGGCAAGTTGCTTTCACTGGATCAGGTTTGGAAAAGGGTGCCATCCATGTACGGCCTCATTGAGGACGACAAGGTGGCAGCCGTATCTCTATGGAGTGTCATCACACAACAGGTTCGTATTTGCCTTCAGGTGAATTAAATCGACGTTGGCATTTGCCTATTTGTGAAGGCCATTTAGATCATTCATCGACGTAACTAGTTTCCCTTTATTTATATCATCGTGTCACTCAATAGAAACCAGACCATGCCATCTGAGTCCAATCTTAGCACCGTTCGTTTTCGTCCTTGCATCGCCTTCGTCCTCACTCTTGCTGCTCTCTTTGATTGTGCCACAGGAAGTGTTGCTAGTTGTGCCACAGGAAATGTTGCTAGTTGTCCGGCATCGAAGTAGTGATCTGCCATTGCTCGTTGGCTGCTGCAATGCAGAGAGTGATTTCATGTGCTGTACTTTAATGACCCATGCATAGACTGAAGTAGGAAAAATTTGCCGAATGCCTTCTTCATCACTCAGTGGTAGCAGAGTACTTTCTGCTGGCATGCTACTGGCCTCGAGTGAGTAAAAGGCCGCAATTCTCTCAGAGCACGAAGTGGTTTATGGCTTATTGCATTGTCACGATAAGTGTTAAGTAGCAGCTGTGCCACTACAGCTGCATGGTTTCCTAATCGCTTTCTCATGTATAGCTATTGACCCATATTTACAGCACACCCTTAGCCGTGTGCGAGCTATCCAATGACATTGAAACAGCCCTCGACGGCTGCACCTATGCAGCGTTTAGGGGAAAGTCTGCTGTCGATAGGTTGCTTAGTGGCTGTGGTCATTCCCTTTAGGCCGCGACTAGCGACTGTTGAACAGTAAAGTCCTTACAATCTGCTTGATCTAGTTGTTGATGAGTACATCGACTAGTGAATTTACGATTGATTTGATGTGGATTGATTGATTGATGAGTGCATTGACTAGTGGATGAGTGCATCGAGGGCTGCTCGGCTCCTGTGCCAGCAAAGTATGCTCTGGAAAGTATGATATGTGCTCTGGAATGTAAAGTATGCTACTTAAGTATGCTCCCCTGCTCCCCCCCCCCCGATCCCCCTGCTTCACTTCAGCTCCCCCGTGCTCACTGGCTCAGAGGCTGAATGTAAGGCCCAGTATGAGATATTGAGACCGGCCCTTTTCAGCCTAGCTAGAATGTGGGACCGGCCACTCCTGAGGGCAGCCATTATTTCGGCATAGACTGCCTGTTTCGTGCGACCAACTGATCATTGCCAGTGTAGATAGTTTATTGAAGACTTTTGGTGGTATATTTCTAAGCCCTCGAAGAAGTCAGCTTTGGGCCTCACAATTGACCTATGCCCACGGTGTTACGGGAGCTCACGTGTGTAGGCACAACCAAGTTAATGTGCCACATTACTGGCTTTCCTCTGACACCCTTTTTGGCACTACCGTCGTCGTAGGCATTGGCTTCTCAAAGCTCCTTAGCTAGCCTAATGCAACCTATATATTCGGCTCGGTATGGCTACTGGTGCCTGCCTGTAGCTGTCGGTTTTAAATGCTTCCTATTTGACAACTGATGTCTGGTTGGGGAGAGCGCATCACTCTGGGGTGTTTGGCGCTGTCATTTTTCATGCGGTGCTTGGAGCATGCATATTGAGATGGCCAATAACTTATTGCATTACAGTTTTATAAGCGATCTCCCCCTTTTCTCCCATAACCGTCAGCAGACGTGCCTTGCTTGTCTAGGTATGCAGGTGGCCCTTTGCCGGTTCGTAGTTCGTCCTTGTGTGTGTTTACTAAAAAGAAAAGCAAAAATTTTGCTAGCAAAGCTAGTGCTGATGAGCATGTCGCGCAAATCGTTGCAGGAGCATCCGCACCTGCATGTCCCCTATTTTGTGCTGCATCCGTGTCACACTGCGGATTTAATGAAGCGTTCCAGCTGGAGCTCTAGTGATGGCGACAGCGCTGGCATTTACACCACTTCATCTCCTTATGGGTATGTCGTGGCTCAGCATGCGAGTGGTCTGCTGTTTTCGTTTAGTGCAGCACCAAGCTTTGCCGGGCATGCGTGTATCGTGTTGTCTGTGAAGTTCCTGTGGTTTACCCATACAATTATGTTTTAGCTACGTGCTTCGCTGGCTGAGTTCTGTGGGTCCTGTGGTTGGTCTACGTCTGCCATGGTACTTTGCTAAGGCTATTTGCTGCGATGCTACTTCAGAACAGAAGGAGAAACGTCCCACCACTTGCTATTGATGCTGTATAGTCTGTCTGTCTCTCTTGTTGTTGTGCAGCAATGTGTACATGCTTTGGTGTTAAGTGCTACAGAGCAGCTCCATTGCTTGTTCTACTTTTGTCGCATTTGTTTTGTTCTTTTTGTGTTATTGGGCCATTTGATGGGTGCAAGCAGATTCGGCTTGTCCTTGGCTGTCATTGGCGATGAAGAGATTCTCTTACAATTCACACTCTCGCCTATGCTCTCGGAAATAAACTTAGTACGCCTCTTTTACAAAGCATCCGTTCCGTTAGGTATGATGATCAATCACATGTATCTCCGGTTGGTTGAACTGTGATGAGACCAGCAGCTGTGCTCCAGGTTGGCTTGTCGGGTTAGTCTGCTGGCTTGACCGAGGCAGGAGAATGCTGCCACTAAGCAAACCGAGCCAATGCTGCAGTCCCTTAAGGGGAAGGCAACTGACGATTGAGCAACCAGCAGTAAAGGCTGTTGTATGCGCAGTGGTGCTGCTGGTCATCTCGCTTAGAACGATTTCCCAGTTTTGATGATCGCACGGGCCTCCTTTGTCGACGAATCGCAAAGGGAATCAGGGCTCGCATTGTAAAGCACCTGTAGTCTGCTAGGTCAGAGGATCACGCGTAGACTACCGCAGGCGAGATTTCCCGTCATCCATCGATACTTTCGTCTTCACTGCTGTTCTTATTTTTAGGAGTGTTGTCTGAATTTTTCGTAGTTGCACTGTAGAGTCATCACACATCATGTGATTCGCACTCATCGCACATCATGTGATTCGCACTCATCGCCATCATGTGATGGCATTAACTTTTAGAAAGTACAAACGAGAATCCCCACGCGAGTTTAAATTAGAAGGCAGCTGACATTTAGCCGTTGCCCGTGCGATTGCACGTTTTGATACGCCGTTCGTTAGGCCACCGCATGGGGTCACTCGGTCCCTCTCTTTTGACTCAGGCGTACATACCGTTTAAGATGAGTTGCTCCATATAGTTGGTGTCTAAATCTCGCCGTTTACTGCTTCCAGCTTTGTTAGCGTATTGTTGCAGAATAGTAGCATTCGACGTGATGGCATTTGTCATGCTGTGCAAATAAGTCGCTTGGGAGCAACTTTGCAATTAGCCAGGCAATGAATCGGTAAAAGCCACGGCTATCAGTTGGCCGGGGGTTAGGCAGAGGGCGTACAAAATGCGTGACATATCGAGAGTGAGAGCGAGCCCAAGATTAATATTGATCAAGCGAGCCGCGGCCTGGGCAGGCAGACCCCGGAGCTTAACGGCAGACTCGTGCTCGCCGAGAGGCAGAGCTCATTTTTCAACCGCCCTTGAACTCTCGAGCAGCAGGCAGCAGGTGCCAGCAGGTGCCGAGCGATAGCCAGGCCGGCCATTCTCGGTCGCCTTGCCTCCTTACGTTGACCGGTGGCCGGTGAAGGGGATCTCAGGTATGATCGGCTTGCTAATTCCTCATTGATGGAGCGAGTGGATTGATCGACTCCCTCCCATCGAGTTCGCTAGAATCACCAGGTGACAGACTAGTCTGCGTCAGCTGCCCGATTGTGTGCTCGAAATTGTTGTTTGAAACATTCTGTCGATCGTTCTTGGTTGGTTTTGGTTTTCAAGAATCGCTGTAATGGCTCACAAATGTGTGCGAAGGGCGAAAGCAGCATTTCGACATTAGTGTTTGTCTACCGAATGCGAACAGCAAAGAGCGACTTGAGACGCTGGGCGAGCGTTCGGCTACTTTAATGGTAAAATAAAAGGTGTAGCGAGCCGGACACTTCGGGTATAGCTTAGGCTCTCTTGGGATGCCTACGGCCATTTCATTATTGGTCATTCGCCAGTGTCCTGAGTGTCTACTGTACCAGGAGGTGTTTTGTCTTGCTTCGTGTCCCTGCAGCCTTGCTTGGACGCGACGTTCGCGTTAAGGTGGTCCAGCTTTATTCACGCAGTCACTATTCGTGATGCAAGCATGCATGCGATTTGCACGGCTTATTCTTACGCATGCATGCCTCGCATGGGTCCGTACTTTGGATAGTAGGCGCTCACGTTAGCGTGGACGCCTGCCACAATGCTCGAGCGCATACAGGAAGCAGAGAAAGGGAGAAGAGCTGGGAAGAGCACTGAGCAGGGATTTCTTTCAGTGGAGTGGTATCGCTTGATTTTGACTGCAATTTTTCGGACGATTCATTCTTAACAACGTTTGCTAAAAGCTGCTTAGCGTGAATCTTTTCGAAAATCTTTGACAGAAAAGGAAAAAGGGAAACTGGGTGATAGTTTGCAAGGACCTCTGAATCAAATCCAGGTTTCATAAGTATTGGTCAAACGATGGCCGATTTGAAAGACTTGAGAACGACCACATTATCCAGAGAAGCATTACAATTTTGAGTTGATGTATCTCCGTGTGTAACTCCACAAAGCCATAAAGACTATAGGGGTGTTATGCTGAAGAGTTTTATATAGCGAACTCAAAGCCTAACCGACTTTCGGTACGAATTCGGTAGCTAACAGACTTCATCTCACGCAATAAAGAAAAAGTGGGAAGCATAGCTGAGTCAAGAGAACAGTTGATGTAGCGAGTAGCATGGAATTAGCCGGTCAGGGCGCCTTTAAAGGATGTGCTGCACTTGGCAACAGGAGAATCGATGTCGTTGCATAAGAATTGTGGAAGTGAGCTCCACAGCCTAGGACCTGCAGAGCAAAAGCTTCTGTCGCCAACGGTCTTTAACCGTAGCAATGGAACAGCTAATTAATTGTCCACACAGAACCTGAGGGTACGAGGAGGCTGAGTTATTACTGGATTAATTTTGTCTGCCAGTGAAGACCAAACAGCTAGATGGTAGAGGGTCTTCAGAAACGAGCTGAGTCGTGATGGCACATTAGGTAAGGCGGTTGCTTTCACGACCTCGGTCCAGAGGTTGAGGGTTCGATTCCTGCGGTGGGCGATCCTTTATCGCCGCCGCAAGCGGCGGTGATAGCCGTAAAGGCTCTTCTGTAGCCATAAAAAGAGGCTGTTAAGTCAACTCGTATTTTTTAGACTTTATTAATGTAGCCGCATCGAATACGGAAATCTCGGAGAATGTCTTAAAGAAAGTCACATGTTGCGACTCAACAATCGCTCAGTCAGAGAAGGCTTTGCGGAGGCACGAATATATGAAATTTTCTTTCCACGAAGAAGCCTAAATTTTTCTGTCGGCCGAGCCATTAGTATCCGGGGAGTGAGACCTCTTAGAGTTAGCAAGTATTTTTTTGGCAAGTGTTCACCATTCAAGTTTACGAGTGAAAAAAGAAGCCCATGCTTTTCGAAGCTATTGCTGTGTATCGCCAGCGTAACTATATTCGTAAAAACAAGATATATGAAATATAACTATCGCTAGCATAGCAGTGTCACCAACCAGCGGCCGAGCAGGATCTCACCGAGCTGGCTCATGTAAATAGTAAGGATACCTTATGTTACCCGTGCACCAAAGTATTGCGGATTATAGAAACGCAGCCAATCAGTTACATGTGCCAGGATTTTTAAAAATACACGCATAATCGCGAACACACGCACATTTTGTAGTGTATGGCGCGTACTCACGAGCATATACAGGTATATCAATGCACACACACACACACACACACACACACACACACACACACACACACACACACACACACACACACACACACACACACACACACACACACACACACACACACACACACACACACACACACACACACACACACACACACATATATATATACATATTCAGGCATGATCTTTACACCAATAATTGGAAGTAGAGGAATAAACGCGTGTCTGTGCTTATATATAAACACATCCCTTTGTGTATGTAAATATAATGTTATAGTATGGATAGATACTGCCAAGTTTTTGCATGATAGTAAATTCACATGACAAGTAAAAATTTAAATCTAAATGCGCAACACGGATGTATCCGCATACAGGTATATACATAGAGGTAGAGGGGGAGAGACAAGGAGATAAGGAGACAGACAGAGACAAAGAGGAAGCTAGAGATTTTAAAGCTAAACAGATTGGATGTGATGTTGCTCAAAGAGTCTTTATGCTTTTGAGTTTTGATTTTTCTATTTATTCAAAATCTACGATGAAATATTTTTGGATTTCTTCACCGCCAGTTTGATATATAGTCACCTTTAAGTCATAAAAGTAATAAGAGATTTTTTCCCTGTCTCTTTTCTGACCGTCTTGAGGGAGACCGGAGGCCCAGTAAAAACATAAAGCACACTCGCAATAAAAGAAAGCCTTGTGTAAGTTTAATCGCTTTTTTCAATTTTGTTTGTTTTACAATCGATTCTCATCCTTGTGAATACATGATACTTTAAAAGCGGTTCCTCTTTATAACAAACTCTCAACGTTCTTAAATAGCTTTTGAGCGTCAAAGTAACGATTGTAATTGTGATTACAACGTAAGATTTGGTAACATAATCACAAACAATTAGAAACTCTTAAAGAGATCGACATATTCGACCCTGCGAAGCAGCAAAAGCTGCCCGCCCATGCTGTCTCGTCACAATAGGTATGGACCTCCTCTATGCTGAAGGCATACAAACGGAGCAGAGATAAGGAAAATGCAAATTCTCATTTCTATTCCTTTTTCGCCATTCATGTTTGGCTACGCAAAGAACTTAAGATGATTGGATGATTCAACAGCCTCATTTGTATAGTTGTAGCAGAGGCTTAAAAGCCATCACAGCTGCTTTCAGCGGGAAATACAGGATCGCCCATTGCATGGCTCGAACCCACGACCCGGGTCGTGAATAGCCAGCACTGTACCCCAGGGCTAAGACAGAGTGATCGCATTAGCAGTACTCATTCCTGTATCATAAGATTTCTATTTGACGCTTCAATCAACTAGTCATGTAGCAATCGTAATAAGAATCCATAGGCTGACGTAGGCTGGCCTCATAGAGCCAAGCCTCTGGACTCTCAAGCTCCCGGAATCGAATCCTGGTGACGGTAAGATTTTTCGCACTTGCATTGACTCCAATTACCATCCGACTGTTTGCAGTCAACTTGGATTACTTGCGCACGGTTCGGCGAAATGTGTCATCTTCTGGGAATGGAGCTATGCAAAGGATCTTGTGTTATTTAGCATTCTCAAGCAATGACAACGGACAAGAGATCTCTGCAAACCATAGTCACCAATAGGCCAAAGTCCAGAGAATATTTTAAGGATTATCGAGCATTAATTTAAATTCAATTTTACTGTTGAGGGTTGCATCAAGATCATTAATCGTTTGCTAACATCGTAACCAGATATGGGGTAGGAGGTTTTCTTTCGAAAAACAAAAACTACTATAACTTATAATTTTTTCCCTAGAGCGCCCAGGAGAGGTGACTGCATCTCTACCCGGGCACTTTACAGCTCGCTGCAAGAGAAGCAATAACCAAGCGGTGCACGACATGCATCTAGGTGTCGGGATTAGACAAAACCTACACCACGAGCAAACGGGTATTATGCTAGGGCAAGGATGCACAAGTCTATAGGTAGACACTCGGGGCCGCTGGTTAGTAGGAACCCTCAGTAGCCATTAAATGAATAATGCAAAGGCCGAATAGTGCACGAAAAGCCGAAACCGAAACGAAAAGGACAAGTTCGCTGGGGGGCGGGGGGGGGGGGGGGGGGGCGAAGGGGAGCAGCCAATGGGAGCAGACGGGTCTTTAGTAGCTGCCTGTCCTGCATGATGCAAGACCAATGGAGGCGGTGGCGGAAGCCGGAAGCGAGTTTTTCAGACTGTCGCCAGGCGCGAGAGCCGAAGGCCCGGTCGCCTACAGATTTCAAGTGAGCGGGACGGAAGCGAAGGGCGAGACGACTGCGATCCACAGCCGCCGCCCGCCGAAAGGAAAGCCGCTCGCTTTAGGAAGGTCTGAAAGGAGGTCGGATTGGTAGGCAGTTTAGAGGGAGGGAAATGTCCAGTGAGCCAGACCGGAGATTCTTGAAACGGATTCGATGCGATTCTTTAATGCGGCCCTACGAAGCGCATACAGATGACCCGTGACCGTGGCTGTCTCCTGTTGTCTCGTCGGCAGTATCGTGTCGGAGACTCGCAATCCTAGTCGTAGACTTTGGAAAAGTCTGAAGGCTGAGTTTGCTTTCAAAGATAGCCAAGTAACTCTAAGAGAGCAACAACGACAACGGACCTTCCAAAAAAAGCAAATGCGTACGAATGCAGAGTGTCAGCTTATGATGCATACACATTTCTTCCGAAATCAATGCGGTTTGGTCCACGGCTAAGATGCTCACCTTTGAGACCGAAGTCGCGGGCTCGAACCCTGCGGCTTCTTCGACGCGCCTGGAGATTAAGTTCTTTTTTAGGGCGCCATGTAAATGAATCATCAAGTGTCTTGCGTGATATTGTGCCAGCACGACTTGCATCAAGCAGCTGACGGCATTTGGTGCTAGTGCCGCAGAGAGGCCACCGCGAGTTCGGGGCTAGCTTAGCTCTGTCTGTACGCGCGTCTCTCTGAGTTCTCGAACTGTTGAAAGAAGGCAGGCCGCCATTATGCCCGCGTCACTCAGCGGCGCGATCGAGACTAATTGATAGTGCCAGCCGACGAGTTAGATGACATAACGCACATGGCCTGCAGCATCCAAACAACTCCCTTCTCGTGAGGGGGAGGGGATCGCTCCGGGATCGCGGGAGCGCGGAGTGTTGCAAGCCAGCCAGCCAGCAGCGGAGGCGGCGGCGGCGGCTGCGGCGGCAATCTCGCTGCGTCGTTCGGCGGCCTTCGCCAGTGCCTTCGGCGCGGGACCTTCGTGAGCTCGGCACTTGCAGCTGCTTCGCTCGGCGGCCGCGTGGCACGTTTTTTGAGGAGCTGATTGAAGAGCTGACGAGTTCTGGCGCGAAGCGACGGCGCAAGGGACTTTTTCCGCCGGCTCTGTCGCACAGTGTAACCACAGTGCAGCAGACGATCATCTACTCAGAGGCCGTCTGTGTGCCGGATCGATGATGGCTGATTCAAAGTTCTCTGCGGAGGTGAGCTCCATTTTTAAAGCTAACCTTTCTGCGGGCTCAATTTTGTTTGCTGAGCCGCGACTGGCTGCATGGCAGGGGTGTCAGGATGAGCTCATCGAGGGGCGGGAAGGGAATTTCAACGCGGCCTTATTTGTTGCTCGCAACTGCAGTAGGCCGCGGCATTTGGTTGCTTAATTGTGACTTAACGGCGTGCCTGCAGCAGTGCTGCCGTTTGTCCGATCGAGATGCCGCTGCTAGATCTGCAGAGCGTCGCGAATGCGAACTCTACCTCACTGAATATCCAGAAAAGCTCAAACCTTATGGTGGATGGAATTTTACTTAAGTACGAAGCCTCTGACAACATTAGAGCGGATATGCAACATTCGTTGTTGCCGGGAATAGCTGCAAGGGTGAGGGGTAAGCTTGTGGGCCCCGCGGGGAGGCAAGGGCTCTTTGCAAGAGAGCGAACTACTTCGCGGCAGCCGACGTTCGTCGAAGCCTGATCCTGCCTCTGGCAAAGGCTTTCACGAGCGCCATCGTGACCTTTTCGGTACTACCTTTCTAGTCCCATAACAGTCGCTATTATTAGCTATTGCTGTCGTCATCGATAGCTCTTTGTTGGTGGAGCTACTACGCTCACTCACCGCCCCACGGCTGGATGCACCGCTGACGTGTGCATCTATAGCTTCTTAACATCAGTAGCAGCGTTTTATCTCTGCAGTCTCTTAATGACATCCGTTTGAAATCAGGTTAAAGATCACCAAGGCTGTTATTATACCATGCTGTCCTAGTGAAAGTAACTACAGTATAGCCTTCAGCTGTATGGGAAACATAGTAACAACAGTAGCATCAACGGCGTCTGCGACCATCCCGCCGAGCTAGCACGAACTACCGTACACATGAAAATTCACTTAATTTGTGACGATGCAAACGCGCTCCAAGTGTTCAGAATTGTGCTTCTATGGTCTCTAAGTCTATCTCTGAAGCTTGCTGCTGCTGCTGCTGATTCTGTGAAGGCAGGCCCGAGGGCGGGTTTCTAAACGGGTGGGGCTCCTCTTGCAAGGCCACCGTCAGGCGGCGCTCCCCATGGTTACGCCCCTTTCGCAGGGTCGGCCCCCCTAGCCCCTCTGCAGCGGCTACCATATTTCTGAGAAGGGAATATCGGACTTGAATAAATAATAAATGAAGGTTAGCTGATCGAGCAGCCTCGCTTGCATCGCGGCAGAAGAGCCACAGGGGCTATCCACCCCACTTACACTAGGCAATACAGGATTGCCAGCTGCAGGACTCGAACCCACGCCATGTGTCGTGAAGTGAGAGCGCCATACCTTAGGGCTAGGACCCAGACTTAAAGAGAAGCTCTGAAATGCTGAGCCATTGAAGCACACGTCAGGTAAGGTTCTTGAGTGAAGGCTATATTGGTTTCTAATGTTTCTAGATTGGCTAATTAGGGGTTATTCCGTTTTAGACATGTCTAAGATGTCTGCTCGGCAGTGAGCCGAAGGCTCGCTGCACCAGGCCCTCCGGAAATGATGACTTCATTTTTGTTTTATTTTGTCAGAGCTCTTTTGGGCTGGTAGGCAGACAAGGTGCTAGGTTCTACAGGATTTCCTTTTAATTTTAGGTCTGTCTAAGTAAAACTTCTTAGCAAGTCATCTTTGTGGCGCAATCTCTTTAGTGAGGCACTTAAAATAATTTCTGGCGGCACATCGACACGACGCAAAGCTTAAGGTTTTCCGAAAATTAGGCATGCAAGTTTTGTATTAGACGCTTCTGAGGGGTCGCCTTCCGGCGGCGCCTTTAACGTGCGCATCCACTCTCCAGCAGCAGCAGGCTCGAGCTGCCTGTAGCGCGGATGCAGCGAAGTTGAGCGGGCGTTCTTCCAGGAGGTGCCATTTGAGAGCTCCAGTTTTGACTCGTTCGCACATTATAGAGGATTAGAGCCTTTGCGGAGTCTCAGGGCAAAAGAATTTTCCAATATTCGCTTAAAATCAGCCGCTCTATAACCAGATACATAGGCGTGACTTACCAGCATTTACCATATTTTAAGTCGCCTAGCGATCCTAGTATATATATATATATATATATATATATATATATATATATATACTAGATAGAGTATATAGATATATACTAGATAGAGTATATATATATATATATATACTAGATAGAGTATATATATATATACTAGATAGAGTATATATATATATATATATATAAAATAGACATGGATACATGTCATTTACGTGGTGCCACAAGAGAACTTGAGTTCTCTTCAGGCGCTTTACATTCGACTACTTTGGATTTATTTCCGTCAATTTTCGTTCTCCCAAAGCCTGGTACTCACTACCGACTGACTTCCCAACATCGCCTGACCATTTGAACATTAAAAAGAAGCACGAAATCTGCCTGCTTCTAGCAGCATTTTCTCAGTGTGAATTTCAGTTACGTGCTAATGCATGCTGAATTAATACAATTTATAATTATCTATTTGCTTCGTTCTCAGTGCATTTCAAATGCCTAGAAAGCAAGAGATTTAAGATTTATCTATATCAGGGATTTAAAAATTCTGTCTTACCACTACTTTGTGGAGTTACAGACGGAGATACATACATACATACATACATACATTATTACTATTTTGATGACGCTGCTTCACGTAGTTCGCGAAGACTTGTAGTCAATAAATTAAATGCAAAGGAGAGGTGGATTTGCACACCAAGGTACCGAACTACACACTAAGGTACCGAACTTAGGATGAGGATGCATTTGCAACAGTTTACGACAATTTAGGTCAGGCATTTTTTCCAATTATACGAAGCTTTGAGCAGCACTACGCATTCACGAAGGGAGAGAGGAAACGGCCGTTGGAAAAAAGCAAAGCACCCCCGTCTTGCATTGAGAATAGCCTGGTCGCACAATCGTGGCTCACGCAAACGTTGAGAATTTGCCTGTCGTGGCAGCCGCTGGATTAATCACAAAGCAGAAATGACGTAACTTATTTTGTTATTCATGTTTCCAGACGAGTCAAAGATGGTGTAACGCCATAACGAGAGCCTTTGGAAGTACCCGCCACCATTACTCCAGATAAATAAATAAGTAAATATAATTAATTTATTTAGCGCCCTAAGAGAGCGTAATCTTAATCTAGGTGCTAGAGCTCACGACTTCAGACATCAAATGTATTCACCTTGCCCTCGGTTATTAAAGGCGAGCACCTTAGCCCGTAGGCCAAACCGTGGCGTGAGATGACGTGCGGACCGTGCCGAAATGTTTGTCAAGCTTCTGACTGATCCCAAGGCTTCAAAGAGCCCTCGATGATGAACAATATCGCTCATAAAGCTGCACGCAGAAGTGTGAAGAGAGAGCAGAGAGACAGGCAGAGAGAGAGACAGGCAGAGAAAGAGAGACAGAGGCAGAGACAGAGAGAGAGAGAGAGAGAGAGAAAGAGAGAGAGAGAGAGAGAGAGAGAGGAGAGAGAGACAGAGAGAGAGAGAGAGAGAGAGAGAGAGAGAGAGAGAGAGAGAGAGAGAGAGAGAGAGAGAGGAGAGAGAGAGAGAGAGAGAGCACAGAGAGACAAAGACAGACAGACAGAGACAGAGACAGACAGAGAGCAGAGCAGTGGCTGCAATACCACTGCAGGCAGACGAAAAGTGAGATGCTAGAAGCCCATAAACTCCATCTCAATAATGGAGGGCAATTGACAGCTGCGTGGCTTCAATAAAAATTCTTTATCTGCTGCCGACAACCAGCTGGTTGGAAAAGTCTTTTGTGCCGCTCGAGAGCTCGGTTGTTGCGAAAGCGAGGCTGGTCTCTTTATGTAAGAAGTCGATCGATCCCGAAGTCCCCTAATAGGACTAACTTACGCACCGAGTTTTGTTTTCTTACTTTGGAGATCAGTTTTCGAAAGCCCGTGACTCTATAAATTAAAAACGAACGCTCCTTTTGCAATAGAAGAAATACCAGCATTTTCAATGTCCTTAGGCTTCTTGGATTATGCGACTTGGCGCTTTGTTCACTTGATAGCGTGACAAGTAAAGGTAATATCCATTCAAGTGATATCTAGTAGGGTCTGCTTGACAAACTTGCTTCCAATAGAAGTAATAATCCGTTTTGATATTTGAAAAAATGAATGAAATCCAACAATACAATTTATATGTACAGGTACGGTATTGTGAATTATTGTGAAGCCGACAAGCGTTACTTGCCAATTTGGAATGGCCACGTGGATAAAAACGAAGGGATTTCGGTTTTCCAGTAGAGATAACTGCACAATTACTGATCCTCATTGGGCAAAAGACAGTGCTGCGACATTTGAACCGTAGAAAACTGACAAAGTTTAGTGGAAAATATACACTATAGGAATTATGCTGGGCGAAGGGAAACTTCCGCCGGCGGTTTTCGAGAGATTTGCATCATTCAAATCTCAGCTAAAGACACATCCGTTCCGCTCCGCTAACTCCGCTTCTTCTTTTTCCTGTGAAATTTTATTCATTCAAATGTGCCCGGCATGCTTATCTGTGCATGGCTAAGTGCGTGTTACTAACCAGAGGTAATAATAATCCGCGAGACAAGTGCCATCTAGAGTTCTTGTCTACGCTTCTCACTCAGAATGGTACCCGCGTACTTTTGCACGCTTGTCTACGCAAGATACCTTAATAACGTCAATAGCGATTGAGGTATCTTTGCGAAGCGGAAGGTCAAGTCAAACGACTTCGCAATAAACGAACATTGAATCCGAATCCTCGAATGAGTGCAGAAAGAATTATGAAAACGTATTTGCTTATTTGACGCAGATCACCGAACAACAACAAAAGATGGAAAGAAACCTTTAACACCACCACTGGCAAGCTTAAACTATTGTGGGATAGCTGGCTGGCTAGGATGGCTGGCTGGCCTGCAGCACGAAGGGGAGATCATCGAGATCACTTTTGAAACGAAAAAGAAAGTCGTAGAAATAAAATTATCTAATGCGCACCAAGTAGTCGTCCCTCCTACGAAAAATAGGCGCCCGCTTTTTTGCTTTCTAATTACGTCACTGGAATGCCGGCGTTGGTAGAATATGGAGCCACAGTTTTCGAATTGGTAAACGAGCGAGCCTTTAAAAGATAATAAGGATGAATCTTTGTAAAGCGACAAGAGATAGCCAAGTCTCTATCCAGGCACGTTGTAACTCACTGCAAGAGAGGCAATACTAACTCACTAGGCGACCTATCAAAATTAAGTGTCGAAATTAGTATTCGTAATTCAAAGTGTCCAGACTAGCATAACAAAATAGTATTAAGTGCTGAAAACACTGGCTGAGAACTTGATATTGTATTTGATATTGAATTCACTTATAGTACTGGAGGTACTCAGCTAGCTTCACGTACTAGCATGTCAGAAATCTGTAGCCACAGAAAAGAATTCGTACTTCCATGACTGTGTAAGCGCTGTTAGAGACAGTGAGTACAGAAATAAATCGAATGCATGTACTGCATCGCTGCTGGCGTCGTCAGCCAAGCTCCAAGTACACTGTGAAGGTTTTTTTTTCTGTAAATCGATGAGCCTTCTTCATCTTGGCTAGTGTGCCTAAACCTCGCGATGGCCCAGTCGGTAATTTCACAGTCTAAAGAAGCAGAGAGGACGCCTGCATTGCCGGACGAACGCCAGCAGACTCTCTAGCCTGGCCACACGAAGCCGATGACGATGGCTTGCATGGCCACAGCGATTGGAGAAGAAGTAAACCAGACATGTACGAGACGCGATTATCTTTCGCGAAAGCGGAACGCCCACCGCCATGTACGCGCAAAGGAGCAGAGCAGCCAGTGACCGGGCAGGATCTGCCCGGTCACGGGCTCGCGACAGTGATGGCGGCAACGTGCGCATGAAGACAATTTGAATCGCGCCCAATCCAGCCGCGCCGCTCATATCTGCGCTGATAATCCAAGGCGACCGGCTGGCAGCAATTTCAAAGCGTTTAGATTAACACGCTTGCTATGCGATTGCCGATCAGCTGACCTTGTCTAGAGTTGATACTCGTAACTACGTCTACGGCCGAGTCGGAGAGCAGCGCTCTCGGATGGGCGTGAAACGAGCGAATAGCCGCCGTACTGCGAATATTGTCCCAACGGTAGCGCTTAGCTGTGGCCGCTACCTAGATCCTAACTGGCCAGTTCGCCGGCGAGGGCTGAAAGCTCACACGCCGCAAAGGGCTGACAAATCACACGCCGGCGAGCATCGGCAGACGCTCGCAAAGCCTTTTGTTTGTGCTCTAATCTATTTCGCGTCTGCCTTTTTCCAAGGTTTGAGACATTTTTCATAGATATGAGCGACCTCCTTGCAGATCTCCTACTGTCCGCAGCAAGCCAACGAGCGAGCCAAGTAAATTATGCCAATCTTTTAAAAATAGGCAATACGTTCGCGGCAACCCCTAAGCTGAAAAACCTTGTGCGGCACGCACGGGGCTAATAATAATAATAATAATAATATTGCACTTGATAAAGCGCCCTCAGAGAACTTAATCTCTTTCTAGGCGCTTTACATTTGCTGCAAAGTGATACGCAATAGAATAGTAAGTAGAATCATGCTTGAAAAACAAACAAAATGAATAACATGGTTAGGGGTTACATGCACTGGGTCAGCATGCAAATGTGGTTAGTGGCAGCATGAACAGTGTCAGCACGCATAAGCACATCGAGGACGAATCACAAGGACCCACTAAATGCTGTCCTAAATAGGTATGTTTTTAAGTTTCTTTTAAATGTGGTCAGGTCAGGGGATGTTCTGATGCAGGTCGGGAGGGAGTTCCAGGCTGTGGGAGCATACGAGCTAAATGCACGGTCTCCAATAGAGTCGGGCATCAAGATTACTCACACAGCGAGTAATCTTGATGTCCGTACTTAACACAAAAGGGAGGCACTGAAAAAGAGGCACGTGAATCAAACGCCTATGTACTGATCGAAGACTTTGCATTGTGGCTTAACTAATATATCGAACCCTCACAGGACGCAGTAATAAGGACAAGGCCTCCACTTCCAAATCCGTAAGAAAAGGCTCTTCAGCCCTATAGAAACCTGCAATTATCATATCACTCCGTTATTTTAGGCGTTCACATTTGACTGTAAAAAGTTTTCGCAGTGGTCAAAGCTCGAATGTACCTAACCCAAACAGCCCCCCGAAACCGTCTTCTCAACGATTCTCCGGCGGAGTCACTCTCTCTTCAAGTCTTGTAGTCCCTCCCGGGATGTATCCTGGGTAGGGCGATGATGGCTTCGTGGATATGGCTCATTTGGCCTCACAGCGGACCTGCGATTGAGCAGCGGAGAACGAGTTTCAGCATACTATGCAGGTGACATGTTGCTGCGGTCAGTACCCGTAGGTTGCCGCAGTCTAGCAGTCCTTAGATCTGTTTATATAAGGTACGGGTTTGATCTGCAATTGTTTTCTAATCCGGTGATTGCAGAAGCCTCTGGCTTCTGACGTCACACGACGCCTTTCGGGGCCGACTCGGTTTTCTATCGGAAAGCTGAAAGGGAGCTGAACGCAAATCTTATTTTTTTCTAGCTTCTCTTTAGGCATGGCGGTCCTTTACGGAGACTTTATACTACGAAGGTCAAACTTCAAAGTGCGCCGCTCGGCAGACCTCGTTAGTCGCTACGTCGTAAAATAATTCGGATTTTTGTGTATTTGTAAATGATAACCTCATTTGAGCAGACTCTCAAATAAATAAAATAAAATTAAATTTGAAATTTTTTTGCATGACCTGTGAACCTTCAGCGATATACTCAAGAATCACCAGGGCTTTTCCGACGCTCTGGACAGTGTTTATATAACATTGAGGAAGTGCGTTGATCTGAAAGCGAGGGGCGTTCTTTTCGATCACTAATGGGATCAGCAGGTCGCCAGGTTTTACTGTGCTTAGTCAGAAGAGGAAATACATTTAAAACGTGGGCTACTGTCGTGTTGGAACAGCTGCCGTAGCAAAAGCACGCAAGACAAAAGCGCGAAATGCTGACAAACACCCTAATACATTCTCGCTTAAAAATGAGCAACTATATTTTTTTGTTAATATATAATTTAATTGTTTTAACTGGCTTCTTTCTTCCAAATCAATTACTATTACTGGGCCGTGATAGCTTGGGAGTACTGTGCTCGCTCTCCACGACCGAGGCTGTGAGCTCGAATTCTACTGTGGGCGATCCATTATTGCCAACTGAAAATGGTGTTAAATGCCATTAAGGCTCGTTTGCCACTATTAAAATGAGGCTGTTAAATCAGCTGATATGTTTTTTAATAATATACAAGGCAGAGAAAAATATTTCATGGTACGGATGATGTGGAAGTAGTAGCAGTATTTCCAGTTTCAGTAAGCATTAGTAACGCAATTGCTGTTGGGGAACAATACTAATAGAAACTCTAGCAAATATAATAATTAATTACTTTATGTAATTGCTGTAACGTCTTGCATAAAAGCAATCAAATATCAAAGTCGGAAAATTAAAAACAACTAATTAGTGAAAACTACACATGAATAGCTCATTGTTTATCCATGCACAGCATTAAAATTAAATTTGAAAATTTTTGCATGACCGGTGAACCGCGAATTGTGATGGCTGAGAAGACTTCCCTTCATTCTATGGCTCCAGCCTATCTCTCAGATATACTACCCCATCAGGCCAAGCATCGTACCACCCGCTTTTCGGAATCCAACAGTCTACAAATACCCCGTACAAACCTTAAATCCTTTCCAGACCGTGCATTTAGTTCGTATGCTCCCAAAGCCTGGAACTCCCTCCCAACCTGCGTCAGAACATCCCCTGACCTGACCACATTTAGAAGGAACCTAAAAACACATCTATTTAGGACAGCATTTAGTGGGTCCCTGTGATTCATCCTTCATGCACTTATGCGTGCTGACAATGTGCATGCTGCCACTAACCACATTTGCATGCTGACCCTGTGCATGTCACCAATAACCATATTATTCATTTTGTTTATTTTTCAAGCATGTTTTTGCCTACCATTCAATTTGCATTTCCCTTTGCAGCAAATGTAAAGCGCCTAGAAAGAGATTAACTTCTCTTAGGACGCTTTATCAAGTGCATTATTATTATTATTATCATCATGATTGGATTTAAATACAGTTATTTATAATTAGTATATGATATGATATAATAGGATGTTGCTATACAAAATGTATGATACAGTTTGAAATTGAAGATACTTTTGACATTTTTAAATTTTAACTTTTAATTTAATTTTTTGTATTTATTTATTCCCTAATAGAAAACTCCAACAATGAATATATATATATATATATATATATATATATATATTCATTGCACAAGTATTGGTACAAATTCAGACTTAATGAGATGCACACATGGTCAGATGCACAGAATTTGGAATTTACAGCCTACAATCGCAGAAAAAACCATTTTAACGAATGTATGTCCAATACATTGTTGTTAGTGAGGCCATACACACGAATCGCATGAGAACATGAATCAGCTCTTGTACAACTATTGGCACATAAAGGGTCAGTCGAGTCACTGAATTGAATGTTACAACAATCAAGTACAAGGAAGAGGCAATTTCTGTGAAACAGTATCGTAGAGAGATCAGATGAAATTAAGGACTTGGTACCTCAAGTGCGAAAGATAGCTGCCACCATTGGCAGCTTGCTGTTGGAGGGACACAATACAAATGATTCGAAAGACTACTTCGAGGGGGACTGCAAGCGGTTTGAAACTGAGGAAGTGACTAGCGACTTCGTCTACTCGAAACCAGTTTTTATTGACTCGGGGTATGAAAAAGGAGAAAAGAATTTCTGTAAAGGTGATAGCGTCAAAGTTCGGACAGTGATTTGATTTCAGCATGGAGTCGGTCAAAGTGAACAGCTCAAGGAAATTGTCACAGAATCACGTCTCCTATTATTAGGAGTTCATTGAACGTTGAACACGCTTTCTAAAGACGCACCTTGAAAAGTGGCCATCGGGCCTTTAATCTGCCTAAGTAAGACCCCTAAGTTAGAATGATTAACTGCAGTGATCGATGGGGAACGCGATGGATGGCTCGAGGAAGGAAGTATTGCGAAAACATGCGGAAATACCTCCTCCCTTTCTCCGTCTGGGCTTCCAGGAGGAGATAACCAATTCACGAGCTCTGGCGGAAGCAGTGGCATTTAGGGAGGTATCTGAACGACAGCAATACGCCGTACTGCTTTGCTTTTGCCGCTGCCTTTACCGAATGGCCGGTGGGCTCTCGTGCACGCTAGGACAGCCATTCGCTCGCTAGTTAAAACATTTTTAACACCTCTCGCTGTCACACGACAGATGTCGGTGGAAAATGGCGCGCTCGGAAGTAAAGCCGATGGGTCGTTGCGGCAGGGACTGAGCGCAGACGGCGATTGACACGTCAAGTCACCCTAGCTCCGCCGCGACACCGCATTCTGTCGGACATTTATTGCGATCGTGCAACGGCGGCCGCCTACCTTGGCGCTCTTCCTTGTATCGCTCCCTCTCTCTCTCACTCTCTCTCTCTCTCTCACTATTTCTCTCTAGTACGCTCGCATCGCAGCGCCAACGCGAACGCGTCGGCTGCACCTCACCTGCTCGCAGAACCCAACCGTTCTAATAATGCAAGAACCGCAGCGAAATTGCGCACATTGCTGGTAGCTGAAGCGTACTCGATGGGTAGCCGTGACCGGCGGCCAAGTTTCAATACATCCGGCGGCCGGATGCACAATGCCGGCTAATGGAGTGCGTCCAATGTGTCATAATAATAATAATAATAATAATAATAAAACACTTGACAAAGCATCCTCAGAGAACTCAATCTCTTTCTAGGCTATTTACATTGGCTGTAAAGGAAGCATGATTGGTTAGTAGTAACATGCTCAATAAACAAAAAGAATAACATCGTTAGGGGTGACATGCACAGCGTCAGCATGCAAGTGTGGTTAAGTGGCAGCATGCACAGTGTCATCATGCATAAGCACTTAAAGGACAAATCACACGGACCCAATAAATGCTATCTTAAATAAGTGCGTTTTTAGTTTCAGTTTTAATGTGGTCAAATCAAGAGATGTCGTGACGCCAGTCGGGAGTGAGTACCAGGCTTTGGGAGCATACGAACTAAAGGCACGGTCTCCAAAGAATTTGAAGTTTGTGCGAGGTATAGATAGACAGTTACATTCCGAAAAGCGGGTGGTACGATGCTTAGCCTGGTGGAGTAGTAGATCATACAGGTAAGCTGGAGTCAAATAATGAAGTGACCTAACAGTGAGTGACAAAACCATGAAGTCGATGCGTTTCTTGACTGGGAGCCAGTGCAGGTCGGCGAGAAGTAGTGTGATGTGGCAACTGCGACGGTCATGGCAGACAAGCGTGACTGCAGAGTTTCGCACCAGCTGTAAGCGCCTGATTGCACATGCCGGTGGGCCAGCAAGCAGTGAGTTACAGAAGTCAAGACGGGATGTCACAAATGCATGGACCAACTTAGATGCGGTATCCCTGTCTGAACAAGCTGGAATTCCAGCAATTTTATGTAGCTGAAACTAGACAGACTTGACTCTGGAGCTGATGTGGTCGTCTAATGAAAGGTCACTTTGGAACAGGACACATAGACTTCGTGCAGATTCAATAGGAGATATGCAGGCAGAGCCGATTTTGAGCGTTAGCCTTTCCAATTTCTGAATCACGCTTGGTTTGCCCATAACTAATAAATTGGTTGTACCATCATTCGGTTTAAGAAACTTTGCTACCATCCATGCGCGGATTTAATTAATGCATGCAGCAAGGGAGTTGAGAGAGTTCGACGTGCTCGAGGGCTGGGAGGGATCAAAGCAAAGGTACAACTGAGTGTCATACGTATAGAAGTGAAAGCCTAGATTTTGCTTGGCAGTCACATCGGCAAGAGGAAGTTTAGAAAAAGAGTACAAATCGTGAAAAGAACAGGACAGGACATGGAGCCTTGAGGTGTCCCATATTTCAGAGGTTCCTCGGATAATATTTTTCCATTCACATCAATACTCTGGAATCTACAGCAGAGTTAGGACCTGAACCACTGCAATGCATTGCAAGCAATGCCCAGGCGAGATGAGAGGCGCTCAAGAAGGACTTCATATTGTGGATCCGAGCAAGGCTCTCGGACGGACTCGTAGGCAGCATTAATTCCCTGCAGCATTCGTGCTCAGCTGCATCGGAGACGGAGTAGTCGCTGGCGACAATTAGCGCTTCCATCCGATCGGTGGCACTTGGCGCTACCGGCGGCCACGGCCTGAAATGCTCTGCAAACCGATTATTCGACCGAGCGCTAATTGCTTTTCCTCGAACGCCATCGGAGAATTATTTGCAATTATCGCCACTAGCCTGCGCTGTTCAATGCTCGGAGCCGCTACTCCCACTGCTTATCGCGGTCGCCGTTTTCGCAGTATTGAACGAATTAGACAGAGCGGACAGGGACCGGAGCAAGCCTCGCATCTGGCCCGGCGTGCTGTGCACTTGCTTTATCGACTCACTTCTTCAGAGAAGGCGGCACTACTACCTGGCCGTCAATTCGACCGGTTTCGCCGCCGCCGCCGCCGAGCGCCATCCGTCGACCGTCTTCGCCGGTTCGCCGTGGAGCTCTAGGCTCGCGGAGGCGGACCGAGCAGAGACTGAAGCTGTAGCTCGAGAAGCCGGAAACCATTGTAAATCGCTAACCGACCCAAATCGCACACCCTGCATCTCGCTCTCGTCGGCTGGCGATATTAGGGCATCGATAGATGTAGATATATATATATCGATAGATATCGATACCGTCGGGCGTCGCCGCCGCTCGCCGCCCAATTCGCTTGCGCATCTGCGCACAAGGCTTGCGCCAGGCCGTCACGCTCGGGAGAGTGACTATCGGCGACTGTCGTTGCGCTCGTTGGCAATAGAGCCAAAGACCGTCGAGGTTGACGCTCTGGCTCCATCGGCTCGTACGCTGCCGACCGAGTGACGAGCACAGCGATCAAGCGAAGCCGAATCGCTGTGCTTTGAATTCTCTCTGAGCGCAGCCTATTTACGCTCGCGAGTCTGGCGTTACGGTGCTCGCTCTTCGCGTCGCGGAGTTGAGTCCTGCAGCGGACGATCCGGTATGGCCCCTTCCCACTGCAAGCGGCGCCGATAACCGTTAAGACTGTTCTCCGGCTATATAAATGAGGCGATTGAATCAGTTAACCTTTGTTTGTCACCCGTACCTCGACGCTGCGCACCTACGTTTCGGAGAGCACCGTGAGGCACAGCGAGTGGGCAGTGCTCGGTCTGCGTCGCAGCCCGGCCTCTGGCACTGCTGCCGTTGGACGCTAGGTGGGCGCAACGGGTCCAAGGTAGGACACACGCTGGAGAAACTTTAATTTTACCTTTCTCTCTCTCGCGCGCGCACACATCTGCTACGTGTATTAATCCAGCAGAAATAAGTTCATGCTATTCCTGCTGCTGCTTCCGTGAAGGAGGGTGACTAACGGCAAGTGAGCAGCAGCGCGCACAAAAAAGAGCTTTGATAGTCGGCTTCGAGAGGCCACTCGGGCGGGCCGCCGCCTGCAGCGTCGCGCGCTGTCTGCTGCAACTGTTCCGCGCACTTGTGCGGACAGCGGCCGCCGGTTCCAGAAGGTAGCGCTCGCGCTGTCGCGGCTGCTGTAGCGACAGCTTCAGAGGCCGAGGCCAGCCAACGCCGTGAACACTCACGTCTACGATCACGGAGACAACGACTCGCCTCTGCCGGGCTACATGACGATCGTCATTCTCGCGGGAGGCGTCAGCTTCGGTCTGCTCGCAATTCTCATCGTCATACTGCTGTGGAAGTTCTGCTCCAGAGAGAAAAGCAGCGCTCAGCCGCAGCTGGAGCAGGAGCAGCAGCGTCGCCTGTCGGAGGAGCGGCTACAGTGTGGCGCCGCAATGGAAGCGCAGTCGCTCGAAGCCGACTCGCCGCAGCCCGAGCCGACGAGAGGCCTTGACGGGTGCGTTCTGCACGAGCTGGTCGCGCGAAACGCTATAGCGCGCGAAACGCTATCGAGCGCTGCGGGAGACGAGGCACGCGCGCTTGCTCGCGATCCGTCCGCGCCCTGAGCTGTTCGCAAAGCCAGCGCGTCCCTGCCGTCGCTGTATCTCGGCTGGTCTTCGCGATCCACTCCTTATTGGTATGCGGCGCTCATCGTCCGAGTCGTTACGGAACACGCTCGCGCCGCAGCAACGCTGGCATTCGTGGGACCCGGGTTCCCCGAATTACTTCGCGGTCCGTCCACCTGCGGCGCTATGAACGCGCTGGTCGCAGCGTCGGTATTAAAGGCTAAAAGCGTAATGCCTCGCGCTGCACTTACAGCGCAGCCGTTTTCCGAATGTCACGCCGCTCCGCTCGCGCGTTTCACGGAAAGCGGACTCTGCCAACTTCCGCCTCATCGCCGTCGTCTAGCCGTCTGCCCCGCTGAGTTGGATGCGCTAGAAACTAGTTCGCCGCCGCCTCGTAGTTTCTCAGGGACGCTGCTGGAAAGCGATCGGCTGGAACTCGGCAGCGCCTCGTCTAGACGATGAGCAAGCGGAGCGGTGCGAGAAATGTAAAAGAAGATACGCTCTAAAAACGCTGTATGCAAGGTATAGCGAAACAACGTATTCCGGTGTGGTTCGCGGAGTACTCTTAGCGACGAAAGTGGATTGCAATAAGTCGCAGTTATTTTCGGGACCTCTAGGAGCGCTAACGGCGAGCTGCTGCAAGAATGCTGCTTTTGACGCTGCGCTTGCGTGCGCACGGGCTTCCGGTTGCCTGTGCCTTGCTGATAGCCGCGGCCACATTTCCAGCGACTCGGATTCGCAGCCGTGGTATCTATGATTGATACTTAATTGTTCACAACGCGCCGCCGCCGAACGAGCTGGACGCTTGTCGCTCTCTGCGCCGCACGATAATAATAATAATAATAATAATTCACTTGATAAAGCGCCCTCAGAAAACTTAATCTCTCTCTAGGCGCTTTACATTGGCTGCAAAGTGAAATGCAATTGAATGGTAAGTAAAATCATGCTTGAAAAACAAACGAATAGAATAATATGGTTAGGGGTGACATGCACAGGGTCAGCATGCAAATGTGGTTAGTGGCTGCATGCACAGTGTCAGCACGCATAAGCACATCAAGGACGAATCACAGGGACCCACTAAATGCTGTATCTCGCTAAGCAGCGACCTTGGGAGGAAGCTGCGAGGACGCGACGCAGTCGCACCCGCAGCGCGCGCGCGCGAGAGTCCGGTGCGAGATAGTGGCGCTTTTCGCGCGTCCAAACCGGAGGTTGCGCAACCGTTGATCTACCGATTGATCCGTCGTAGTTAAACGAGAAGTTCCCCCCATCTCTTCGCGTGCGCGCTCGCGCACCTGGCGGCGCCTGCTGCGGCGCTCCGCAAACCGCCGCCGCCACCGTGCCGATGGAATTTGAATGAGCCTGCGTCCTCGCCTGCGAATGCACCGATGCCTCCGCCGCGCCGCCGCTCGCAGCGCAGTGTCGTCGAGGTATCGTTAGTAGCTCATCGGACTACCGCTGTCGTCTTTACCGGTGCCAAAGTGGCGCTTCCCGAGTGCTCGCTGAACTTGGGCGCCATTGTCGCACGTCCGCCGGCTCCTCTGTTCCCCGCACGCGCGCAGTTCAAAACAGCGCCCCTATCTTCATTGCTTCATCGAGCGTCTCTGGATGACGTTTTGTTTTCGAAAGAGTAGTGAGCTGAGGCGACGTTCCGCCGCTGGCTGCTGAGAGAGCCGTCCGAACGCGCGCGCGGTCCACCGGGGAGAGGGGGAGAGGGGCTGTTCGCAGCAGGCGCAGACGACTGGCAGATCGCAGCTAAAGGAGAGAAAGCAGCAAGAAGACGGCGATCGAGGTCTGAAGCGCGCCACGCAAGGAGACGCGCGTGGAGCGCTGGAGGGCGTCGAACGCAATCCGTCGTATTCGGTCGAACGAGTGGAGGAGGAGGAGGAGGAGGAGGAGGAGGAGGAGGAGGAGGAGGAGGAGGAGGAGGAGGAGGAGGAGGAGGAGGGAGGAGGAGGAGGAGGGGGGAGGAGGAGGAGGAGGAGGAGGAGGAGGAGGAGGAGGAGGAGGAGGAGGAGGAGCGGGCTGGAGATCCGGAGGGCGCTCGGGCGTCGGTCATTTTTTCGGGGCTTCTGACGGTTTTTCCCGTCGGTCGATCGACAGACCGATCGATTGCAGGTCAGAGGGCGAGCGCCCGGACCATTCAACGGGCGGAGGAGCGGAGGAGCCGGGCGGCGCGGCTCGCGCGCATAGCTCGCGCTCCGCACGCCCTCCGGCCAGGCGGAGCGCCGCCGCTACTGGGAGCAGCTCTCGCGTCCGTGTTGGGAAGGAGGCGACGCCGTCGGCCCGTAGGAGCAGCGCGGACGCGCCGGCCAGCGCGACGTCGTCGTCATCGCTCGGTCGCGGAGCGTGAGTACGCGCATCGCGACTCCTCTTGCGCAGAGCACTGCGGAGCGCGCCCTGGTTAGGCGCCCAATCGGCGCGCTCGCACGAGCGCCCGCCGGCTGCCGCGGCTGCGGCGGCGCTGCCGGCGGTCCATCGCCTGCCGCGGTCCAGTCTGGCAGATGTGGTCAGTCCGGCTGGCTGCCGCGTTCGCGGCGGGCTTGAGGCCGCCGCGTCGCCGCCGCCGCAGCGGCCACAATCTCTCTCGCTGCGTAGCTGAGCGCGCGAATCGCCCGGCGACGACGGCGATTCGGCTGCCTGCCGCCGCCGCCGCGCGCTTTTCGTCGCGCGCTTTTCGTCGTTCGCCCCCTTTAGTAGGGCGCGAGCGCGACGCCGCCGTCGTCTCCGCCGTCGCATCCGCTCCGTCGCCGCTGCCTCACTCTCCGACGACGGTTCGCCGTGTGTCTCGCCGAGTTCTCTCTTGAGCTTCCACTGCCACGATGGTTCAAATTCTGCAATAGCGGCCAAATGATCAGCGATGCCTCTGCTGCATTAAACGCAATGGCTGCCAATGCTTCAAAACATTTTCGCATCGAAGCACTTTGCGTTAAGGAATTTTAGTGTCAAAGCGTAGCGCTGCATTTTGCTCTGCTGCTCTAAAATCGCCAGCTGCAGCCACACCCTCTGTTGTTCATCCTACCTGCAAGCAACCCGAAAGAAGCCACAGCCAGAGCTGCTGCGCCATCCAGACATCGCGCCTTCGGCCGCCGATTTCCGGCACGCTGAGTTCCTTTGCTCGTCGGCTATCGCCGATTATCGTCGATTGGCGCGCATCTCAGTATATAGTACGAGTAGCAATCGAGGCGCTAAGAGTTAGCAGTTCAAGATAGGGCCGGCAGAGGCGCGGCGCAGCGACGCTCCGCTGAAAGAACTCGGGAGACAAGCGGGGCGCGGCTGCGGCCGGCATGCGGGCGACGTACCGAGCGGCGGATTCTGCTCATTTGGCAGCCAGCGCAGCGCGCAGCGCTCGAGCTCGCCATCCATCGCCTCGCATCGCGGTCCGATAGTAACTGTCGAGCCAATATTAGCAGGTTCCTTAGCTCGAAGAGATATTAGACGCGCCACGGTGCGCCTCGCTCGCGTGCATGGTCGTCTCGCAGCAGGTTTGATTCCTCCCAGCCCTCGAGCACGTCAAACTCTCTCAACTCCCTCGCGGCATGTACTGATGACATCCGCACATGGATGGCAGCAAATTTTCTTAAATTGAATGGCAATAAAGCTAACTTGCTAGTTATGGGCAAACCAAGAGTGATTCAGAAATTGGAATGGCTGCCGCTCAAACTCGGCTCTGCTTGCATATCTCTTATTGAATCTGCACGAAATCTAGGTGTCATGTTCCAAAGTGACCTTTCATTAGACGACCAAATCAGCTCCACAGTCAAGTCTGCCTAATTTCAGCTACACAAAATTGCTGATATTCCGGCTTTTTCAGACAGGGATACCACATCTAAATTGGTCTATGCTTTTGTGAAATCCCGTCTCGACTTCAGTAACTCACTGCTTACTGGCCTACAGGCCAATGCAATCAAGCGCTTACGGCTGGTGGGAAACTCTGCAGCCACGCTTGTCTGTCATGAGCGTCGCAGTTGCCACGTCATACCAGCTCTCGCCGACTTGCACTGGCTCCCAGTCAAGCAACGCATCGACTTCAAGGTTTGGTCGCTCACTTTTAGGTCCCTTCATTCTTTATTTATTTCATTTTTTCATTCTTTTGCTGCTGCCCAGCTCACAGCACAACGTGGCTGCGTGTCGTCCATCCGCCGGCGGCGTTTCATTACACGTGGCCACGTGGTTTTGGAGCGAGCAACTGCAACGGAATGTCAGTGCTCTGAGGCAGCGAAGCGAAAAGTACATGCCGGGAGCTACTGCAACGGATCGCCACATTCATGCTGCTGGCCGCCGTACGAATGAGACTACATAATGTACTCCGCTACATGTAATTCCACATTCTTCGATCGGTCTCGTGCAGGGTGCGCAGAGAAAGAGCGAGGAACGTTGAGAGAGCTTCCGGCCTCGATTTGAAGGCAAGACGGCTGCGTGCGGAGTCTGGAGCATCGTCGAGGCGGTCCGGGTTTCGAAAAGCCCGAAAAACCCTGGTTTTTTAGCGTGTCATCGCGGCTTCGTGCAGAGCGTTCGCGTCCTGGCCGATCTAGCGCAACCGCTAGCCACATGAGGCGGCGGCGGAGGCTCTTGTTTACGCCCTGGCGCTCACAGCTGGGCGGCTGCCATTCAATCTCGGTCGACGGACAGTGCTGCGACGACTGCGAAAGCGCTCTAGCTGAGCGCTAGCGCTTGGCACGATACGAGAAATAATTCGCTGCACATTGCGTCGCGTCCGCCTGCGAAGCTTCGAAAGAGGCTAGCGTTCGCTACCACCGTTTACCTTGACCGATACCTTCCGACCGTAGCTCTGGCGATCTCGCTCGCCCCCCCCCCCCCGAGGGCGTGCAGTTTCGAGCTCGGCGGCGGCGGCGGCGAGGGGAAGAGGCTCTGGGCATGACGTCATGCCTTCGTCCTGCTGTAAGCTGCGACTGTAAGCGATGCTCGGCGATGTGTGCGAGTGAGCGAAGGTGACGGCCGTCGCTGCGTGCCGCAATCGGCAAGGATGCCGCCAGCCTAGCTAGCTAGCTAGCTAGTACGAGTGAGACCACTGGATAGAGGAGCGGCTTGGAGCTATTGCGGTTGGAGCGGTTGGGGCCGGAGTTAGGGCAGCTTGGACAGCGATGGCGGGGGCCGCTGCTACCTCTGCCGGCCATCGTGTGGCCGACGCAGCGATGCGCGGCTGCCGCCGGTCACGTGGTTCCGCGAATGCATGCCAGTCGGTCCGCGTGCAGCTGGCATGAGGGAGGAGGCGAGAAAGTCCGAGAGCGCCACCAAGATCGCCGAATTGCGGCGGCGGCTCAATCGCAACTGTTTTTCGTTTCAGCTCTGCGGCGTCCAAAGTGCGAGGCGGCCTTGAGCCGACGACGGACGAGCCGCGCGCGTTGAATCAGCGCCGCCTTGAGCCGCCGACTGAGCGCACTTGCTCGCAGACGTACGGCGAGTCACGAGGTGCCCGCTAAGTCCTATTCTTGGCGTGCGGTGCGCGCTAACAATCGCCGCCCCGCCGCCGCCGCCGCCGACGGCGGCGGCGGCTCGCTCGAGCTAGCGCCTCGCGTTTGCACTTAGGCTTAAATCAATTCCGAGGTCGAGAGGTACCTAGAAGCACACGGCCGGGAAGGAAGGGGGGGGGAGAGGGTTAGAGCGGCGGCTTTTCTACCAGGCGGGCAGACTGCGAACGGTGCGCGCGTAGCCGGCAATGTTAATCGCGTAATCAATCGCCAGTAGCGTAATCGGCTTTTTACATTTGCATGCGCCGCAAAGATTTCGCCCGCAGGTAATGCGCTCACCTTTAACGACCGAGGTCGTGGGCCTCGCGTCCAGCCACTTCCGTTCCACCTCTGTTCTCGGCAGGTGCCTGCGCGTGGTCTCTCCAATCGGTAGCGAAAAAGGCGAAATTCTTGCGCGGTTCTCCAGACGTAGCTGGGATGCCACGGCGCGGCGCGGCGCGGCGAGGCGGGCAGCTAGCTGTACGCGTGGGCTCGCGCGGCGTCCGCGGCCAAGTCTAGTTCCGGCCGCCGCCGTGGATGGGCGGGTGTCGCTCAGCAAAAGTCGTCGCAGCGCAATGCGCAACGGTTTACCATTTTGCAAGGCGCCAGATCTCGGTAAACGGTATTACCCTGATTAAGCGCAGCAGCCGACCTAATTCCGGTTAAACCCGTAATGAGCGACGGGCGAACAGACATAATGCAGTAATGCACTCCGCGTTCCGGCGTAGCACTCGGCGGCAGCAGCCCTAGCGGCGAGAGAGAGAGACAGTGAGAGACAGAGAGAGACAGAGAGAGAGAGAGAGAGAGAGAGAGAGAGAGAGAGAGAGAGAGAGAGAGAGAGAGAGAGAGAGAGAGAGAGAGAGAGAGAGAGAGAGAGAGAGAGAGAGAGAGAGAGAGAGAGAGAGAGAGAGAGAGAGAGAGAGAGAGAGAGAGAGAGAGAGAGAGACAGAGACAGAGAGAGAGAGAGAGAGAGAGAGAGAGAGAGAGAGAGAGAGAGAGAGAGAGAGAGAGAGAGAGAGAGAGAGAGAGAGAGAGAGAGAGAGAGAGAGAGAGAGAGAGAGAGAGAGTTCGCTGCTGCGACCGCTCTTTTCATTCGTCGATCGCGTAAGACGCTCGGCAGCGGCAGGTTGAACCGCAGATGCAGCGCGCGATCGCACGCGTTTGATTGTGCGCGCTCGCGCGCTGCATCATCGCTCGCGCACGTTCGTTTGACTTTGGGCGAGTCTGGCTCCAGATTATTAGGTCGCCGACGCGCCGCGAATAGCGCCGATGCGCTGCGACGAGACGCCGGCGGCGCGCTCGATTGGCCGTCAAAGCACTGCAGCGCGGCACTGCGAGGCAGCGCGGCACTGCGGCGGCCGGCAACACAGCGGAGCGCGCACGCTCTCGTCCGGCGTGGCGACCGGCCTCGCTGAGCAGTGTGCGACCAATCGGCGAAGCGAGGCCGGCCAGCCCTCCCCCCAGGGGCGCTCCGACCGCGCCTTCAGACGTTGTCCGGAAGCTGCGGCTGCCGCCGTCGTCGCAGGACGAGGAAGCCGCCCTCCGCGGTGCGTCGGCTCCAAGGCCGCTAATATTCGACGAGATCGATACGCGAGAAGACGCAGAGCGCTAGACTCGCTCTTTGCGACTAATGAGAGCTAGCTGCTCGCGGGCTGCGGGCTGGGTGGTAGCGAGGGGCGGGGGAGGGGTTGGCTGGGCCCTTCTAGAGGCGACAGCAGCAGGCAGTCCGTCTAGCGTAGCCGCGCTGCCGGGTGGCCGCCGGCGTCAAATCACAACACGACCGCAGCGAATGGCAGCGCCCTCTCTCGGGCCGGCGCTGCCCGCCCGGCCTTCGCCTGTGTCGGTTCGCGGACGGACGGCGTAGAGGCTCAGGGCCTCGCTCCGCTCCGGTTTAAGGAGCCACTCGTTCGCCGCGTAGCCGCAGCGGCGGAGCGTCGAAAATGTCACGGGCTTGAGTCTGGCTGTGCGGCGCCAGAGAATCTTGATTGCGAGAGCACAGCTCGCAGCCGCAGCCGCCGCTGCAGCACCTGGTAGGTAGTCTCGCGATATCTCGTAGCCGGTAGGCAGTCTCGCGGTAGAGCGGAGCTGTCGCTTGTGCTCTCGCATGTGGGCGACAGAGGCGGCGCCCGAGCGGGTCGGCCGCCGCGCCGGCTGGTTATCGCGTCCGCGGCCCGAGCGCCAGCTCCGAATCCGGTTTCCGTTGCTGCCACCGCCGGCGGCGGCGGCGCGGAGCCGCGGCGCTCCCGAACGTCGGCGGCGGCGGAAGGGTGGGTAGGCGAGCTCGGCGGAGAGAGCGCCCTGGCGCTTCGCGGCCCGACCGACGCGCCCTCCGGACGACGACCGCGGTCAGAGCGAGTCCGGCGGCTGCCAAGCCGGCCGCACCGCCGTCCGGCGGACGTGCGCTCTCCGCAGTGGGCTCAGCGGCCGCGGCGCTGGTGGTGACGTCGGCGGCGGTCGAGACGCTCTTGGCCTAAGCCCTCACTGTCGAACAGGTTTGCCGTGCGGCCGCTGCGAACGCGGCGGCGGCGGCGGCGGTTACGGCGCCGTGGAAGAGGAGAAGGAGCTGAGGCGGCGGACCGAGGTCGGCGACTGGGACTCGGCAGCAGCGTCGTCGCCAATGGCGAAGGATTTGCCGAGGTACGGCGCTGAAGGAGCCGCTCGCCGCCGCTGCGCAGTCTGCCGGCGAACGCTCTCCGCGCGAGCTTGTGAGCGCGCCTTCTCTCCGTCTGGTCGAGCGCGGCCGGCGAGCCGACGCGGCGGGCGGCCCCGCGTAGGGCGCGCGGCGCGCAGAGGCGAACGCGCGCGCGAGCTGGCGCTGCGGCTCGACCGGCCTCTGGTTCGCTCTTCCGAGAGCCGCGCGAGAGGCGAAAAAAGAAATCCTCATCTTTCGTTTCGAGCTCGCATGCTTAACGCTTCCGCTGCGTCGGCCGGCAGACTTGGGCTGTTGATTTAATCTGCCAAAGAACGGATCGCTGCGAGTACCCAACCTTTCGCATGCGAGCGATGGCCCGCGCCGCGGCGCTGCCGCCGCCGCCATTTAGTTTTCTCGCCTCCCGCATTAAGGAAGCCCGTCGCTGAGCTTTCCTGCTCGCCAGGCGAGGCCGCTTTCCTCCTGAATGCGGATGAGCAAAAATAAGACTCTCTCTGGATAAATGGAAATCGCCTTATTTTAATGGATGCTATGCTTTGGCTGCATCATTAAAACGGCGGTTACCAACCGCGGCGTAGAGGACGTAATGCCTCAGTCGCTAACCCGCGGCTCGCTACTTTGCAGCTACGCTGCGGCCGCAGCAAGCGCTCTGGCTGCGCGCGCAGTCGCAACCACGCTTGTGGCAGTCTTTCAAAAACTGAAGCGACTAATTTCTTTTACTCCAGTCAATTTCTCTCTCCACTCTCACTCGCCTTCTCTTGGCGCGAGCTCTCTTTCGTCTCTCTTGCGTCCCCTCGTATCCCGCCATACGTAACGCGTCTCCATTTGTAACTCCACACAGCCACAGAGACTAAGCGGGTGTTATGCAGGAGAGTTTTGTATAACCCACTCACACGCTGCAGGCCGGCGGGAGGATGGAGCGTACCGCGAGGTCTGGCTGCCAGGTTCGGGCAAGGTCAAGGTTAAGCTCCATCGGAGGGGCGGGGAATTGGTTTAACGAGCTCACGGAAGGGCTACTGCAACTTGAATAAATTTCCAAGCGAGCGCCGAGATACCTGGGCAGAGAGCGGGCGAAAACCGCGCCACTCGCTTTACTCAGAAAATCACTTTAAGAGCTTCATCTAGGTTCAAAGCGGCCAGAGGTTGATGCACGATCGTGCGTGCACTCGTTCCGGCCGAACCTCGGTGGAGATTAACGCTTTGACGCCGCGGCTACGATTTTTGCAGCGATGACTGTGACTCCGACTACGATATTTATTTATTATATATTGTGTTATGTTATTTATTTATGTCTACTCCCTTTGGCGCGCTTTCGCATCCAGGCTAAAGCGCCGACGGCTGGAAGCGAGCGGCTCACGTCGCGGCGCTCCGCTGTAGGCGCCTTTCGCTGGCCGATGGGCAGCAGCAGCAGCAACAGCAGCAGCAGCAGCAGCAGCAGCAGCAGCAGCAGCAGCAGCAGCAGGCGTCAGAGCCTCCATCGCGCAGCGGCGGCGGCGGTGGCAGGAGGAGCTGGAGCCAGCTCGGACCCGTGAAGCAGCATAGCGGCCACAGCTCTACGGCTCAGAGCTCGATGGACAGCGCCGACAATCGCTCCGAGGTAACGGTGATCCAAGTCGAGGCTCCGCGGAGGCGAGGCAGAATCGAGGGGGCTCAGTCGGACTGCGTCGGCGGTGCGTCGGCGGCTGCGGCCGACGGTCCGCGAAGCTGCTCGCTCGTCGAGGAGACGAGAAGTGGTCGTTGGGCGAAGCCGAACCGGAGAGCAGTCAGCCAGGACGAGAGCGCCCGGCGCCACCGGCGCAGCGGCGGCGCCGCCCGTGCCGCGCCGGGCCAGTGGCATCGCTGCTGGTCGCGGCCTGACGACCAGTGTACCTGCGAGCGCAGCGAGTGCCGCACTGTGACGCACGGCTTGACCGAGAGCACGGCGAAGCTCGCCGACTGGTGCCGTGCTTCAGCCGCTGGCGGCGGCGGCGGAGGCGACGCTGAAGGCAGCTCGGCGTTCGAGGGCGCTCAGAGCGGCGACGCGATGTCCGTCAATTCCGACTGCCGCTGCGGCTGGTGCGACCTCGCTGCAGCCGCCACGAGCGGGAGTGCCGTCGCTCGAGACGGTCCCACGACCGCCGAGTTATCGGGCTGCTCTGCCGTGCCTTCGCCTCGGGGCCATAGTCCGCTCTTAGCGAAGGCAGAGCAGCAGCCACAGCTCCACGAGAGACTTGACGGGTCGGTCGTCGTCGTCGGCTTCGCGGCTTCGCCAGAGCGGCTGCTGCTGTCGGCGAAGTCTCGAAGCTCGGCGCCGCCGCCGCCGGGCTTCGGGGGCCGCGCCGCGGCGGCTGCGGAAGATCGCGAGGGCGAGGGCGTCGCTAGCCACTTTGATCTCTGGCAGCTGCGAAGTCTGCTTGAGCGCGAGGACGACGATGCGGCGGCGGCGGCGGCGGCGGCGGCGGCGGCCGCCGCCTGCGCAGTAGCCGCCTCCTCTGCTGATGACGGCGAACGGAACTGGCAGAGCTCCGCTGCAGCGACGCATGCAGCAGCGCCCTCTGCAGGCCAGTGCTCCGACGCGGCCGTCGGACGCTTCGAAGGGCGAGTGTGGAGCGCAAGAGGAAAGGTCGAGGTCTGCGGCGGCGGGCAGCAGACGAGCTCCGTGGGCAACGACGGCGGCGCCGGCTCTCTCCTGGTGCCCAACTTCCGCCCGTACCTCGCCGCCTCGGCTCGTTCGCGGCTCGAGGAGACCCGCAGCAGCACCGATCGCAGCGTCGACGGCAGTGTCGACACGAGCACGACAGAAGGAGGCGCGACGGAGTCGGAGTCGAGCCGCCGGAACACGACGTCGTTTGAATCGAACGCCACTGCCGACAACGCCGACGGCCTGAGCAACGACGACGGCAGCGCTTCGAGACCTGCGGCGGTTCGGGCAGGAGGCACCTCGCCCCTCGACTCTGCGCCGCCGCCGGAGCAAAGAACCTCGGCGGCGGCGGCGGCGGCGGCGGCGGCGGCGGCGGCGGCGGCGGCGGCGGCGGCGGCGGCGGCGGCGGCGGCGGCGGCGGCGGCGAAGGCAGACTCGCCAGCCAGCCGAGGACGGGGAGCGCAGGGTGGCGACGGCAAGTCGTGTGGTGGTGCGGGCGACGCGTCCTGCCCGTCGGACGCCGTCACCGTCGGCGGCGCAGAGCGGCAGCGGGCGATGTCGGCGGCGCTCGGCGAATCGCGAGCTGACGGCCGGGCCGGAATCGATGGCGACGGCGAAGACGACGACGTCGAGCGGGGCAACCTGGCGGCGTGGCGAAAGCGTCGAGACTATCGTCGGCAGCGGCGGCTGCACTGCTTGTCGCACGAGACACGCTTATCGGCGGAGCGCTCGGACGAGGAGATGGCTTCTGCCTCCGTTTCCGCGGCCGCCTTCGCGTCCGTCACCGACGTCGGCCGCGGCGGCGAGACGCTGACGCGCCTGTACGCAATGAGGGCGCCTGCCTCGGCGTCGTACAAGAGGCAGCTGCTTTCCAGGGACTATTCGATTGACAGGAAAACGGACACGATCTTCAAGAAGTTCATCAGCTACGACCCGAGTTACGACTCGAGAATCTTCTCGTCTCGAGCAACCAGGCGATGTCAGAGCGCGATAGCGCACCAGCACACCGACCCGTGCGTCTACACGGATCGTGGGCTGACGAGCGGCGGCGGCGAAGACGAAGACGCAGTCGTGCGGAGGGCGGAGGCGAAGGCGTCGCCGAGTCCGCTTGTCAGGCTAGCCGAAGAGGAGAGCGTCGCTGACGCCTGAGCGGGCCGTGGAGGTCGCTGTCCGCTCTCAGCGGAGCAACAGCCTCACCCCCCCGTCCACCGTCTAACGCACGCCCACGAACATTGCAGCTCTCGCGAGGCAGTGCAGCTCTCGCGAGCGAGCGAACTAGGTTAAATGAGAGCGGCGAAGGCGGCAGAATTTGAGGGCAGCTTAGAATCGGGTCAGTGCAGCTCGGCCGCCGGGCGGACCCGCTTTCTGCCACGAAGAGACTCGCTGATGACGGCTGGCACGCTCCTCGCTGTAGGCTCGCTGTAGCTCGCTGTAGGCTCGCTGTAGGCTCGCTGTAGCTCGACGTAGCTCGGCGATACCGATGCTGCTGCGGTCACGCAGCGAACGCGAGCTCAGAGCTCAGAAAGAGCGGTCGGTCGCCGGCTGCGGAATAGATACGCGGAGACTACTCGTCGTATTCCGGCGCAGCCGTCATGTTGCGTCGCTCGCGCGACAGCTGTCTCGATCTGCAGAGCCAGCCCGAGGCAGTCGGGGCGGGGCGGGGCGGGGAGGGGCCAAGAAGCCATCGGAGAATGAAAGTGAACGAGGCACAATCTGGCGACCCTGCTGCCGCTCGATCGGCGCACCCCCGGCGACGGTCGTGCTGCAGGTGCGTGATGAGTCCATCGACTGGTACATCTCGCGGAGTTATCGCTGCTCGGGCTCGTGCCTGCGGGCTGCGCGCCGGACAGCGTGCAGCCCGCATCCGATATCCGTCACCGTTCCTTGCACTATATTGAAATCTTCTCGGTGATCGAAACTCCACTGTGTACTCAACGAAAGTCCGAAACCCATTTCCAGCTTCTGTCACCAGCTGTAATGTTAAGCGTCAGCTAAAGGCGGGTCTATTTCGCTCACCTTTCCCCATCGGTGCCCCAGCTTTCCCCCAGTTCTTCAGCTTTCCCTTCGCCAGGCGAGCTTGTCTTTTACGTTAATGACATGCACATTTGCTATAGCGCCCCCCAGAGAACCTAATCTCTTTATAGGCACTTTACATCTGCCGCAAATGAAGCTTTGATCGAATGCTTGGTGGTAGCACGCTCAATGGCAACTAGCACAAGATGGTTAGAGGTGACTTGGACAGCGCTTCTGCATAGTCGCCCGCGTGCTTAGCAGCGGATGGTTCAGTGCATGTTACTAATCAGGGGTTTTTACTAGTCATAGGCCCCGAGTCTCTTCGTGTGAGCTTTTTCATGTCATAACCGCCTCGATTTCATTCTCTTATTGCGCTATGAATGCAGCATATTATCATCGTTGTTACTATCCAAGTCCGACGGCGAGTGCCGAATTAAGTAGCTTAGCTAAGCAGTAGCAGCTCAATTGAGTAGCTTCAGAAAACCCACGCGACCAGGCCCGAACGACTCCAGCGACGCGGCTCGCTCGCACCCAGTCTCCGTGACTCCAGCGATGGCGGACGCCACTGCTAAATGTCTGGGAAGTGAGCTGTAGTAGCAGGGAAAGGGCCCGACTTGAGAAGGAGGACGCCTGAGTGCGACAAGTGAGCCGATGGATGATGGCCGGCTCATCTCCCATGTCCGCATCGTACCGCCAACCAGTACGTAGCAAGCGCTTTGTGGAGTCAACTCCGATTAGCTGGTTGCATTCGGTTTCGTGGCTCTGGCTGACTACGGTAGTAGTATGACACAGCGTAAGCTTGGTATCGGAGCTTCACGGTGACCTGCCGGATGCGACTACTTATCAGATCTACTCGCCCACCAGGCCAAGCACTGTACCACCGGCTTTTCGGAATCTAATTGTTTACGCATACCTCGTACAAACCACAAACCCTTAGGAGACCGTGCCTTTAGTTCGTATGCTTCCAAAGCCTGGAAATAACTCCGACTTTCGTAAAGACATCTCCTGACTTGACCACATTTAAAAAGAAACTAAAAATGCACCTATTTGTAACAGCATTTAGTGGGTCCCTGTGATTCGACTTTTACGTGCTGATGCTTGCTAATACTGTGCATGCTGCCATATTGTGCGAGACCTGAATTCAATTTTTGTCAAAGGTAAAAAGTGTGTTGTACTAATCCTTTATGACTGAAATTAATAGAAAATTGCCATAATCTTAAAATATTTGCTACTACGGCCAGGACAATATTATTTTGAAATTCTCTGCTTTTTATGTCAGGCTCCATGCGGAAAGCAGGTTTGCACATATAGCATGCGTTATGCAGCTACCCGAATGTTTTAGGGTCAGCCAGATCAAATACTGTAAAGTAGTAACCGTAGAAGTGCAACTGTACAGGTGCCTCAAAAGAAAAAGTTGGTTTATGCTATTGCAGAGTAAGAAATCTTTGACTAGCCGTATCTAATTGAAACGGCATCAAGAAGTTGCTTGCAAATGCATTTTGCAATGTGTGTTGAAGATGAATTTTGCTATGTGCGCTAAAGATTTATCAATATAAAGTGAAAAAATACTCCGTGAAAGCGTCTGTTAAGATGAGCAAGACCTAAAACGCATACTTCGGCATGCCTGATGGTAATCAAGACAAGCACTGGGCACCAGTCATTTCACACGTAAATACTTCAAGACAATTTTTGACGGCAACGTAAAAATTAATGCGATGCAACTTTTTTCAAAATACTAGGTAATGTGTGGAATGTCAAATTTTGAATCTAAATAGCCACGGTATTTCTACATGCTTTAAAAGATTAACAAAAGAGCCTTCTAAGAGATTTCTATGCCAAAGATATGGTGAGCAATAACTGACCAAGACTGTAACCATGACTGCAACTGCGACTTCTGTAACTGCTCTAGACAACGGGGCAGAAGCTTTCAAGTATGTCCAACATGCTGCTATCGTCGTAGGTTAAGGTTGAGGCTGGTATATTTTTGGATCACAGGTAAAGATAATTATAGTGTGTGAAAAATTCGCTAAGAAGCTGAATAGAACGAAGAAAGTGACTTGAAAAAAGTTTCTTTGCATTGGCTCACGGCTTTCTGAACAATCGCACCTTAAACAATTCAAAGATAAAGTAAATAGGCGCTTATTCATAGCAAGGAAAGAACTTTTATTAAGATATACAGACTTTGACGTCGTTACAATTACCGTAAAGCGAAAGCATGATGGGAGGCTGTGTTTGGGAACTTCTTCGAGAAAGTGACTTGCACTACAGCCGTAAATCTAGAGCATAATTAGTTTTTGAAACCTTCATAGTTGGTAGTCATTGGGCTACGACTTCTGAGTAAATACGTAATAATTTTGATACATTTGCTTATTCTCAATATGGCAGCAGTTTAACACCTCTATTGACTTGATTTATTACTACATAAACTTTCTGTAACTTTAATTTAAGTTTAATTAAAAATTATTTTAAATTTTCAAATTTAAACTTAACATTAAATTAAATTAAAAATACCTTTAAAAGCTACATAAAACTCACTCTTCATTGAGGAGTGGAAGTCCCCATCAATCTATTCATTATTCATTTCGTTTGTTTTTCAAGCATAATTTTACTTACCATTCAATTGCATTTCACTTTACAGCAAATGTAAAGCGCCTAGAGAGAGATTAAGTTCTCTGAGGGCGCTTTATCAAGTGAATTATTATTATTATTATTATATCTGGGAGTAGTATATCTGAGAGATAGGCTGGAGCCAAAGAATGAAGTGACCTAAAAGTGAGCGACAAAACCTTGAAGTCAATCCGTTGCTTGACTGGTAGCCAGTGCAGGTCGGCGAGAAGTGGTGTAATATGGCAGCTGCGACGCTCACGACAGACAAGCCTCGCTGCGGAGTTTTGCACCAGCTGCAATCGCCTGATCGCACATGCTGGTAGGCCAGTAAGCAGTGAGTTGCATAAGTCGAGAAGGGATGTCACGAATGCGTGGACCAACTTAAACGTGGTATCCTTATCTGAACAAGCCCGAATTTTAGCAATGTTATGAAGCTGAAAATAGGCAGATTTGACTGTGGAGCTGATATGGTCGTCTAACGAGAGGTCGCTTTGGAATATGACACCTAGATTTCGAGCTGATTCGACAGGAGATATGCTGGCGGAGCCAATTTTGAGTGTCAGCCTTTCCAATTTTTGAATCACACTGGGTTTGCCCATAACTAGTAAGTTAGTTTTATCATAATTTAGTTTTAGAAAATTTGCTGCCATCTAAGTGCGGATATTATCAATACATGCAGCAAGTGAGTTGAGAGAATTCGAGGTGCTCGAAGGCTGAGAGTGATCAAAGCAAAGGTAAAATTGAGTGTCATCCGCATAGAAGTGAAAGCCTAGATTGTGCTTGGCAATCACATCAGCAAGAGGGAAAGTATAAATCGTGAAAAGAACCGGACCTAGCACGGAGCCCTGAGGTACCCCATATTTCAGAGGTACCTCAGATGATCTTTGTTCATTCACGTCCATACTCTGTAGTCTCCCACTGAGATAGGACCTGAACCATTGCAGAGCAGTGCCAGTGATGCCCAGGCGAGATGAGAGGCGCTCTAGAAGGACTTTGTGATCGATGGTATCAAAAGCTGCCGAAAGATCGAGCAAAACAAGCAAAGACACTCTACCCATGTCTGCATTCCTAAGTAGGTCGTTGTATACCCTAAGCAATGCTGACTCTGTGGAGTGATTAGCTCTAAAGCCAGACTGGAACTTACTAGCAAGGTGTGAGGTTTCGATATATGAGTTCAGCTGGTCCGCCACGACCCGTTCCAGTGTCTTTGATAGGAACGATAGAAGGGAGATTGGGCGGTAGTTGCTTAAATTTTCTTGGTCTAGTGTCGCTTTCTTGAGAAGTGGCCTGACTACAGCTTCTTTGAAAGGTGCTGGGACATGATCTGAAGCTAATGACATATTAATGATGTTAGTTATGCATGGCAGCAGCAGATCAATGCAACGTAGGATCAGGACAGTGGGGATAGGGTCCAGAGAACTTGTTGTCTTCTATGATTGAGATATGAACTTCAGGACTAGATCACTAGTGACCTGCTTAAATGTAGACATTGAGGTGCAGCCAGGAATCATGAGGTTTTAAGAGAGCGCGGTAGTGCGCATCAGTGCTACTTTTGGTCACGAAAAGGTAGCTCTCGAATAAAGTGTTGCGAAACCCAGGGATACACACACAGACAGACACACAGACAGGCATTCGACTCAACTGAGTCACAGTTTGAACCTCATGGTAATTGCACAGCTTGATATAATTTCCATAAAACAAATTCTTAAGGCGTTATATCGCTCCTTACCTTTGAGCTTGAAATTCTTTTGGTTTCTTCAGAAGAGTGGAAAGTCTTCCGACCTTCACCATATCTGCTCGGGCATGGGAAGGTCTGAAATTTGTTCCCGAGAGTTTCGCGGGCAGACGTTGCAAGACTAACTCAGACGCACCACAATGGAAGCGTAGTTTTGACGCTTTTCACTGTCCCGTCCCGAGTTTCTGGGTATGCAGTCATTTATTTGCTGAAGATTAATATCGATTTCCGAACGCCATTATTTTTTCCAACGGCTGTGGCTTTTCAAAAAAGGCTCAGTGTCTGCGAGCAGTCGAGCCCGTCTTGAGCAGCAAGTTACGTTTCGCGAGCATTTTTAAGCGACGTCACGTTTCGGGCTCTCAAGAGACTCCACGAGAAAAATAGGCCACGCTAGCGGTTGATTAATAATGCAGCTATTTCTTGTCCATACAGATGCGAAGAGCTAATGCCTTCGAATGGCTAAGTGGTTAGCCATCGTAACTCATATCTATTCCCCTCCTCGCCGAGCTCTTGCAGATTAACTTGCTGACCTGATTATTTGGCCGCCCATCTTTACGTCCACAGCTGCAGATACGCAGCTACGAACACAAAGCGCTCGAGGACAGACCGATTGCTAAACGCTTCCCGCTCTTTCGGCTTCCGCGCTCAGGTCCAAACGCAGCTGCAAACGAAGCATTCCTGACGGCGCCCGTCGGTACCGATGCCGTTCATCCATGGGCTCCGTGCGTTGTGCAATAAACTGCTGGCGTTGTTCATCCGCTGGCCCTCTGATGTGCGAATCAAACTACAGTCGGCACCGGTCGAGAGCGGACTACGAGTAGCTTACTGTATCAAGCCAATATTTATAGCACGGCGCAGTCTGCTCGATGGTAACGGAGCCCAGCAGATGTCCAACACCAGGCTGTAGCATGCACCTCGGCGCGGCGGCTCGACGCCCAGGGCGCAGCTAGCTGACTGTCAACGCGACTTTGGTGCTTAAGGCTGCCTCGCCGTGGATTGTCGCGTGGTTATCATCTAATGATCACAGATTGGTAACCGCGAACAATATCGCGAATAAGTCATAATCTGGATATTGTGGCACGCCACCATGTAGGTGTTGACTTCAATGTCATTGCTTGTGCGTACGTAGCGAGTTCTACCGATTCGGCAGGGCCCTAACGAATATTTCATTTGTAAAGCCTAGCGTAGCCACACGTGGCACACATCCTCATCCAATTTCATATGTAGAAGCGTTTCTTGGTAAGTAGACACTCAGCTTTTGATAGAGGTTACCCGCAAAAATCTTCTAGTTTCGTCTGTCTCGTGTGCTTGCTTCCAAGTACTCCCCAGGACAAAGCATTCCCCCAGCATGTCCAGGACAAACTCCGGCTCAAAGCCTCGTCAGTTTATCAGATGCATTGGCTTGAATGGCTGGCACCGGCTCCCTGTGTGGTTGGTACGTCGTACGCATCGCGCTCCGTCCCATGGTCATGCCCGTTGTCGACGCTGACATGCCTTCATCGACCTCTAAAATACAGAAATGCCCTTGGTTGGCGCTTGATCTGTCCTGCCACCACACACTGCTTGCTCCGAGCGAGCTGGTATAAAACAGCAGCGTGCCAGGTCAGCTGGATACTGACTGTAAAAGTATATATTATTCATGATTACTGCATTAGAGCAGGTGGGAATTTGTCAAGTCCTAATCAACAGTTAGGCGGTATGAAAAGACAGAAAGTTAAGCGGTCAGCGATGAGCTCTTGACATTAAGCAGCAGGCAGCCGAGTGCCACTGAGGCTCCGATCCGGTGGGCAGGTCAGTTCTCGCTCTTCAGGGAGACGACGCGGTTGAACGCCGCGCGCGCGCCGGTGCTGGACGCCTGCAACGAACGCTCCGTCGCTATGTTGACTCCTCTACACGCTGTGCATATCGACGTGTTATCTCCAAGGCATTGGTGCTCTTCAGTATTGCCGCATTCCGCCACTGTCGGCTTCGAACCTTGGTGCATCGTCGTTTTGTGTTGCGGCGCCTGCGGCGTCTGTTGTAATCGGCGAAGCGCCGACACTAAAGTACATGCCTCACCTGCGGCCAATAGTTAAGCGATGGACGAAGCGCAGCGTCAGGCCACTTATCCAAGCGACATTTCTTGTCGTCTGCTCGATTGATCGAACTATCATATATGTACGCGTTGACAATAATAAAGAAGAGTCTCGTGTACCGCTCGCGTTCGCCCTATTCGTCTCCGTGAGACTGCTGAAATACCTGCCGCCGCCGCCGCCGGAGCCGCCGTTATACAGCAGCTGCCGCACCTGCAGGTGGCGCGACCAGGACCAGGACCTTCCGAGGCTTCGCCTCTATTTGTCGCGCGTCTGCCAAGACGGACTATGAGCTCCACTATGAGCACTGCGCTTCTGGCCTAATTAAATTGGCGCGGAGGCCTCTAAAGCCCGTTAGTAACGGGTATAACTACAGAGCGAACATTTCAGACGCTGTAAATGTCTACCTGACTAACGTCTAGATCGGCAAGGTGCCGATTGAATATCGTCCATGAGATTTTATTCATCTCGCACGGAAGAAGTAAGTAATCTAATCCCAGGATGCAAGCGTCATTCATATACAGGACTACGAAGACCTATTGGCATTCAGCCTTACCATCGCTGTGCATCTTAACCTCCTCGGAGACGCCATCACAAAGTTGGTGTGCAGCGTCCAAGTTCGGATAGAATTAGGCTGCAAGCATAGCGTTCGTTGCGGTTGCAGTGACCTGCACTGGCTCTAACTCAAGTAGCGCATCGACTTCAGGGTTTGTCAATCACTTGTAGGTCCCTTCGCTCTCTGGCTCTAGCCTATCTATTAAAACTACTCACCAATCAGGCAGGACAATGTGCCACTCGCTCTTATGACTCAAACCGCTTAGCAATGCCTCGAAACAACCTCAAATCTTTTAGGAGGCAGAGGCTATAGTTTACACGCTCCCAAAACCAGGAAATCATGCCTTAACAACGTTACGAAATTCCCTGGCCTTTAAAAAAGGAAGCTAGAAACCCATCACTTGCTCAAAGCATTCGCTGGTTCCGTGTGTGAAGTGTCCTTTATTGTGTGCTCATGCGTGCTGACAGTATGCATGCTATCACTAAGAACCCGACGCACCTCCTTGTCGGAGCGCATAAAGTGCACAGGTGGAGATTCTAAGGTTGGGTTCAAAGGGGGCGCTGTAAAATAATGTCGGACCATTATTGTTATTATGAATGGTTTGCGTCGGCGACCTATAGTCTTTCACTTAGCCAGCGCCGCGAGCCTCTTTTCTTCAGCATACTGCCTACGTAGGCATTATGCTGAAGGCTTGTTTGCACTTTCATTTTATGCATGCAGGACAAACAACAATCCCACCTGCACATTACCCCCATTAGGCGTAGTAAACACCCCCTTGCGCACACATCGATTATTAAACGCACCTTAGCACGAATGCACGCGAACGAGCCACGAGCAGGCTGTAGCAGCTTCTGCTGACATAATCCTCCATCGCAAGGGAAGCGACTGTAACCATTGCTGGTCCAACCGATCAACCAGCCAGCACGCGTGCCTAATAGCGACATCGAGCTGCCTGACGCCTGGCTAAGCGCGGCCGACGAATAGCTGCTCTGCTGAGCCGCCGGTCCGTGCCGAAGCACAGCGGTGGCAATACAATATATATATATAAATGTATAAATATATGATTATATATTTTATATGAGCAGCACCTAAACCTTATCGCATAGCAAGTCAATGCATGTCGCTAGCGTAAAGCGGCACTTTCAAAAGCCGCAGAGAGGCACGAGTAAACGGCACGAGTCGTACAGCTCCCTTCGAGGCCCAAGGTGCAACTGACTATCTCTCTCGAATTTGCCAATTCGCGCTATTCTAGTTGAAGCGGGCATCGCGCGGAGAATTTTCTTTCTCGCGCAAGCGCAGTGAATATCGTCACGCTTAGGGGCTCGCATTCGTGCGCTATCGCGCCGGTTGGAATATGTTATTAGAATATTTATGGTTTTAAAAACGTTATTTTAACATACGGTTTGAACATGGTCATAGACTCGACCCGTCGCATCCGGTCGGCGGCGAAAGAGAGGGCTAAAATGGCCAGTCCATCCTAGGTACAATTAAGTGCAGACGGCCATATCTATCAAATCATAATCTGCCTCGAGCGACCGGCACCAAGGATCTGGCTTCGTGCCTAGATCGTACGTGACGCTGGCCTAGGCGCTAAAGCCCTTCCGTGCAAGGCTCGTCTCTTCCGAGTGCTCCTCGAACTATGGTTGAGCCACTTTCGTCTTATAAAAGTCAGTGAATCGGATGATGTCGACGTCTTGATCTCTCACGACTAGAAAAGTTTTGAAAGCAGACCCTAAACCCTAAGTGGTAAGAATTAAAATGTCTGCACTGTCCATTCGCTCGCGCTGAAGGCCACTGTCGGCTGCTGTCCGAAACGTTTCGCCGGTCGGACGGTTCGTGCATGTACAAGCGGCTGGTCGCCTGGTTCTCAATAAAAGTAGCGACGCGCAGGATATCCGCAAACGAGACTAGCGCTGAAATTCTTTTGCCACCGTTTTTGCGGACGTTTGCGAAAGTCGAAGGCGCTCGCTGCCGCCTGAGCGCATGAGGTCGGCGCATGGCGCAGGCGCGTCGCCCGGTCCCCAGGGTCTGCGCTTACGGGGGGGGGGGGTGGTCCATTGACTAAATAACGGCGTGACTCGGAGTGACTCTTGGCGCCCTGCGTCGCCTTAGCCTCGCTGCCTCTCTCGCCTGAGCTGCGTGCACTTCCAGCATGAAGGCATAAAATCCCCGCCTCCTGCTGCACTGATGTGGCCCAGTGGTTAAGACACACTTCGCGGAGGCCCTCTCCTTGGGGCGAGAGCGTCGCACCGACAGACTCCTCTCGACATCTTTCTCGTTGAGTCCTACTCGAAGTGTCCAACACTGTTTAGCTGCTCAATTGCTGCGAGGGCCTCGCCGCCGCCTCCACCGGCACCGCCGAGGGAACGCGTTCCTCCAGGCTCGGCTTGTGCCCCATCCCGTCACACGTCACCCCCCCCCGCCCGCATGACGTCACTCGCTGTCTAGTCGAAGCGCCGCATTCGCCGCCGCCGCCGCCGCAAGTCGAGCGGCAATCGACCGACAGTCGCCGGCGGCGGCGGCATTATTGCAGCAACTAAACCCTCCTCTGCAAACAGTTGTGCCCGGGTCTCACGGGACGCGTAATCCGATCGGACGCACAAGCGTAATCCGATCGGAAGAGTGGAAGTCGCTTATTTCTCTCTCGGCTTTCGTATTTGCATGCGATGATCGTCCGTCGCGGCGCGCGAAGCAGCGCCAATATGCGTCATCGCCGGGAAAGCTTCCGGCAAGCGTGTGCGCCGTCGCCGCGGTAAGTGGTGAGCCGTGATGGCACACTAGGTAAGGCGGTTGCTTTCACGAACTCGGGACCGAGGTCGTGGGTTCGATTCCTGCGGTGGGCGATCCTTTATCGTCACTGCACGCGGTGGTGATAGCAGCAAAGGCTCTTCTGTCGCTATACAAAAAGATGCTGTTTAATTAGCTAGGGTTTTTTTTTAAAGTGCGACGCCAGCTTTCCAAATCGCACTGACGTCAGCCGTACACCGCACTAACTCGCGTCACATCCCCAAGATCAGCCCTGTCGGTCGCAAAGCTGCTATGCACGCGAAACACCTTTCAAACTTAGAGATTAAGGCATATCTTTTTGCAAACCGACGTAATTCAGGAACCGCTAGTAACCTAAAAACCTCTACGGAATGCATGAGTTTCGCTACTCACTGCCCCCCAGTTAAATCAAGGCTGTCATGTTTCGGATAATACCAGAAGCCTAACTAAATAAAAGCAGCACAGGCAGTTGCTACTTCTTGCCGATCTGCACTGGCTCACAACCAAGCAGCGCATCGACTTCAAGGTTCTGTCACTCACTTTTAGGTTCCTAAATTCTCTGTGTCCAGCGTACCTATCAGAACTACTTCTCAACCAGGCTAGGTATCATTCCCCAGCTCTTCTGACTCAAATCTCTTAGTTATGCCTATAACCAACCATAAATCCTTTAGAGATTACGCCTTTAGTCGGTAAGCTACCGAAGCCTAGAGCTCACCCTCGACTGACGTCACAAAATCCACTGAGTTGACATTATTTAAACAATAGCTAACCACACACCTGTTCCTCACAGCATGGGTCTGTGTAAATCGTTCTAAATGAGCACATATCTTTCTCAGAGTTTAGTGGGCCTTTGGGATTCGTCCATTTTGTGCTTATGCATGCTGACACTCTGCATGCCGCCACTAACCATATTTGCATGCTGACCATGTGCATGTCACTCTAACCATGTTATTGTTGTTTATTGAGCATGCTACCAATAACGGTATGATCATCATCTTCTTTCCAAGCATATGTAAAGTGCCTAGGAGAGATTAGGTCCTCTGAGGGCGCTAAGCAATGCATTACTATCCTTAACATTATCTATGATACATTTCACCGCTCGGCTTTGCATTCTCAATAGGTTCTAGCATAAGTAGCTAAAAATAGCCTTCAGGCGGCTTCTTTGTCAGCTGCCACAGGCGTTTTCTCTGCATTTTCATCTTCATCGGCGACAATAGCCACGGGATCAGCCTGGGGGCTTCAATGCGTCTTCTGAACCCCTGGCTTTTAGGACGTCCAGGTCATCAGTACTTCGCTTAGCTGGTGGCAGGCAAGAGCCTTTAGCTTTGCCACCATCTCAATAGATCTTCCGCCAGAAGAGCAATCTCACAGCATCTAGAACATACGATCAGTGCACACAAGACTAGAAGAGGCGAGCCGCAAAGCTCCGCTGTGCAAACGACTGTCGCTGCGGCTTGTCGTAATCATCATCCCTGGGATGCCGTCTCATCCACCCATTCTTGTCTACCTTTCACACGGCTAGACTGTTTTAGGGGTAAGCTGAGCAAAATCCAGCTGATCCAGCAAAATCCAGCTGATCCAGCTGATCTGAGCGCTGAGCGCTCGCTTGCTGACTTTTGAGACGCAGTGGGCAGTTACGTTGATGCCAATCGAAGCAGGATGTCCGGTTCGTGCACTTATAAGAACTCTGCCGACTCAGCTGTGTTCGTAGAGCGGTCTTAAGTGTGTGAAGTTACTTTAGCTGTAGGGGCGCGAGTATCACAGTTTTGCATTCGCCAGCTTGAAATCTTGCGGGAAAATTCGTGTATGTAGCCAAGTAGATATCGCAATTATTGACAAAAAAGAGGACAAAGACGACAAAGTCAATTGAAATTTGCGAGAAGTCATGGTAGCGAAGAAAGACGAGCCAGAAAGACGAGCAGTTCCCACTGTCCTTGTGTAGCACTGGCACTCTCACTGGCTGAGCCACCATTTGCATCTCGGGGGCGCGAGATTTTCAAGTAGGGGCAAGACCCGCGAGGAATAAAATTTTTTTGGAACGCAAGTGATAGGCTTCATTCGACACGAAATCACCGTGCGCTCATCTATTGGAAGCAGCTGGACATAATTTCAGCCTCGGTCACGGTCGTGGGGCCTGGGAATAGGGAACAGCCCAAGTGGTCGCAAATAGGAGGCAAATGGCCCCCTACCCCAACTGGTGGGAACGCCGTCGCATGCACACGAAGAACGATCACAACGCTCGTCGCATCTTCATTCAAGTCTTAGGCACCTGCAAATCAATGCTATTTCGGGCTCTCGTGTAAAATCACGAACTCGGTCTTCTCAAAAGCGAAGTCGGGCAAATCCAGATGTCAAAACTCGGAGCTTCTGCAGTATGCGCACGCTTTTAGCAATGAACGACAGTGACCAGTGGCGGAGCCAGGCGACCGGCCGATGCTCACCCGACGGTTGAGAACGGCTCAAGTCCGCCCCAGTCGCTATCCGGCGTCGGTGGAGAGCGGCCGAAGAGCTTCCGTGCGAGCTTCCGGTCTGCGTTCGTGCTGTCAGAAACGTACTCTAAAACTGCCATCCCCTTACGGCGATCATATTCGTTCTCTTGCTGCTCAAAATGTGCACACATGCGAAGCGAGAGAAAAATAATGGCTGTCTTTTGTATCCGGTCACTTTTCTGCTCGTGCTTCCTTGAGACATACAGTAGCAGGTATCGGAGAGTGGTTACGGTCCATCGACCTTTGTATGTATCGTGAGCCTCAGTACACTTCCACTGAACGCCTTGGAAGCGGCTTATGTTGTCTATTACATCACAAAGGAATCCAGACACTGCTGGTCGATACGAAAGGAGTACGGAGTACGCTCAAGCAATCAAAGCGCTCAAGCAATCTCCAACGTGAGGAGCCCCGTAGCGCTCTGCGTCCGTCTGTAAAGCCCACTCAGAAAGAAGAGCTTGCCGGTATTTAGCGAACTTCACTGCCGTTACAAACCACGTGGGGATGTGGCTTCCACGTACGGTCAGAACTAGGCCGCAAGCGTAGAGCTCGTAACGTTTGAGTCTCAGCCGCTGCCCGACGAACACTGGTGACGCTGGAACCTCGAACCTCGGCCAGCTACTTGCAGGTGCTGCACCGATGCACGAAGTTATGCCGGCAGTAGCAGAAACACGGCAGCGACGAAGTACGCTCGTACCGTTACACTAGAGTTCACTGCTTGTGGACTAGCTTCGCAGAATTACACGTCTATTACACGTCACTCGTGGAAGTACTGGTCGCCATCTTGCCACGCGACGGACGGACGAAGTTTTTCGCTTTATATCAAGCGAGATAGCAAGCCAGTATCCATAACGTAGACAAGTCTATTTGACAGAAGCGGAAGATTACAGGCGTTTAACAGCAGCTATGATGTATATAAACGGCTGTGCTGCATAGAGCTAAAGTCAGCTCCAATGCCAATGCCCCAAATCTCGAATACTGACTGCCAGCCTATCTCAGGGCACCGGCTTTTCTTACGACCTCGGCAATAAGCTATCGTATAATCACATAATCGAGAATAATAATTATCCACCATAATCCGGCTGGTTTAGCTGGCACGGCCGTTTCAACGGGAAGGCGCAGGCAAAGCACACTCTTGTCGTGCGAAGGATTATTTAGCTCAAGAAAAGCAGACATCACAACCTATTTCGAGATCCAGCAACCTAAACAGTGGATGGCCGTCGATGATTGGGAGCAGTTGACGATGGACAGTCTCTCCGATCTCTTACCTCTTCGATCTCTCCGACCACCGATCTCTCCGATCTCTCCGATCTCTTCAATCTCTCCGATTTCTGCGATCTATCCGATCTCCACAATCTCTCCGCTCTCTTATCTCTTCGATCTCTCCGACCGCCGATCTTTCCGATCTCTTCGATCTATCCGATTTCCACTATCTCTCCGATCTCTTCGATTTCTCTGATTTATTCGATCTCTCCGATCTCTATGACCTCTATGACCTCTCCGATCTCCCGATCTCTCGCTCATAGTCGTTAAAGATCTGAAGCTTTGTAGCGCTTTGGTGATCCTTGATCTCCGAGTCGAAGAACGACGGCGAGTTCTTGCACTTGACGGTGAACAACTGCACGGTGCGGTCGCTACACAACTGAGAGAATTTGAGCCGGTTCTTTTTCGCCTTCTAAGTCAGCATACAACTACCCTTCATGTTGGAGAACCAGTCGTAGCTCGATCTCACCTCATCTCATTGTCAACTCATCTTTCCCCCTTGAAGAGGTAGAATCTGATCCCCGTCTGCTTACGAATACCAACGGGCAAGCAGCAATACGAAGCTTGCGTCATGACAGTGTGAGCGGCTCAGATATCAGCACGCGCTGACTCCCGCTCCGCTCGAGCGGGAGTCAGCTGGGTGGGTCTCCGACAGAAAATTTCTCTTGCTTCGTCTGACAGCGTTTTGCTGACTTTGTGGTGGTGCAGAGCCTTAGGCCTCTCCACCTCGTCGTGATTATTGCCCGACATAATGAGACCGAGTGGAGCAATGTGCAGTGAGTTGAAGGATTCTTTCCTTCTTGCTTTTTCTGCTGCGGAGGAATACGAATCATTAGCGTGACTCATTCCTTCGACGAATGAAACGTGCCGTAGATCCCGGCGGCACTTTTTAAGTCATCTCAATCTGCTGGCGACAAAACCCAGTCAAAATTGTTGTATATTTCGATTCGACTCGAACCATACTCATTAGCAACACGACTACTTCAGTGGGTCCATCCTTAGCGGACCTTTACGGTGCAATAATATAAGAGCTGAAGTGATTCTTCTGTTTCGTCCACTCCAACGAAGTGTTAGATTGCACTGAAAATATCCAGGGGCGGGCGCGACCCTTTGCCGGTATGCTTGTAGCGGTAGACCGTATCCGACTCCCGACATCGTGCCAAGACAGGCAGCACGCGGCATGGAAGCCGCTGCAGTGAATGATTTAATTACAGCGAGTCCTCTTAAAACGAGCCGCCTTGTACTGTTGGGATTTACTGTGAGTTCTTGCTGTCAGTGCTGCGACGCCGCAAAAACTGCCAGGCCATCGGCAGGCGTGAATACGGCGAGGCAATAGTCGCCCACAATGAGGAGAGGCCTTGCCAGTCAGGATTGAGCGACTCGCTGTATGTGGAAGCGTAGCGAAGTGAGCGGAAGTAGCGGTAGAGAGAGCGAATCATGTGGAACGCTTCCGGGCGAAGGTTCTGCATATCGATGTAGGCTGCAAACAGCGAGCGACTGCACGAATGACGAATTGTGCGTCTTCCGGTGGCTTTGCATAAAGCGTGAGCCTTTGAGGAGTAGTCTGCTTGCCGCGTCACGCCGTTCTGTAGCAAAGCCCGCGACGCGAAGCAGCGCGTGCAGTCGGCGACCAGATGCGTCGACATTAGTGAGCATGCTAGACGCTAGAAAGACGCCACGACAAATAGCGAGGGAACTTGTGGCGGGAAAGAGTGGGCCGCCGCAAATGGCAGACGCAATAGCCAAGATCGCTCGCTGGTGAATTTCTAAGCTACGGCGGCAGCGGCCGTCGGCAAAAGGTTGAGAAAACAGGCAAGCAGAACTGACTCTCACCTAAAGGCTTATCTTCGCGTTACGTAAGCAATACATTGAAACAGAACGTTCACTGGCTGCAACTCGCTCACGCTCTAAGCTTGCTCGTAACGTGAACTTACCGTACCTTAGGTAAACAAAATATAAACTCTCGATTGTGGGCATGGCTCATGACAGTACTGCACGGCATGAGCCTGCTAACTCCACTCTCGGCTTTCATGAGCTTCACAATTTGGCTAAAAGTGACTCGCTGACTGCATCAAATGGTTTGCTATATAGGGTTCGTTGATGTCGACAGACGCAGCATGCCCCTCCGATTGCTATGTAACTCGGTTGTGGTAGGGCCGTTGTACCGAACGCTTGCTGGAGTTACGTAACAGTGGGAAAAGCATGCTGCATCTCTTAAAAGACATAACATTAAGTTTACGGAAATAGGAATTGAAAAGAACCAAGCTAATGCGGGAACGTGAAGGTGAAGGACCGGAAAGAGAAGTCGACGGCTATTTATGCGGCGTTAGGAACCGATAGACATACAATGGTACCTCGGCTTACGAGTTTAATTCATTCCGTGCCGAAGCTCGAAACTCAAATTGCTCGTATGTCAAATCAATTTTCCCCATTAAAATGCCACTAATCCGTTCCGGACCCCCCCCCAAAAACACCGATTTCTTGTCACGTGCTTTAAATTGTCACGTGCTTTAAAATTAACAATGTACTTCAAGATAGCGAATATTGTTTTAAAAACAAAACAATAGAGTGTCCTGAAATAAGCGGGTTTTATAAATCCTAATATACAGGAGTGACTTGGAGATCAGACAACCTGAAGATGCTAATAGCTTTAGTGGAGAAAGGCTGAAATGGGTATCTGAATCTTATTCGCCGATTCTTGCCTTTTTCGCCGGGCTTTCCTCGCTTTCAGGTTATTGGCTGGGCCTTTACGCAGACGCGCCGATTGTTATCAGTTATGAGATGAACTCTCACACGATGATATTGCCTAAAAAGAGTAAAGTACGTACTTAGCTGTTCCTGGCGTAGTCGGATTTAACACCGGAGTCGGCGATCTTGTGCGTCCAAGCACCACATAGGCTCACTCGAGTCTGTCTGGGAGCGAACCAACAGGCATGCGCTTGGTGTCACACCCAGGTCATAGGGCAGCGTCTTGCAGCGGAACTTGGTTCGCTTCCCTAGCCTTATTAACCTGAGTAACCACACGCAGTGTGACATTCGCTGCGGCAACTAGCAGTGAAGTATCTGAAGCTCGCTCGCAACCCAAAATTTAGCTCGAAACTCAAAGCAAAAAATCGGCCGAGAGACAGCTCGTATCTCGAAACACTCGTACGTCGAGACACTCGTAATCCGAGGTACCACTGTATTCATTGCAAATCAAACTGGTCTCGAATGCAAGGCAACTAAGTACGCGAAATACCACGTACGGAGCAGCGTTGCTAAAAGTGGAAAGCTGTCATAGCGAAGAGTGCCAGCGGCACTCTGCGCTTCGCCAAATGGTGAGAAGATTAAGCTACACGTGATAGAGACATCAATTTAGGGCCGGCTAATCAAAGATACTGACCGGACACAACGGTTTGGAACGCACAGCGCTTACGCCAAAGCACGGATGACTTCCGAGCTATTGTAGGAGTAAATGCAATAATTTAACAGGAAAATGAATCGCCGAGGAAGGCGAGGACATTTGCTTATTTCCAATTTCCCAAGCCACACACGACTGCGAAGTCGCAAATGATGCTAATATACTTTCCTGGCAACAGCAATTTTGTGTTCGTGTCTCCAAACCAGGGCATCATTCAAGCACCTAAGCTAAAGTATAGGGGCAAGCAACTGACTCTCATAATTACATTCAGGAACAAACAAGCCCGTCTTGGGACAGAGCGTCATCAAGGGTGTCAGTTACATCAAACACTAGGCCACTGCAGCTGGTGATGAATAGGGCTGCAAAGCTGGTCAACCGACCACCGAGATAGACCACGTGTCTCCTTTGCTGAAGGAGCTTCGATGGCTTCCGGTTGATCGATTGATATAGAATGAAGTTCATACGCTGACACACGAGGCCAGCCACGGCTCGGCTCCTTCATACCTAGCTGAACTGCGGCACCAGTTTCAGCCTCCTCGTGCTCTCAGGTCCCGTATGGACACTAACTTGGCTGTTCCATTCCTCCGCTTAAAGACCTTTGGCAATAAAAACTTGAACACTGCAGATCTCGGACAGTGGAATCCACTTCTACGTTTCTCACGCTATGACATCTATGCTACTGCTGCCTCCTGCGGCACATCCTTTCCAGCTGACCTGAGCTGCTACTTCCATGACACTCACTTTCGTGACTGCCCTCCTGACTCAGCCAAGCTTCTCACTTTCTCTTAGTTGCGTGAGATGAAGTGCTTTGGCTACCTAACGCACACCGAAAGTCGCTTAGGCTTTGAGCTTGATACAAAAAACTCTCATGCCTATCACTCACTTGGTCTCTGTGGCATTTTGGTGCTATAGACAGAGATAAGTCACATTAATTACCCTCATTCCGTTGAAGCTTAGCAAAGCATGTTCAGACATCGAGGTTTCTAATATTCGCAATTATTACGTCCGTGCAGGATTTTCTGCTGGCTGTATAGAAGTGACAAACTCAGACACCTGCGTCGGCGCCGGTAATTTCCGGGCCCGTGAGGCACTTATTCATAGAGCTTCTTAGAAGCACCTTTTTCCAATACAAAATGTAAAGGCAGCTTGAAAACGTGCAATGCTACTATCGAATTCAAAGGTCTAATGTCAAGAGCGCGAAAGATGGCATTTCAGACGCGTCTCGCGGAGACCATGCCATTCGACCATTGAACACGTCGGGGAAAGTTGCGTGGTGCCTGGAATATCTGCAGCCATCGGCATTACGCTGCATAACTTGGCAAAGTTTTTAGCTGGCGCAATGGAGCTCCAGGACATGTGTGACAACTCCAGTGAGATGAATCGAAACATGCTAAAGCGAAATAAGTTATGCAGTGTTTTAGCTGAATGTGCATTTTCACTTTTTTGGTCAGCTAAAATGAATCCACACCGCTTTCTTTTTTGTGCACTTCTCAAGTCTGGTTTCGATCCGGTTGCTTTGTGTGCACGCTATATATTACACGC
>WPIO01000022.1:1755000-1807500 GCA_009760855.2 Cristatella mucedo | reverse complement strand
GCCCGCCGACGCCGCCGCCGTCGCGGCCGCGTCGCGCTCGTCGCGACCCGTCTAGTGGCGACGGCGAATCGCCGGTCGCCAAGCCGTCGGACTCGGCAGATGCGTCAGCTGTGGCGACGGCGGTGGGGCAAGCCGGAAGTCTGGCGTCCGACTGGGCCGAGCGTCCGGTTTCGCCGGCGGCGGCGCGGGCCGGCAGCTCGCGCGCTCGCGGTGGCGAAGCGTCCCGAAACCGAGCGCGCGCTGCTTCGACGTTGGCGCCGTTCCGAGCGACCAGGCGGCCGCCGCCCGCTCTCGCCGGGGCCGGCTGCTGCCGTAGGGGAGCTGTCGGCGGCAGCGGCGGCAGCGGTAGGGGCGGCGGCTGGGACCGCGGCGGCGGCGGCGGCGGCGGCGGAGGCGACGCGTCGCGCTGGCCATAGTGCTGGCCCACTCGCTGCTCCAGCCAGCGGTCGACGCGCGCCTTTCTCAGCTTCTTGAACAGGTGCTGGTCGGTGCGCAGGGCGGCGACGTTGTTGTCGCAGTCGAGATCGAGGCAGCGCAGCTCGAGCCGGCACAGGCGGTCCAGGTTGCTCTCCATTTTTTTCATGCGCACCAGCGTCGCCCGTTCGTACGAGCTGTGGTAGACGAGCTTGTCTTTCAAGTTCTTGCGGAAGCGCCCGTACTGCTGCTGCGACCGCTGCATCGCCGCTGCAAAACGGAACTCTCAGCCGCGCGGCGTTCGCGTTGCGGCGCCGCGCAGCGTTCGGGCTCTGCGACGGGAGTCGGCGTCGGCCGCAGCGGCGGTAAACGTTGGCTGCGGCACCGGAAGCGGCGGCCGTGGCGGCACCCGAGGTGGCGGCGGCAGCAGCAGCAGCGGGGCAGGGCGGCGGGCGGCGCAGATGAGGTAGGAGGCCGCGCTCGCGCACTTCGACCTCGTCCTCGCAGACACGCAGACGAGGCCGCGCTCGCGAACTTTGAGGTCGCTTACCGGCGCGGTGGATCGAGTCGCGCGCCCCGGCGGAAGTCGCGCACCCCGTAACCTGAGCGGGCGGCTCGGCCGGCGGTGCGAGTTTCGGTGACTGCGCGTGCGCGCGCGCGAGCTAGCGTCGCTTTTATAGAGGACTCGCTGCGCGAGCGGCGCTCGTCGAGGCCAGCGCGGCGCCTTGTTGATAAGCTCAGCGCCCAAGGTTCTTCGCTACCCGTTGTTCGCTCGCCCGACAGCCATAATGATCGCCACACTAAAGCGCGCTGAAAACGCCCACAATGAACGCGCAGCATGCGCTCGCCGCTACGGTCTGGTTTGTTTGCGAGCCGACAGGGCGGTGACGTCGGCTTGAATGAGGACGCTCCGCGGCGCCAAGCCAACGCACACACGCGCTGGAGCCACCTAATGAAGCTCGGTGCAGGCTCTCGGCGGCGGCGACCCGCTCTGCGTCGGGGGCGGGGCGCGATTGGAAGTTTGGAGAGGCCGCCGCGCGCGGTGCGGCGCTGACGCACGCGTCGAACCGGTGGCGCTGGGCTGCGAGGCCGCCGGGCGCGCCGGGCTTTGTAACAGTGTTTACCGATCGGGATCCCCCGCAAAGTGGCAGCGGCGAGAGAGCTTCTCTCTGTGAGAGTCCGCAGATGCGTCGTCGACAAGTGCTCTCAGAGCGAGACGTGAGTCGGGCGGAAGCGGTGCAGCGCCGCAGAGCACGCGCCACGTCTCCTCCTCCTCCTCCGCGTCGGGTCGCTTCGCTCGGACGCTGCTCGCTGCGGCCACGTCAACGGCGGCCAGGAGCTAGTGGCGACCGCGCTAGCGCCGGCCACCGCCGGATTGCACGATTGGGTGGCAGCGGACGGCAAAGGTTTCTCGTTTAGGTGAGCGCCGCCGCCGACGCTCTCGTCGTCGGCGGCGGCGCTCACCTAACGGCCGATCTCCTAATCCGTTGACAGTGACGATCCGAAGACAGCTTTGTTCGAGTAGCGCCGGACGCCGATCGATTGAATCGAATCGAAGCCTGACGATGACGCCCGGATCGCCTGCTAAGACGCGCACGCACCGCAGTCATATATCTATCGTTGCTCGTCGCCGTCGACGTTGGTCAAGCCGAAGAATAATTGCATGTGCGCCGGGCGGAGCCAGGCGATTGGTGGGGGCGAGGGGCGGGGCATTGGCCCGCTGCGCCCCTGTGCAAGGGCCCGTGCCGTCCCCTGCACCTAAGCCCCGACACTCGCCAATGACGAAATAATCTCCTACTTCCAGTCCATAAGCTATCGCTGAGTGCTTGTTGAATGAACGCTATCATTTTCCGAATACATTTTCGCTAAATGAGGATCTTGTCGCCCTGCACGAAAATCTTGCTGGTCCCCCTAAATGCATCCCTGGCTCCGCTCCAGAACTCAGTGTCTATCGTTATGCAAAGGAATTATTTTATCATTAATAATAGCATAATATTATAATCACTATAAATATACTTAATAAATTGAGTAAATTAATAAATATATTTAATAAATAAATTTAATACATTAATAAACATAATAATCATTAAAATTCATTAATCATTGCTTCACTGAGATCCTTTTGAGATGTTTTATTTTTACACACGCGCGGCTGAGGCTCGATGTAGGAGCCTCGAGGTCCGCCCCCGCGAGCGAGCGAGATATATATATATATATATATATATATATATATATATATATATATATAGAGAGAGAGAGAGAGAGAGAGAGAGAGAGAGAGAGAGAGAGAGAGAGAGAGAGAGAGAGAGAGAGAGAGAGAGAGAGAGAGAGAGAGAGAGAGAGAGAGGGAGAGAGAGAGAGAGAGAGAGAGAGAGGAGAGGAGATAGAGAGAGAGAGAGAGAGAGAGAGAGAGAGAGAGAGAGAGAGAGAGAGAGAGAGAGAGAGAGAGAGAGAGAGAGAGAGAGAGAGAGAGAGCGGTCGCTCGAGCTGGAAGTGCAGAGTGCAAGTCGCCCCTCGGGCGACTCAGGCTGTAGATAAAAGTCTTGCAGCAGCTTCCGTGCGCTACCCAGAGTGCACGTGGGAGAGCTGCCGCTGCACCGACACTGCACCGACGCTCTTTTTCTGCTTCCAACCGAAGTAGGCACTTGAATTGAGCGACCTTGACCTTGACTTGAGAAGAAGAAACTGCCAACGTTCGCTCAGCGGCTTGAGTCTCGCTACCGCAGCGATGCTGTTGCCATGACCTTGTCACTTCGCTGTTGACATCTGTGCACAGCTGATGCACTGGATGTGCAGGAAAAGACGACTGGCACGAGCGGTCCGTACAGCGAGGCTATGCGCAATGCGATCGCCGAGAAAGCGCACGGCGCACGGTGAGTTCCGTCCTCCAGAGTGCAACGAGTGTCACAACGACCGCGCGCGCTGTCTCGAAGGAAGCCAACGAATATAGCCAGATAGAAGCAGGATACTTTTTTGACTCTTCGATGTCAAAGCATTGACGAAGACATAGGCGCCATTTGCAGCGATCAGATATTGTGCACTCGCTCGATGCATCGCCCTTCGCAGTATTACCGTGGACGAAGCGAAACACAGCCCTCGAGAATTCAACCGGGGGCCACTCAGCGGATGCCGGCCGCGAGCGAGAGAGCTTAACCCGGCACTGTTGTCTCGAGACGAAGCTGTTAAAGCTGCGAGAACGCTTCTCATCGTGTATCTAAAGCTGCACGGCCACCCCCTACCCCCCCCCGCTCTCGCATCGGAAGCTTGGTTCAAGAGCCGCTTCGCGGGCCTCGGAAACGCCCCCACGCGATCAGATTGACATAGCCAGCGCCAGGGGGCGGGGGGGGGGCGTTGGGCCATCGGAGAGCGGGCCGCCTAAGCGTGACGCTTCGGCGGCCTCGAGTGGCCGGGCAGATTGCGTTCCTTCTCGTGGACTCTTTTAATCCCAGAACTCGGAATCTGGAGTGCCGCTGCCGACGAAATGTAATGTAATGTCTCACCATCGGTAACTCCACAAAGTCACAAAGACTATCTTGGTGTTACAAAGGAGATTTCCGCATAGCGCATTCACAGCCTAAGCGGCTTTTGGTACGCACTCGGTAGCTAACAGACTTCATCTCACGCAACAAAAAGACAGTGGGAGGCATTGCAGAGTCACGAGAGCAGTTGAGGTAGTGAGTAGCATGAAAGTAGCAGCTCAGGACCGCTGGAAAGGATGAGTCATAGTCGGCAGCAGGGGAGTAGTTGTCATTGCGTAAGAATCGAGGAAGTGAGTTCCACAGTCTAGGATCTGCAGAGCTAAAGGTTCTGACGCCAACGGTCTTTAAGCGGAGAAATGGAACAGCTAATTTATTGTCCATACAGGACCTGAAGGCACGTAGAGGCTGAAGCTGGTACCGCAGTTAAGCTAGGTATGGAGGAGCCAAGCCGTGGCGGGCCTTATGGGTCAGCGTAAGAACTTTTCTCTGTATCTGCTGATCAGCAGGCAGCTATCCTAGCTTTTTCAGCAAAGGAGACACCTGGTCAAGCCTCTGGAATTTGCAAAAGTTAACCTTGCAGTCATATTCAGAGCCAGCTGCAGTGGCCTAAAATAACCAAGCCGAGACAGAACTAAAGAGCTAGTTAAATATTTTGCAAGCCACTGTGGGAGAAAGTTCCTAATCGTAGAGAGGGATCTGACGCGATGGCTAGCTGTAGAAGCTGTCTTCTTAGCGAAGCTTTCAAAATTTAGGCATCTGTCGAAAACGACGCCTAAATTCCGAGCAGATGATGACGGTCACACAACAGCATCACCTATTAAAAGAGCAAAGGCTTCTAGTCCAGCCGCATGCTTGGGGTGCTATATGAGCAGTAGCTCAGTTTTATCGTCGTGTAGTTTTAAGAAAATTAGCCGACATCCAGAATCGAATGTCGGCAAGGCAAGCATTCAGTTAATCCGTTGCTGCAGCAGATTGCGACAGTTTAAAAGACAAATACAGCTTTCCGTCCTCAGAATAAAAGTGTTTAATATTCCATTCCATTCCTCCTCTTAAAGACCGTTGGCGACAGAAGCTTCAGCTCTGCAGGTCCTAGACTGTGGAACTCGCTTCCACGATTCTTACGCAACGACAACTACTCTTCTGCTGCCGACTACGGCTCATCCTTTTCAGCGGTCCTGAGCTGCTGCTTCCAAGCTACTCACTACATCAACTGCTCTCCTGACGCTGCAATGCTTCCCACTTTCTCTTTGCTACGTGACATGAAGTCTGTCATGAAGCCGAAAGCCGCTTAGGCTGTGAGTGCGCCATACAGGACTCTCTTGCGTAACACCCACATAGTCTTTATGGCTTTGTGGAGTTACAGACGGAGATACATTATGGGCCTGAATCGCTTTTTCCAGAGGTTGAGTATAAATGGAGAATAGCAACAGACCAAGAATGGACCCTCGAGGGACTCCACAGGTGACTGGTCTGGTCGATGAGACCTGCCCCCCACACGACTCGGATTGAACACGATCAGACAAGTATGATCGAAACCACGGCAGTGCCCCATCTGCCAGACCACACGTTTTTCTCACTTGTTCAAGTAGGACATCGGGATGTCGTAGGCAGCTGATACATACAGGAGTGCTGGAACGCAGCGAGTGCGACCATCGAAGCGTGTTCAGTCGGTCCGAGAACGAAGGCCGAACGAAGCTCGGAGCGTAGAGCTTGCGCCGGCAGTGTCACGCTGCACTCAGAATGCGGTCTTGCTCGCGCCGACGGCATCGCATTACGTCCATGGCCCAGGGAGTTCAGAAAACGCGTACGAGCGTTTCCCCTCCCGAAGCCGTCGCCACCGTTGACACTGCATCCGGTCGGGTTTCTCGGGCGGCGGCAGCCGCCGCCGTGCAGATGACCGCTCTAGCTTCCAGAGCGTCGGCTGCTCCGGCGGCGCCGCCGCCGCCACCCCCCCCCTGCTTACCGTTGCCGATGGGCATCACTGCCGCCGGCCGCCGCTGCAGAGGTGTGCAGGCCGCCTGACACCCGCCCCGGCATGTCGGACGCCGTCCGTCGCTCAGTGGCCGCGATGAGACGCATGGGGTGGCCAACGGCTGCGTCGCGTGTCGGTCGGTCTCAGACTAGCCGCTGCGAGGCTTACCGACCCACCGAGAAGCGGCCTCGGCGGAGCCGCACTGACTAGCAGGCTGGATAAGCTGCGGCGACAAAACGGACCTGTTTGAACAGGCCGCCGCTCACGAAGACATCGAGAAGTATAGAGTTGCGCCGAAGCCGAGGACGCCGAGCAGCGATGGACGCCGCTGCTGCTTCTCCGCCCGCCCGCTGCGGCTGCGCCCACCTTGGACGACGACGCGGAGGATTTGTCGGCTTCGGATCGGAGAAAGCGGCGACGGTACCGGAATGGAACTTTTTCCTTAAATTTTGCCGATAAATTAACGGCGTCATTTGTGTACCGTCGGAAGAGTATTGGCGGCGATCGCCACGCCGCTTGCAGTGAAAGAGAAAGGATCGCCGACAGAGCAGGACTCGAACCCGTGATCGGCCAACAACGACTTACCTTGGCCTGAGATCCAGGTAGCAGCAAAGATATGAGTGGAAGTAGAAGCTGATGTGCCAACAGCTTCTAACGGCTGTTAGCATCGCGGATCGTTAACGACGGTAGTCCAGCAGCATGGTTGGGATTTTTATGAGAAGCAGTTAAATAGTATCGTCGCTTAGTTTGAAGAAATCAGCCGACATCCACAGACGAATGACTGAAAGACAGCCATTCAGTTTATCGGTTGAACAGCTAATCACTGGTTTTTAGAGCTAATCACTAATACTATTTTTAGAGCTAATCGCCCCAAAGAGTAAGCACAGCTTCGGGTGTACAACGGCCTAATTAGGAATGCAGACATTGGCAGAGTATCTCTGCTTGTTTTGCTTGATCTTTCGGAAGCTTTTGATACTATCAATCACGAATTCCTTCTTGAGCACATTACTAGCAGTTCATTGCAATGGTTCGGGTCCTATCTCAGTGAGAGACTCCAGAGTGTTGATGTGAATGGACGAAGATCATCCGAGGAACCTTGGAAATATGGGGGACCTCAGTGCTCCGTGCTTTGTCCTGTTCTTTTCACGGTTTATGATCTTCCTCTTGCCGATGTGACTGCCAAGCACAATCTAGGCTTTCATTTCTCTGCGGATAACACTCAGTTGTTCTTTTCCTTTGATCTTTGATTCCTTTGATGTTCTTTTCCTCCCAGCCTTCGAGCACCTCGAATTCTCTCAACTCACTTGCTGCATGTATTGATGCCATTCTCAAATAAATGGCAGCACGTTTTCTTAAATTGAATGAGGATAAGACCGACTAACTATTTATTGGGCAAACCAAGTGTGATTTTGAAATTGGAAAGGCTAACGCTCAAAATTGGCTCTGCTAGGCTATTTATTGAATCTGTACGAAATCTAGGCGTTTATGTTAAATAGTGACCCTTTGTTAGACGACCACAACAGCTGTGCAATCAAGTCTGCCTACTTTCAGCTGTATAACAATACTGAAATTCGGGCTTGTTTAGACAAGTATACAACATCTAAATTGGTCTATGCATTTGTGACATCCCGTCTTGACTTCTGTAACTCGCTACTTTCTGGCCTAGTGGCCTATGCACTCACGTGCTAAAAGCTTGTGCAAACTCAGCAGCCATGCTTGTCTGTCGTGAGCGTCGCAGTTGCCACATCAGCACTTCTCGCAGACCTCCACTGGCTCGCAGTCAAGGAACGCATTGACTTCAAGGTTTTGTCACTCACCCTTATGTCCCTTCAATCTTTGGCTTCAGCCGACCTATTAGATCTACTCCCTCATAAGGCTAAGCAGTGTGCAACCCGCTTTTCCGAATGTAACTATTTCTCTATACCTCACAAATTTCAAATCCTTTGGAGACCTTGCTTTTAGTTCGTATGCTCTGACAGCATGGAACTCACTCCCAATTTGCGTTACGACATCTCCTGACTCGTCCATACTAAAATAAACAAAATGCATCTATTTATCACAGCATTTAGTGGGTCATTGTGATTCGTCATTTACGTGCTTAATTGTGCTGATACTGTGCATGCTGCCACCAACCGCACTTGCATGCTGAACCTGTGCACGACAACCCTAACCACGATATTCTTGTTGTTAATTGGGTGTGCTACCACTAAGCACTCGATCGTGCTTCTTTTTCAGTAAATGGCAAGTGCCTAGAAAAAGATTGAGTTCTCGCTGGGTGCTTTATAAAGTATATTATTATTATTATTATTAGCCTATTCCCACTAGGGCCCTCTCCTATGCCCGGCCTGGGTCGCTAGGCAGGGTGCTTCCGGCAACAGTGTCGCGAGCGTGATTTTCCGGGTACACTACACTTCATGTAATACACACGCATGCGCCAGACAAAGGCGAACAGGAAAATTTTACAGGGAGGATCCTGCACACAGCAAACTCCAAAGGCGCGAGATAACGCAGTGGCAAGGGCGTACAAATGTGTCAGCTGTTCAGTCGGCTTCCGATAGCTCTGCCGTTGCACCGGTTCCGTTCCAAGAGTACAAGCGTACGCCGTCAAAGATTCGGCTAGCTCTCTAGCCGCTTGGATCGTCGGTGTTGACGTCCACCTCGGTCGAGAGCTTTTGCCGAAGAGACCGAGCATGCCGTCTCAAATTCTGGCTCTCAGGACTCTGAGAGCCGACCCCGGGTTTTGCTCTTCCATGGCTGGCCTCTAGGCTGGGCGATGCCCAGCTCGACACAGTAGCTACCAGTGGCTCCGCCTACACGAGGGTACGTGCTCGGTATCTTTGTACAGTTCACGACAGCGAGCGCGCTGAGTAACGGGGAAGCGGCGGCGCAGGTAATCGCTGATAGTAATTATTCACCGTTTCTCAATTGTAGATGTTAATAACAGATTAGGTGATAATCGACGGCCGAGGTCGCATAAGAGCCGACACCGTAAGATAGGCAGTTGGGTGGGTTTCGGGAGCTGGCTTGAGAATCGGTGCTGACTTGAGCTGTACGCCGCCAAGCCATTGGTGTACGTCATGTCCGCCGACGAGTGCCTCTAAATCTCCGTTGCTCTCGGATAGACTCAAGGATATTAGCTTGCGATCCTAAAGTAGGAGCGTTCTTTGTCGACGCTGTCTGTCTGTCTGCTACTTTCGGCATACTTTCGCGTATAGATGCCGCACTTACCAGTCGGTAGCGGTAATGCATTGGTTAAGCGTCGCCGGCATTCGTGCAGAGACAGCTACCGGTTATGAGTGCTGCGTTTGCGGCCTGCGTTCTGATATCGGGGGGGGGGGGGGAGGCTCGCAAGTGCGACGGCGGCACGACGAAGAAGAGCGATGAGCGATGCAGGCCCTGCAGGCCCACTGTTGGCGTGAAGACAACTGCTGCATTGCACGCACGTGACTCAAGCGGGAGGACGTACATACTGATATGTAGCCAACGTATTAGCTGCTCCTGAGCGTGAGAAGAGATGAGGGAAAGAAAAGAGAGCGAGAGAAAGAGGCAGTAGCGCTCGTACATGCCGACGAGAAAGCAGAAAGCAGTTGCCATTTGTGGGATTACACGACCCTGCTGATCCGTCGCAATTAAATTGAGCTTAGTCAGCAGCTACGGTGTCGACTGCCGTGCCTAACGAGCTGGTACGAAGCGTGGCCGTTGGCCGGGCGGAATGGTGTGAGTTCGGCGGCGGCGGTGGAGCAGCATTCCTGCAAGGCCACGCCCACACTGTCTGGACATGGAAGCACCCCAGTGCATTTGTATGAAAGCCCAAACTCGAGCTAAGTCCGCAGCGATCACGACTGGAAGGCGAGCTGACCCAGTCACACAGAGAGTAATGGTGAGCCGCTGCAGGTCCCGTGTGCCCTGGCAACACAGTTCAAGGACTGGCAACCAGATCAATGAGCGTCAGCTTTACTTGCAGTGGTTTTGCATATCTAAGCCGCGAAGCACATCCTCTAGCGACATGCCAGTTCGCATTCACGTCCTGCAGTACGGTTTGTGCAATAAAGGCAGCTGGGAGATCCTTTGCTGGCTTAGTAATCTAGATTCACGTTTGCTGTGCGTTCACCCGGCCTTCACCTTCCAGCTGGAGGCTTCGGCCCCTGCTTCTTTTTCCCGCAGAGTGTGAGCTGTCAGACCGAAATGCTACTACAGCGTGGCACCCCAGGCAAGGGCCAACTGTCTGCCTAAAGGAGGGACACCTTCGTGAACTCAATCTGATTTGTCCCTTCATAGATCAACGGTGCTCAATGTGCAACCTTATACATCGGACGTGCTGCCAAAGCCGAGACCCTGTGACGCACAAGTGTCGTCTCGAAGAGGAAGGAGAGAAGCGATTAGAGTCACCTCCGCCCGTAGCCTAACTTCAGGCAATCGTGCTCGCTGTTCCAATATGTTACTATATAATATATTACTACATAATATGTTATATAATATGTTACTACAGGGGCGGGCTGCTCGGGATGATCCGTGTTTGGCAGCGATCGGCAAGCGGTCGAATTGAGATGGGGCAGACACATTAATATATTTGGGCAATGTACAATAAGTTTGGGATCACGTATACCCAAATACCAGATCTCATTCAACGAAAACATTCTATCACTGGTTCGGCCCAGTGGTTAAGGTGCTCGCATCGACAAAGGTCAGGGAGAATGTATTTAATGACCGAGGTCGTGGGCTCGAGCCCCATGGCATATGCGAAACTCCTGAATATAGAGATTACGTTCTCTTAAGGCGCTATAAAAATGAGTTATGTTTAACACATTTATCCTAATTACTCTAATCCGAGAATCGCTGTCGGAGCGTGGGTTTACAAACCCATGGTCTAGCAGGTCACGCAAAGGCTGCTACACCAAACACCAAGGTGCGAGCGGAACGAAGGCTATAGCTCCAGAGCATAAATTAAGACACGGCTAAGTTCTGTGTGAAGAGGGACTCGTAGTTCTCCGCTTCCCGAAAAGTTGATCAGCCGATGTTTTCGTCTTATCTAGGGTTAGAAGCGAGGATATTCGTATTTTAAACTTCTGCAACTCACTGCTTGCTGGTCTACTGGCCTGTGCCATTACGCGCATGCAGTTGGTGCGAAACCATATAGCTAGGATTATCTGACGTGAACGTCGAAGTTGCCTCATTACATCACTTTTTACCGAACTGCACTGGCTCCCAGTCAAGCAAGGCATAGACTTTAAGTTTCTGTCACTAACTTATAGGTCTCTTCATTCGTTGGCTCAAGCCTATCTATTAAATCTGCTCCCCACATTTCCGAGCTTCATACCACCCGCTTTTGTAAATCTAACCTTTACTACACCTCGTACGAACCTCAAAACCTTTGGTTTCCGTGCCTTTAGCTCATATGCTCCCAATGCCAGGAACTCACTTCCGACTAGCGTCACGACATTCCCCGAATTGAAGACATCTAAAAGGAAGTTAAAAACGCATCTAATAATCACAGTACTTAGTAGATCAAGTGATTCGTCCTTTGCTTACTTATGCATGCTGACACCTTGTGTGCAGCCTTTGATTAACCATATCAATTCTTACTCAAGGATAGCTAATCTCCTGCGGCCGGCTACGTCAGCTCTTTCCGGCAGTCCTAAACTGCTACTTTCATGCTACCGATTACCTCAACTGCTCTCATGACTCAGCTATGTTTCTTACTTTCCCTTTGTTGAGAGAAATGAAAGCTGTTGGCAACCGAATAAGTACCAAAACCGCCTAGGCTGTGAGAGCGATATAAAAAACTCTTCTGCGTAACAATCCCATAGTCTTTTTGGCTTTGTGGAGTTATAGCCACACACGCACACACACGCACACACACACACACACACACGCGCGCGCACACACACACACACACACACACACACACACACACACACACACTGACCTTATGCATGTCACTTTTAACCTTGTTATGCTTAATGCCATTGAACATGCAACCACTAATCATTCGACTATGCTTCCTTTGCAGCATTGATAAAGTACCTAGAATAAGATTAGGTTCATAAAGTCCCCTAGCAATAGATTAATTTCTCTGAGGGTGCTATACAAACGGATTAATATTATTACTACTATTCTGCCGCCGACCTAAGCAAGTTTCGGAATCAAAATCTGCTACCAGACTGATGCTACCGGGCAACTTTGGGCCGATTCCTTTGCAGCCGACGACACACAAGCTCTGCATTTTGCCTTGGCCTCGAGGCTGGTTAGCATACTTTGGGCGACGGCTGGCTCTCTTGCCGGCAGAAAGCAACGACAACTACTCTCCTACTGCCGACTATGGCACATCTTTTTCAGCGGTCCTGAGCTGCTACTTCTATGCTACTCACTACCTCAACTGCTCTCCTGACTCTGCTATGCTTCCCACTTTCTCTTTGTTGCGTGAGACGAAGTCTGTTGGCTACCGAATGCGTACCGAAAGCCGCTTAGGCTGTGAGTGCGCTATACAAAACTCTCCTGCGTAACACCCACATGGTCTTTATGACTTTGTGGAGTTACAGACGGAGATACATTACAATACATTACATTACAAAAGCTCCAAGCTCGGCTTCGACGGCTGTCTCGAGTTGTCACTCCTGTCGGAGCTCCGGTAGTTCGAGACAACCAAACGGACAATCGCTCACTATTTGCTGCCTTTCTCGATCTAAAGGACGCGTTTTCAGCATTCGACAGGTGCCTGTCTTGCTAGCCATAGGTACGGTTTGTACCTACGAGGACTTCTGTGATTGTACTGAGAGGCCGCATGTACGTTGACTAGATTGACTTGCTGCATGTCTGCGACCAAGGCTTGGTAACGTTTTCGTCATTGATGAGATTCAAGCAAGGTGATATGCTATCAACCGTCCTCTTTGATATAGCCGTGGAACCTATCGTTCGATCGATCCTGGCTTGTAATGCCTCTGGCTTCGCGATGCGCTACGCATGCCCAGAAATCGTGCACACTGTCAGAAGACCTGGCAATCTTCTCTGAGTCATGCGATGGACTTCAGCAGCTCGTCTAGGCAGCTTTGTCAACGACCTTTGCTTTCCTCTCAAGAAACCGAGTTCGATGGGCCAACCCGGCAACCGCCGCATGTTGGCTTCACATGGTCTCCATGGCAGCGATGCACCGAAGCTGTGGGATCTCGGTGATCAAAATGGGTCTGGGCTATCCCAGGGCTGGTAAGTTAATTCGGTCTTACTGCCAGCGCCGATAACAAGATTTCGAGCATCTCATACTTGCTGTTACGAGGATACGTTACGGGCGGCAGGTCTGTATGCACTGCATGCGTTGCTCCTCTACATGAACCAGTGAGCGTCACGCAGGTGTCCAAGCATGAGTATAGGATAGTTTGGCACTCAAGTAGCCGGTCTCGGTATTGGCTGCTATTTAATGCTAGCGGTAAGAGCAAGAGTAATTGACAGTGCAGAAACATAAGTGGCATTCACACCAAAGACAAATCTAGGAGCACTCACTAAAAATATAAGCAAACATCTGAAATTAATTACAGATAGAGTCGAGCGAAGAGCAAAGCACTTCACAGAGTATTGAACCAATGACGTGTAGCAAATACAACGTACGGCAGCTGACTACTTGTAGGAGTTTTGACTATCCATTTACGAGCTAAAAAACAAAAGGCCCAAAACGATCCTTATAGGTCAAGCTTACGAAGGTGTCGTGTTGCTGTAGCACCTACGTCGAGGCAGATCGAGTGGAGTCTCACGGAGGTACAAGCACGGACGAAAGCGATAAAGATACTAAAACTTTATTCCTCTCCAAGCGTATACATGTACGAGCTTTATGAATTACCGGAGTTGGAAGCAGGTACGCACACCATCAATTGAACAGCCGTTGGCCCAAGGTGAGGCATTCGCGCTTATTATAGCAGCAGCAGTGGGCACATTACAGCAGCAGGAGGACACCCCACACACACAAACACACACAAACAGAATCCTGCACACACAACAACTGCAAAATCTATGCACGACAATTCTAACTCATACGTTCAGAACACGGTTTACGACACCAGTTGCATCATTGATAGAGGTACGGGCAATCCGAACGAATTCCTCTTGTCGATTGGGATCTAGAAAATTGGCAGTAGCCACCGCTTCTTCTACGTCGTCATTGAGCTGCTGCCTTGCAAAACTCAGGAGCACTTGTTCAAGTGTTGCCTGGCTGAAGCTATATTCACTGACGTTTGCGACGTTTTTGGCTGAAGAAAGCACAAAACCAGAGCAAGTCAGAACAATTTGTATTATGCCTCCAGCTATTCACAGAAAAGCCTTTAAATAAACCCGCTTGCTATATAACCCGTGCAATCTGGACGAAAGCATTTAAGGACAAGAGCGACATCGGTTTTTATCAAAACATTTTGTTGCTACAGCTTGCCCTGCACACATCCACTTCGTCACTTCTTGCATTCTTGCATTCTTGCCCTTTACCAAAAGATATGAGAGCTGCTTCCTATTGTGCAATTCCAAGCTTTATGACTTGCTAAGCTTTACGTCTGTTAGATTAGCGGTTAAAGTATTCTGTCAGATTAACGGTTAAAAGTCACTGCTGGTGCAGCTTAGAGCGAAACCAACTACCTAGACGTGTGCATACATCTGACAGCTTGAGATTGCAGGGGTTACAAACGAGCACGATTCGAATCACGACATACTTGAAACACTTCTGAAAAAATACATTTATACCTGTACACGCACAGACTAGACTCAATCACTCCAAGTATTGATGGTCACCACATCAGTTCAGAAAGTTGAACAAGTATTCAGGCGATTGGGCATCGATAACCCATTTTCATTTCTCAGTATTTCTTTGAGCACTTTTTTAATTTAGCATGCAGATATTGAGGCTCTTAAGGTAGTAAAAATAGGCAGTGTCATGTAATAGTTGTTTTTTACAGTGGAAAGATTATCTGAAGTTCACAATGAATTAGCCTCGTTATTTCGGCTTTCCCTAGCAAAAGATTCGGCCTTGCTGCAGCAGAGGGCTATGGTGTTCACGAAAAACTAGCTAGTCACCAGTGGCAAACACATTAACACAAAAAAGTCTTACTTTGCAATCAGCTGTAGCTTAATTCTGGATAATTCGTTCCACCAAGTTTCACGGTAGCGTTTAGCCATTCCATTAGCTTGAGCTACAGATACGTTTAAAGATCGCAATCATTCTTTCTAGAGATATTGCAGATGGCAGCAGGGTGTTGAGTTAAACGCTGATCCATCTTGCTTATATAGGCATGCCCAATGCCCCGACGGTTGGGTTTGACATGACTGGCAGATTGACTGTGTAGACTTCACATTCCTTGGGTTCACTTTCATTACCTACACAGCTGCCTAAGTTTACATTTTGCTACTCATCATGGGCACAAGCAGCAGCCTATTGGTTGGGTTAAAAAAGGCAAGGAAGGATTCCAAGCAACTCCTATTAAAACTGAGCTAACGTGCATTCCTTACTAAGGACTTACACAACAGCATTCATAATTTGGTTATAAGTTCAGTCGCATAAATCCGATTGTGAAGCCTGATTGGAGAACTCCGGCAACAGTCCCAATTAAAGGTGTCTGCCGTGGCTGCTGGAAGTACCGGAAGTTTCAGGGATGTCCGGATGGAGAAGGTCAACTAACAAAGCCGAAAGTTTGTCGCCATAGTAACAAAGCATTACTCTCTTAAGCCAGAGACAATCGCCCAGCATGGTTACTACAGCTAGCCTACTAAAACCTGCTCTCACTGTCCTACTTATGCGGCCATCTGCTGCTGCAATACATTACTTACATTGTAATTATATCCTTAGCCTCAAGGATAGTTTCTGCAACCCTCAAAAAGGCTATCGTTAGCCCATTAATTGTGAAGGCAGCACTAGACCAGGAGAGCTTACGCAATTTCCGCCTAGTCTTCAAACTACCGTTCTTATTAAGGACCTAGAACGAGTATTCGCAGATTAATTACTGAAAATTTAAACCTAGCTAATAAATTTGAGTCCATTTTAGAGCTAATCCCTCCTCAATGTTAGCATTACTTCCGGTGTTTACCGAGTTTCTCAGGAATGTAGATTTAGTAAAAGTATCGCTACTTTTTTTCTTGATCTTTCGGCTGCATATGGTACTATTGATCTCAAAATCAGTCTTGAGCGCTTCTCATATCACTGGGCACCACTGGCATTGTAAATTGGCTTAGGTAATATCTCAGAGGGAGACTCCAGAGCAGAGATGTCAACGAGCAACAATCATACGAAAAGCCTCAAAAGCACAGGGTACTCCACGACTCTACCATTGGTCCGCTTCTTCTCAATATTTACACTCCCCCTATATAGGTCAACCTGAAGTGACTCAGAAATTAGAAAACCAATCAGTAAAAATTTGCTCTGCCAGCATATCCCATGAAGCATTTGCATGGCGTCTGGTGTAGTGTTCAAAGTAAACCTTTTTCTTAACGACCGCATCAGCTCAACCTTTAAGTCAGCCTACTTTCACCTATGTAGTAAGGTGGCACGAATTCGTGTCTACTTAGACAGAGAAACCACATCACTGTTGGTACAAGCATTTGTGACCTGTCTCGAATATAACTCACTGCTGGCAGGTCCACTGGAATGTGCACTCAGGTGGTTACAGTGGATGCCTCAAACCTCAGCAGCAGCAGCAGCCAGTCTAGGCTGCAGTGAGCTTTAGCAGTTTCCACATTAAACCACTTCTCGCCGTCCTACACGGGTCCACATAAAGTAGTGCATTACATTAAAGGTCATGCCACTCATATTTAGGTCTCTCCATTCTCTCGCTCCAGCCTTACTATTAGAATTACTCTCCAAGCAGAACAGGCCTCTTACCGCTCACTTTTAGGAATCAAGTCTTAACTATTCCTCATACGAACGTCAAATCTTTTACAGACCGTGCCTTTAGTTCGTGTGCTCCGAAAGACTAGAACTCACTAACGACTGACGTCATGATATTCCCTATCTTGACAAAATTTGAACAGAAGCTAAAACCACATCAATTTATCACAGAATTTAGTGCATCCATGCGACTCATCTTCAAGACCTATTCTTAAAAAGCCTGAGTTAGACACAGAGGTCCTAGCAAACTATCGTCCAGTTTCCCTTCTCTAGTTCTTATCAAAGATTCTTGAAAAAATTGCTGCTAAGCAGCTAGTTGAACATATTGAAAATAATGGAATGTCAGAAACATTTCAATCAGGTTTCAAGAGGCAGCACTCCACTGAAGCTGCTCTCCTCCGTGTTAACAATGACATTCTACGCGGCAACGACGACGGGAATGTCACTGCCCTAGCTCTGCTAGATCTGTCTGCTGCCTTCGACACCATTGATCACGAAGTTCTGCTTGAAAGATTGGGAACAACGATCGGTCTGGCAGACGAAGCACTGTCGTGGTTTAAATCCTACTTGTCTGATCGTGTTCAATCCGTGTCGTGTGGGGGTCAGGTCTCAGACATGAGAAGGGTCTGTACTTGGTCCCTTGCTGTTCTCCATTTATACGCAACCTCTGGGAAAAGTGATTAAGGCCCATGGAATAGGATATCACTTCTATGCTGACGATACTCAGTTGTATTTGTCATTTAAACCGTCGGAATCTGCTGCAGCAACTGAGAAACTGAATGCTTGCCTTGCCGATATTCGATCCTGGATGTCGGAAAACTTCCTGAAATTAAATGACGATAAAACCGAACTGCTTCTCATAGGACACCCTAAGCGTGTGGCCGGATTAAAAGGCTTTGCTGTTCTAATAGGTGATGCTATTGTGCGACCGTCACCACGTGCTCGTAATCCAGGTGTCGTGTTCGACAGCTGCCTCAATTTCAAAAGCTTCATTCAGAAGACTGCCTCTACAGCTAGCCATCACATCGGATCCCTATCCAAGATTAGAAGCTGTCTCCCACAGTGGCTTGTAAAAAATTTAACTAGCTCTTTAGTTCTGTCTCGGCTTGATTATTGTAATTCCCTTTTGGCTGGGCTACCAAAGAAAGCTATTATGCCACTACAGCAGACTATGAATATGGCTGCAAGGCTGGTCTTCAAGTCCCAGTGGTTTGAGCACGTGTCACCTTTGCTGGAAGAGCTAGGATGGTTGCCGGTTCAGCAAAGGATACAGAGCAAAGTTCTTATGCTGACCCACAAGGCCCGCCACGGCTTGGCTCCTTCATACCTAGCTGAACTGCTGCATCAGTTTCAGCCTGTTCGCGCCCTCAGGTCCTGTGTGGACAATAAATTAGCCGTCCCATTCCTCCGGTTAAAGACAGTTGGCGACAGAAGCTTTAGCTCTGCAGGTCCTAGACTGTGGAACTTGCTTCCACAATTCTTGCGCAACGACATCTACTCTCCAACTGCCGACTATGGCACATCTTTTTCAGCGGTCCTGAACTGCTACTTCCATGCTACTCACTACCTCAACTGCTCTCCTAACTCTGCTATGCTTCCCACTTTCTCTTTGTTGCGTGAGACGAAGTCTGTTGGCTACCGAATGCGTACCGAAAGCCGCTTAGGCTGTGAGTGCGCTATACAAAACTCTCCTGCGTAACACCCACATGGTCTTTATGACTTTGTGGAGTTACTGACGGAGATACATTACATTCTTGCCTCCCCTGAAATTAAGCTATACTAGCGTTTATTGTCCATTGCAGAATACTCATCGGAAAATAGAAGTTCTTGTGAACAACATATGTGGAAACCTATACAGCCAGGACCTGTTTAAAGCTTACCTGTTGGTTGCTTGACTGCAGCACGTATACAATTACGACTATTTTTATAATTTTTATTATCTTTTTATATTTTATATTTTGATATTAGCGAAATTACGTGCCTCTAAAGGGTATCTAAAGGCCTACCGCTTGGAGCTGGGTCCACCACGCCGGCAGCGGCGTTAGAGACGCCGGCGGCTTGTAACCTGCTTATTAGTACGATCGTGCGTACCTATTAGCGTTCTGTTATTGCCGTTCAAAAGCCTTCCTAGATTTTAATTTTGCTACCAAGGCCCGTGAATTATGCACTAACAGAAGGAAAGCACCCCAGAGCCGACGCGGGAGATCGTTTGGGATTCCCAGCATTGCCTCGAACCAGCTCAGCACGTTCTTTCTCAAGCGTAGCTGTGAATCTCTTTAATTCAGTGCTATGCCGAGCTGGCTTGGCGAAGTTGTTATGGCGATCGCTCCGACCAACGTCTGGCTAAGGTCATCGGCTCAAACCCCGTGGCATAACTGAATAGTGATGTCGATCCCTTAGGGCGTTAAATAATGAATTAAATATACACGGCCTCATATAACTCTTGAGGCCGACATAATGCTTGTCTTTAAAATCCTCGCTAAATTTGCAATGAAAAAATATTAATTAGCGAGACTGTTTCTGAGAAAATGCCTCGGTCTGCTCGCTTCGACTGAAACCTGGCTAAAATGAGTAAACTGCCCAACGGTTAACGACGCAACCTCAACCGGCTTCTCCTTCTTTTACAGCCCTAGATCAATCAAAACTTTAGGCTAAGTCGTCATTATCACACGATGATCCTACAATTTAAACCATTTGCAGTCCCCCCAAAGCAGTCCTTCCAATCTGTTATTTTGAGCCCACCCAACAACAAGCTACCAACGGTGGCAGCAATTGATCGGCCCTCGGGACTAAGTATTCACTCATGTCAAATTCCTCTAATCTCATTTCTATTCTGTGTGCAAGAAATCGCTTCTTCTTCACTATGGGTGAATTAATCACTAATTTTGATAACTTATCTGACGCCATAAGCACCGGATTTCGCAAGATGACTGACTAATTTTCTTTTGAGGTGCATATCCATAGGCGTATTTACACCGAGTGTCACACAGTCGACTAAATGTTGTCCTACAACTGCACACTATCATAAGGAAATTTAACCAAATTCTGCTTGTTTATCTCTGTCTGTAACTCCACAAAGCCACAAAGGCTATGTGGGTATTACGCAAGAGAGTTTGGTTTAGCGCACTCACAGCCTAAGTGGCTTTTGGTACGCATTCGGTAGCCCACAGGCTTTACCTCATGCAGCAAAGAGAAAGTGGGAAGCTTAGCAGAGTCAGGAGAACTGTTGAGGTAGTGAATAGCACAGAAGTAGCAGCTTATGACTACTAGGAAGGATGAGCCTTAGTCTGCCGCTGGAGAGTAGTTGTCGTTACGTAAGAGTTGTGGAAGCGAGTTTTACAATCTAGGACATGCAGAGCTAAAAATTCTGTTGCCAACAATGTTTAAGCGGAGGAGTAGAAAATCTAATTTATTGTCCTTACAGGATCTGAGGGCACGAACAGGGTAAAACCGATGCAGCAGTTCAGCTAGACATGAAGGGGCCAAGCCGTGGTGGGCCATGTGAGGCAGTGTTAGAGCTTTGCTCTGTATCCGTAGATCAACTTGCAGCCATCCTAGCTCTTTCAGCAAAGGAGACACGTGGTCTAACCTTGAAAATCCGAAAAAAACTAACCTTGCAGCCATATTCATAGTCATTTGCAGTGACATAGTTCCTTGTTTTTGGTTACCCTGCCACAAGAATATTTCAATAACCAAGCCAAAACAGAACTAAGGAGCTAGTTAAGTTGTTTGCAAGCCACCATGGAAGATAGATCATAATCTTAGATTGGCATCGGAAGTGATGGCTAGCTGTAGAATTAGTCCCTGTATACAGTTTTTAAAATTTAGGCACCTGTCTCAAATGACACACAAATTTTGAGTGTGTGGTGATGGTAGCTCAATAGCATCGCCTAGTAGAAAAGAGCAAAGCCTTCTTATCCAGCCACTCGCCTAGGGTGTCTCATGAATAGCAGATCAGTTTTATCGTCACATACTTTCAAGAAATTTGCCGACATCCAGGATCGAATGTCGGCAAGGCAAGCATTCAGTTTATAAGTTGCTGCAGTAGATTCCGACGGCTTGAATGGCAAATAAATCTGAGTACCGTCAGCATGAAAGCGATATCTGACCACAGTTAAATCCTATTCAGTCTAAAACTTATGAACCCCTCATGTAAAATGACCCGTTAATAGGGAAACCTCAACACACTTGACATCTATGTTGTCCCCACGAGAATATCTGCTTCGCCCTGGCTGCTCCATCTTCCTTCCGACCTATCTCCATTGTAAGGTTGCTACAGCATGACACTAGTTGACATGGTTGACGAGTTTGCATCTCTGATTAAACACACTGTTTACCCTTGCCTAGATGGCCTATGGCTTACCTTACACATTAAACTAGCTAGGTCTGATAAGCAAAAGCTTAAAAAAGTACACCGAAGATTAGGACTGACTGTCCGTTGATAGGCATACGAGGACTACTGTAGATCTGACAACTGATTCTAGCATAGGCCCAGTCTATTTTCTATAGAAAGCATTGTTGAATCACAGAAGCATAATCCAAATATGCTGATATTGACCATCAACCAACTCCTCAGCAGCGCCTACGCTAGCTCCTTACCTGATGTTCCACGTGATTATCTAGCCGATCGCTTCTCTAGCTTCTTTGCCAACAAGATAGACAAGACCACAGAGTCAATCCTTACACTGGCCGCAGAAGCGTAGCAAGGGTTGGGCAGAAAGGACAGATGTCCTCAGACGCCAGGGCTAATTTGGCACCAAAAGCGAAATAAATTGAGCATATTTTTCTTAAAACTTTGTCATCTGAAAATAAAAGTCTTCACTTCAAGCAAGTCCTGGTTTCAGTGAACTTAACTATTACTGGCTGAGCTAGTTAAGCCTAATTACAGACTTAGACCAAGCTATAGCTCGACGCTTTGGCTGCCCACATGCAACGACATGTAAACACTGAGGAGCTTTAACCACAGTGTACTCGACCGGCACTAGTAGCCAAACGAGATCACGAACATTCGCCTCTCCGTCTGCGTTCTGACTGCGCTTCCCGTCCGCTCGCCCCATCTTGCTTGCCACAGACGGACTGCGTCGCGCATAAGGCGAGCCCGGTCTGCTACGGCACCACAAGGGCGAGGCAGCGTGCTGTGGTTGAAAACCGATATACTATTAGATCATACAAGGTAGGCTAAACTAACCGGCTGTGCTAAGACGACGCAGCAGTCATTTATGGCTACTAGTCAGGTCTTAGAAAGAGAATGCTGTCCAGAAATAAGAAGGCAATTTTTGTCAACTAACTGTGACAACCACAGCAAGAACATGGAGGGAGTTCATGTTGCAAGCCAAGATTCCGTTGTCATTACCTTTTTTCGAACAATAGAGAGCACTTAATAATTCTATTCAATATCAACTCTGCGGTCAAAAGAACTAAAGAAAGTCTAAGCCATTATTGTCAATCGTGACTCTGCAGTAAGGTGTAGTGCAAGAATGGACGCTGTCAATGCTATGGAAGATAGACTAAATAGCGTCGTAAGTCTTTTGGGGCACATGTCTGAATACACTAGTGGAACGCCTGAAACAAGGAGCGAAGCTAGAAATCTCTTATATTGGAATTTGAAAATTTAAATTTTCGACTCTGTTGTCATTTTAAGATTACCGCATCTTAAGGAAGATTGATCCCGCTGAGAAAAGACTGCAGAATCCAAAGATGAACTTAAAAAACGTGAATGTTTGGATTTTTATTTTTTTTTTATTTTGTTTTTCGAATTTTTGACGAATGAACATGAACTTAAAAGACGCCTCAAAAAGTGAACTCAAAACTTCCCAGAATGAGTTGTCAAGACTTTGAGAAGGCCTACGCCAGGAATCAGTACTGGATGTCAAAAGGTCTCCTTTGCTGAAAGAGCTAAGATGGATGCCGGTTGACCAACGGATTCAGAGCAAGGTTCTTACACCGACCCACAAGGCCCACCACGGCTTGGCTCCTTCGTACCTAGCTGAACTTCGGCATCAGTTTCAGCCTTTTCGCGCCCTCAGGTCCTGTGTGGACAATAAACTAGCTGTCTCATTCCTCCGCTTAAAGACAGTTGGCGACAGAAGCTTTAGCTCTGCAGGTCCTAGACTGTGGAACTCGCTTCCAAAATTCTTATGCAACGACAACTACTCTACTACTGCCGACTATGGCTCATTCTTTTCAGCGGCCCCGAGCTGCTACTTCATGCTAATCACTACCTCAACTGCTCTCCTGACTCTGCTATGCTTCCCAGTTTCTCTTTGCTGCGTGAGACGAAGTCTTTTGGCTGCCGAATGCGTACCGAGAGCCGCTTAGGCTGTGAGTGCGCTATACAAAACTCTTCCGCGTAACACCCACGTGGTCTTTATGACTTTGTGGAGTTACATGCGGAGATACACTACATTACATTACAAAAAAAGATGTGAATTGTGGGGATTTGCAGTTAAACAAAGAATCCGGTGAAAAACAAAGATGCCTGGAGAACTCTCTAGATGTTGGTCTCACGGTAGAGGTAAATATTTCAAGAATAATGAAGAATATTATAAATACCTCCGACAGGTAATTACAACGACATTTTCCCGACTCAAAGATTTTGATGCCAAATTTGGTTTCTGGTTACAAGTTGAGATGCTTTTTAAAATACTTGGCTAGATCTGACTGCGCTAGCAATGTCTAGATCTTGGAGGCGTCTTTTGTTCAGACTTTGATGGAAGAGAGCAGTACAAAGAAATATGTTACCGTGAAATGCTTCCTGTCACACGTCACATCTCAGCACTAAGAAACCAATCGAACTTATTTCTTCATTGTCATTCATGTAGAAGATGTATTTCCTAATTTGAGATTCACATGGCCAGTCATTCTCACCGTACCTGTATCTGTTGCAAGTTGTGAACGTTCCCTTATCAAGCTGAAGATAATCATGTCTTACCTGAGAGCATCAATGGGGGTAAAATCGACTCTCTGATTTGGCCTTGTTAAGCATAAAGAAAGAAATACTGTAAACTATTGACTTCCAAACTGTTATAGACCAGTTTTCCACGTTGAAAGCCGGAAAATCACTTCAGTGAAAGCTGTGATAACTACCAACCCTATACCTTTACTACAGTTTAATAAAACTTTCTCTACTCGATATGGCTAACAGCGTATATTTTCGGCATTTCCTATGTGGTAGAGCTATCTTGCAGCAATATTTGACAAGGGGAGGAGCTGTCATTTGTAGCTTTGTCTCCTGGGCTCCAAAAGGTCTCACTCCGAAAGGCCTCTGGGTGGCAGCATCCTGCTGGAATCCCGTCCCTCAATTCCTTGCAGCATCCCAATGTGTACATTTAAGGAGGCCAATAGTGACCTCGTCCTGGAGTTCGTATCCCAATCAAAGATGACAACTAGTGCTCTAGACCCTATTCCCACTGCCCTGCTTCGACGATGCATAGATCTGCTGCTACCATGAGTACCTAACATCATAAATACTTTATCATTAGCCCGAGGTCATGTCCTAGCACCTTTTAAAAAGCTGTAGTCTCGCCACTACTCAAGAAAGCAATGCTAAATCAATAGAATTTGAGCAACTACGGCCCAGTTTCACTTACATCGCTTATATCAAAGAAACTGAAACGAGTCGTGGCTGACCAGCTGATCTTATATATTGAAACTTCTAACCTTACTACAAAGTTCCTGTCTGGTTTTAGAGCTATTCGCCGCTGAGTCGGCATTGCTTCGGGTGCATACTACCTACTTTGGAATGCTTACTTAGGTAGAGCATCTCTGCTTGCTTTGCTCGATCTTTCGGCAGCTTTTGACACTTCGATCACCGAGTCCTTCTTGAGCGCCTCTCATTTTGCTTGGGCATCACTGGCCCTGCACTGCGTTGGTTCAGGTCCTATCTCAGCGGGAGACTATAGAGTATTGATGTGAATGGAAAAAAATAATCCTAGGAACCTCTGAAATATGGGGTCTACCTCAGGGCTTCGTGCTTGGTCCCGTTCTTTTCACAGTTTATACTCTCCTTCTAGCCGATGTGATTTCCAGGCAAAATCTGCGCTTTCACGTCTATGCTGATGACACCCAATTGCACATTTGCTCTGATCCCACATAGCACTCCTGCACGTTTAGTTCTCGTAACTGCGTTGCTGCATTCATTGATGACATCCGCACATGGATATAAGTAAACCTGTGAATTCAGGCGCTTACAGCTGGTGCTAAAATCTTCAGCCAGGCTAATCTGTCGTGAGCGTCGAAGCTGCCACACCGCACCATTTCTCAACCCACAGGCACTGGCTCCAAGTCACTACTTCAAAGTTTCGTGGTTTTAGTTCCTTTGTTCCAAAAGCCTAGTACTACGTACTAAGTACTAAGTACTAAGTACTAGCCTAGAACCTAGTACTAAGTACTAGCCCAGTACTGTCTCCAAGTCACTACTTCAAGGTTTCGTCTCTCACTTTTAGGTTATGTCATTCTTTGGCTGTAGCCTACCTATCACATCTACTCCCCACCAGGCTAAGCATCGTACCACCTGCTTTTCTGAATACTAGCGTTTACATATACCATGTAAGAACATAAAATCCTTTGGAGACCGTGGTTTTAGTTCCTATGTTCCAAATACCCACTTTCGACTTGCCTCACGACATTCCCTGACTAGATCACATTAAAATAACTAAAACCACATCTATTTCTCATAGCATTTAGTGGGTCGATGAGATTTGTTGTTTGTGTGCTCTAGGGTGCTGACACTGTGCATGTTGCTACTAATAACATTTGCATGCTGACCCAGTGCATGTAACCTCTAACCATGTTTTGCACGATGTCATTGAGCATTTTACCACTAACCATACGAGCATACTTCCTTTGCAGTAAATGTAAAGTACCTAGAAAAAGAATGATTTTTCTGAGGGGCACTATCACAAATGTATTATTATTACTTTTTTTTTATAAATTGTGTGCTCTAAGCTTGCTGATTCTATGCATGCTGCAATCTGATTTTCAGTCTCAAATAGTTTAACCGTGCATCGAATCAACCTCAAATCCATTGGAGACCGTGCCTATAGTTCGTACACTCGTCAGGTGTCGAACCCACGACATCCTCTGAAACTACAATTACAAAGAAGCTACAAACACACCTGTTCTTCGCAGCATTCGCAGGGTCATTGTGCACTGACCCTGGTGTCCCTACCCGTGGAAAACTGCGCAAGTTTTGTCTATGAATTATTACAATTTATTAGTTGAACTCCCTATGAGAGCTTAGTCGCACTATTTTCTCCCAGTGGTTAAGGTGTACGCCCTGACCAAGGTCTGGTCGAGGTCGTGGCCTCAAGCCCCATGGCATATTTGGAGAGCCTGAAAAGAGACCAAGTTCTCTTAGAGCGCTAAACAAATGAATTATGTGATCTATCTCCATCCGAGCACTTACAATATGCCGTACGGCTCAGCCCACGACCTCGGTCTTTTAAGGCAAGCTCCACGCTCCTGGGCAGAATCAGGGCCGGTAACCATGTAAACACGCTTTACCTAAAGCCTCTGTAAAATGCTTAGGGCACCATGTAAATAAATTATTATTGTCATTATCATTTTTATTAATATAAAAATGATTGCCTCTACCTGTATTGCTTCCAGTTTCATAAAAGCTATTTGACAAAAATGGCAGGCCTACAAATAGTATGTGAACCTACCAAAAAGCAATGCCACAAAGCATTTAGTTATATGATTAAATGATATGCAACACTCAGCACAGGCAGAAGTGTTTTTCAGCAGCAAGCCAATTTGCATCAACGGCTGGAAGCACTCGTTAAGGTTGGTTTAATTTACTTGTTGACTGTCCAAGTCTCAATAGACTGAATAAGAAAATCTTTCGTAGGGACTGTAAATAGGCCACTGCTGAAGCACACCACTTCTAACCGATTTTCGCAAGGCGCCTATCAAACAGCGTACGACTGTCAAGGTTAATTCACTCACCTTTGCATCCCTTACTTCCTTCTCTGCAGTAAACCTATCTGAAATACTTCCTAATAAGGATTCCTATCGAGCCACGCATCCCTCTGATTCGAGTATTTTGGCTGTGCCTCAAACAACTATAAATTTCTTGTAGACCGTGCGTTCAGCTCCTACACTTCCGAAGTCTTGAACTAATCATGCGATCTCCTAAATTGACACCACTTAAAAAACGAGTTAAAACTACTTGTTACTCAGAGCATGTGTTCCGTCAATTTAAATTATCCTTTGGTTCTATTTGAATTATCCTTTTTGTCCATTGAAATTCTACCTCGCATCCATTAAAACATCCTTTATATCCATTTAAATTATTCTCTTCGTTCATTTAAATTATCCTTTGCTCCATTTATATTATTCTTTGAGAGACTGTGCACGATGGAAACCCACGTTTTAATTAATCAATTGACATGCTTCATTTCCAATATAGGTACAGTGCCTAGAAATAAACTTAATTCTTCTAGGGTGCTAAACAAATACATTTTATTATTATCTGCCAAACAATGATTTGCATGTTCTAGAACAAGGGCTAGCTTTTTACAGTAACTTAAAACTTCGAGAAAGTCTCGCAAGTGTGACAATGTGAGCTTATTTGGTTTTTATTTGTATTTCAAAACACTATTTTGAGGAGACGCACCAAGCTGAACTGCATGAGAAATGTCACACCTTGGGCTAGTGAATAACCTCATCACTCAGTTATCCAGGCCTAACGAAATATAGAAAGGGGTTGTTAGCTTATGTATCCCAAATATCATGAAAGTACTCACGAGGAAATGTCCAGTGTCACCGTACAAGTAAGGGCAAAAGTTCATATTGATGCTACGTTACAATCTAGCTCGATTACTGGCATACTTTCCTTATGCTGTCATACTGATGTCAGGACCATTAATGTCAAAAGTCCTGTTATTTTTTGATATACCATGCGTAAATAATAAATCTTTTATAAAGTACACCGTAAGAGAACTAAACTTCTTTTTTAGAGCTTCACACATCATGCTGCACGACTATTTAAACCAAGGTACTTCGAAATGCCAATGCATGTTTATCCAAGACCTGCCGATCGATATTAAACCTACAGACAAGTTATAGGACAAGGGATGCAAGCTATACGGCAAATAAGGTGGGAATTCAAGACTTAGTCTTACACTTACCAGCCTCCAAGGCAGTAAACGACTTGGAAAGTAGGTGAATGTCTTCTCTATTTATCCTGTAGCTCACGCGGTCACCAAAGCTCTCGACGACGGCAGCAGTGGGAAAGTGCTGTAGCAGGTAGCTGTGAAGCCTCTGCTTGCACATGCTCTGCGCTTGCTCGTGGTCGGCGCTATTATCGTCGTCACTTCTGTAATGCAGCTTGGCGTCCAGCATGTAGCCACTGCCGTGCTTGTCCTTGAGGTGCTGCGATGTGCCGATGCACCTACACGTGGAATGATGGGCTGAATGTGAAAAAACTTTCGGATAATACGGCGATCGTGCAAGAGACGGAAGAACGCCAGAGCTGAGCAAGAAACGCGGGCAACGCTGGGCTCGAGCAGCAGGAATCAATGACAGCGCCATGAAAGCATGGGGGGGGGGCTAAGTGTGTCAACTAACTGCTACTAACGGTCAAGCTATTACGAAATTAATGCGCCATTTTATGTTGCATTACATTATTGATCTGTGTACGGAAGCTCATTACGTGTGAAACATAAGCCGGGCTCGTTCAGACTAAGTCGTCTGGTCTTCTCTTACACCAAGATTACTTTCGTAAAACATTATAGTACTAGGTAACTAGCTAATGTGCCTCTGTGTTTTCCGTTAGGTACGCAAGGTTTTTGCTTGCCAAGTTTGCTTTTGGCCGAAAGTGGTCATTTCAACTTCTATTTCCATCCGTCTGAATGAAATTGGCATAGTTAGTTTTTCGGGTGACTACGGCTTACGAGCAAGTGGTGACCTCCTGCCACAATCAACAGATTGCCTTATCCATACTGCTTGACTACGACCTTGACACTTAGCTTAGGTTAAGGCAGGTGGCGTTGCTACAGCCATAGGCAACAAGTGTGGCATCCAGGCAGGTACTACATAAGCCAATAATTATTGGACACGAAATTATGGGAAGGGTGTGTACATGCTGCATCAGACAGTTCAGTAGCCCCTGCCCTCAGACTCATGAAGGGCACGTGTCTAGAAGCTGCTAACTTCGGTTGCTAGATGCTGCTAGCAGCTGACTATTGTAGCTCCTGAACTATCTGGAATGCGCGACGTGTCTAAATAAGTTTAAAAAAAAATAACGAGTGTGATTGCCTAAGCGCATGAATTTCAGATACATTCCAATGAACTGCAGCGTCCTCACATGTGACGTTTCGCTGATTTCGTGCATGCATGTATGAAAGAGGATCGCGGTTCAACTGCCAATCCTCGGGCAGTAAGAGTGTGAGTACCACACACCGATGCCAGCCATAGTAAGGCAAAGCAATATGATTATGCTGATGTTGATCTGAATGGTAATGATGCGAGGCATGCGAGCCGGCTTCCTCTTCTATGCCGCGATAGTATGCAAGCAATTTCAGAAAACTAAACTCGCATTAAGAAAAAGTGTGCCATTACAGTGAAAAAATACCATTTTCATAAAGGAAGTATATGTCATGTCGTTGCACCCCGATTAAAATCCAGGGTCTCGAAAATTTTAGGCGAGAGCCTATCTAGGTCATCAATTTTCATGCCGATCCTACAGGATGCAGAATTGACTATAGGCTGAAGCTCGTTGGTACGTCACATACAATGACTTGCAACGGTAGTCAGGCTTCTAAAAATGACATCGAGAGTCTCCGAGGTTTTTAGCCATCAGCTAGCAAGCTGCAAATTCTGGTGAAAGCGTGCAGTCACGGCCACTGTGTTGGCCCGAGATATTCGGCCACTGGCAGCCACTCGCGATAACTCCCGATCCTACAGCTGGCTGAAATGTTACAACAGCTACGGCTGCCTCGTGCCGATAGGAAATCTCAAGCAATACCTAATATTGTTAAAAGCATGATGGCCTTGTTGACATTTTATCAGAGTGCTATGCAAATGTGTACTTTATCTTACTGCTAATTCTGGAACTTTCTGTTATATATGTTGGTGATTCACAGCAATTTGCTTGTTCCTTACTTTCAAGACCATTTGCCGAACTTTAGGAAGGTTCTTCCTTCTTACTTGTGCTGTGGAGCCCTTGCAGGAAAATATCCCCCTGTCTTCTCGATGACTTTGCGAATGGCTTTGCAAGCACAATTCTTTGTTCAGCCCAAGGGAAAGAGCGCAATCGGACACTGAGGATGTACATCTGTGGTCTATAGTTTGATTTGCACAGCAGAGAGCTAACCGATGACCAACGCCAACAGTTTACTACGACGCAAGGAGCCTAAGGGCTCACGGCTCCCTCTGGCCCCTTCTCCCACTCGACTCTCGTCCTCGACTGCTCCAGTCCCCCTGGTTGACCCCGATGAATCATCGAGGACCGCAACTGCCCACTGGCCGACCCTGATGGTGAATCTACCATCTGGCCACCGGCAGGTTACCGGCCTGTGTCCATGCCACATTACTGGCGGACCACAACTGTGCACCCGCCTGCATATAATCAAACCACACAGTCAGAAATGAAGCACACACAGCCACGGGGGAAGAGGGTGGTGACGGGGGATAGGTGGCGATGGGGTCCAGCCAGGCGTGCATGCTCACTTGAGGGAGCCGTTCACCATAATGGCGATTCGACTGCACAGAGCGTCGGCTTCTTCCATGTAATGAGTAGTTAAGATGGCACCGCGATCACTACCTTGTTTGAAGCTGCCGGCTATGGCATCCCAGAAGACTCTCTTGGACTGAGGGTCCATGCCGGTTGACGGTTCATCCATAAGCACTATCTGAGATGTGCCTATCATGCTGATGGCAAAGCTCAGCTGCAACCGACAACAGGTAAACTCACGGCATTAGGACCGCCGGGCTGGTTGCATGTGGGGCCTTGGGCGCGAGCTCACGTCGGTTGCAGCAGTGACAGCAAAGTAGCGGATATACAAGTGCCACATTAAATTAGCTACAACCAGCGCCTCATGAGAGCTAACGATACGGATTAAAAGAAAGTACCTTTCTCTTCGTTCCACCGGATAGTTTCGATGCCTCTTTGTGCCGATGCTCCTCTAGGCAAAGTGCCTTGATGAACAGGTCGCTGGCACTCTTTACTGAGGCAGCCGTCATGCCACGCATGGAGGCGTAGACGCGCAAATGCTCGCTCAGGGTCAAGTCATCCCACAGTGCATCGTATTGCGGACAGTAGCCCATGACTTGATACGCTTCGGAGACGTTACTGTGAATGTTCCTTCCGCCTATTGCTACCTGCAAAAGCATCACTCAATTTGATCAAGCCGTCACCGAGACACTACACTGCACACGATCGATCAGACGAGCGATATTTTGCACAGCAGTTAGTGCTGCCCAATGAAGCAGCACCACCGATTACAACGTTCAGCTCCTGCCAGCTGAACAGAACCAGCAATCAGCCTGGTACCTGCTACTGCAAGAGGATCATCACAGCATGCGAAACCATCTAGACGGCTCAATATCCTGGAGGCGATATCAGACGAGGAGAGCATTGTATACCTATGGAGATAAGGAACCGAAAAAGAACTTACAGGTACCCACATTGAGCCCCAAATTATGCTCTACAGTGGTAAGTAAAATTACAGGCAAGGGTTTAAGCGGCACACTCTACAAAGAGAGTGAAGACAACTCAATGGCCTATTCTCAGAAAGTGGCAATACCCTCAGGAAGGAAAGATCCACCAAGACGCTTTCGCAACGACCTTTCCTCGGAGCTATCGCCGACCGAGTTGCTTGGCTAGCCATTGCCACCAGCTCTAGCTACACGGCGAATAGGCCTAGGTGGGTCACATGAGGGCTGGGCACATGCACACGACCTCTTGCTAGCATAAGTGAACCTAGTCACACAGCTTCTACCCGGCTAGGTTCACATGTGCAGCTGTTTCCACTGCATCCTGTCACATGGCTAAACGGTGGAACGACAAGTAGCACTCGTTGGTTAAGCTGGTGGCACGGTTATAGAGACCAAAGGAAGTCACCTCTACCAAGACATGCGAAACAGAAACCATCACTGCACAACATTTAAAAAGTGCTGAGAAAGAGATTTTCTTTTCTTTAGGGCGCTGAAAAATTGCATTATTAATCTGCATCACTACAATCGACGTCGTCATCATCGTTATCACTTTTAAAAAATAAATTCGAAAACCGAAGTGTCCTATAATGCGATCACAGCTTTCCATGCACGGGTTCAACCGGAAGTTGAAGGAGCAGAGAAAGCACAGTGCTGCTCAGGCAGAGCAACAACTAGCCAGCAGCTGTTGGTGCGACTCGGGGAAACCGATTGCCACGCCTGAGCATTTCACAGGCGAAACCCATATATATCAGTTACATAACCGACGGGTCTATTACGCACCAGCAACAGAGCAAAGAAAGCTGTGCTAAACCACTCGATAACTCAAAACGTGATAACTCGAAATAACAATGCCTTTTGTATTACACACTGTACACTGCCACGGATAGACAGGCACCTCAGCAAACAGCTCTCGTGAAGAAGCAGGAAGCGATTCACATGAAGGCGTACGAGCATGACCCTTACCGAACCAGCAGACGGGGCGACCTCGGCAGTAAGCATATTAAGGACGGTCGACTTCCCAGCACCGTTCGGCCCGAGCAAGCCAAAAACTTCACCAGAGGCAACATGAAAACTCAGGCTTTCCACGGCCACCTTGACATTCGTTGCAGTGCGATGGGCTTTTTCTGTTTTACCACGTGCTCTCTTTGGGAATTCCTTGCGAAGACTATTAGCAATCACCGGAGTACCCTGTAGAAAGCGATAGATACAGGCAGCGAGTCTGCTCCAGGCTTAGTATTCACGCACAAGCAAGAGCCTGGCAGTGTGAGGATTCGATCAAAAGTAAAACCAGAAGGATGAACACTTAATGGGGAATCGAATAACAGCCGTCGTTCCAAAATCGCTTTCTTTAACAAACGGCCTCTACATGTCGTCAAAGTATGCAAATACTTTGAGCCTGACAGCTAACGGAGAAAAAGTGACACGAGAAAAACGGTGGCTTTTTCGGGATAAGACCATGACAGGACGGGCCAGGTATTTCGCTCGTCGCTGACTGTTCCTAAAAGGCAAATGTGGCATGAACTTCTCAGAAAAGCTTAGTACAATCAGCCGTTGAATGGCTGCAAAGCTGGTTGCACAAACCAGGCAGCAATACTGGTGTCATGGCTGCAGACAGTTGGCTTTCTCTTTTTTTTTGCAACGGTCAAACTGTAACAATTTTTGTGTGCCTAAATTGCCATATACAATCAAATCAAACGGAACAGATTAATGCGATTAATCACCGAGTTCCTAATGTCACCGAGTATTCCAGAACCATTGTATTCCAGAAAACCCATTACTATGGGCTTGACCTCGTTTGAAAAGACCATCAACTTGGCAGAAATCTGCAGCAGCGATTAATTTTGTCTCAGGGCTCGCTACTGCTATTTCGGGTACAAGATAATAATAAAAATGTATTTGTATAGCACCTTCAGAGAACTGAGTCTCTTGTTAGGCATTTACAGATGCTGCATATAAAGCATTACCTAATATTTGGTGGTGACATCCGCAAGAAGCAGGCACATTGTAAGCAGGTACATGAGCAGGAAGAAGGAATAAAAAATCCACCCGATGCTGTGATCAAAAGATTCATTTTGGGCTTCTTTAATAACTACGTCGTGTCAAGGCACTTGATGACATAGGTCTGAAGTGAGTTCCAGGCTTTGGGAACATAGGAACAGAAGTCACGGTCTCCAACGGCTTTGAGGTTCGTGCAAGGTATGGCTAACTAATTCGAGCTAGAACAATCGGTTGTAAGATTCTTCGTTTGGACAGAGTCGTTCTGTAGGTAGGCTAGAGCCAAAGAATAAAGGGACCTAAAAGTAAGTGACAGAATCTTAAAGTCGATAAGCTGCTTTATTGGGAGCCAGCGCAGGTCGGCGAGAAATAGTATAATGTGGCAACTGCGACACTTGCGACAGACGAGCCTAGGTGCAAAGTTTTGTACCAGCTGTAAGCACCTGATTGCACAGGCCGGTAGAAATGCAAGCAGTGAGTTACAGAAGTCAAGGGGGATGCCACAAATGCATGGAACAGCTTGGATGTGGTTTACCTGTATAAGCAAGCCCAAATTGTAACAGTGTTGTGACGCTGAAAGTAGGCAGGCTTGATTGAGGAGCTGATGTGGTCGTGTAATGAACGTCACTCTGGATCATGACACCCGGATTTCAAGAAGATTTAACAGGATATATGCTGGCAGAGCCAATTTTGAGTGCTAGCCTTTCCAAGTTCTGAATCACGCTTGATTTGCCCATAACTATGAAGTTGGTTTCGCCGTCATTCAATTTAAGAAAATTTGCTGCCATCCATGTGTGGATGTCATCAATTTACGCAGCTAGGGAGTTGAGAGAATCCGAAGTGCCAGAGCGCTGGGAGGGACCAAAGCAAAGGTACAACTGAGTGTTGTCTGCATAGAAGTGAAAGCCTAGATTTTGCCATGCAATCACATCAGCAAGTGGGAGACTATAAACTGTGAAAAGAACAGGACCAAGCAAGGAGCCCTGAGATACCCACTACTAATTCCTCGGTTGATCTTTGTCCATTCACATCAATACTCTGGAGTCTCCTACTTAGATAGGACCTGAACCACTGTAGAGCAATCCCATTGATGCCCAGGTGAGATGAGAGGCGCTCAAGAAGGACTTTGAGATCGATGCTATCAAAAGCTGCCGGAAAGATCGAGCCAAACAAGCAGAGATACCCTACTTATTCCTAATTTCCTAAGTTATTCCAAACTAGATCATTGTACACCCTGATGACTGACTGACTCTGCGGAGTGATTAGCTTTAAAAACAGACTGGAATTTACTTGAAAGGTTTGAAGTTTTTCAAAATTTGAGTTCCGCTGGTCTACCACGACTCGTTCCAGTGTCTTTGATAAGAATAGTAGAGACGTTGACTGGGCAGAAGTTGCTTAAATTCTCTTAATCTCTTGGGTCTTTTTTAAGTAGTGGCCTGATTAAAGTCTTTTTAAAAGGCGCTGAGACATGACCAAAGGCTAATTACGTATTTATGATGATAGTTATGCATGGAAACAGCAGATCAATGCCTCACTGACGAAGGACAATAGGAATGGGGTCCAAAGAACTAGTTGTCATCTTTGATTGTGATATGAACTTAAGGACGAAGTCACAATTTACATCCTTGAATGTAGACAGTGAGGTGCTGCATGTTATTGAGGGATAGCATTCCAGAAGGTATGCTGCCCTCTTAGGGATGGACACCCCGACCTTGTCTCTCTTCTTGACAAAGAAGTTAGAGAAACGATCAGCCAGATCAACGGTTCTCAGCCTGTGGGTCGTGACCTCTTTGGGGGTCGAACGACTCTTTCACAATAGTCGCCTAGGACCATCGCGAAACACGGATCTTTTACAGTTTGCGTACAATAATGTTTTGGTTGGGGGTCGCCACAACATGAGGAGCAGCATTAAAGGGTCGCGGCGTTAGGAAGGTTGAGAACCACTGAGCTAGATTATCACAAGGATCATCTGGTAAGGGGTTAACCTAGGAGCGGTTGAAGAAATGGTTTATTGTCGACGTCAGCATTTTCGGATTGTGCATCTGTGATTCAACAATTTTTTATGGAAGCTAGACTCGGCTTTTACTACGATCGATTGGTACGATCTACAGTAGTCCTAGTGTGCCTGTCGATGGAAAGTCAGTCCTGATATGTTTTATGCTTTTTTCAAGCTTGCTCTTAGCAGACCTAGCTAGTTTAACGTCTGTAGGAAACCACAGGCATTAAACTAGCGTCTGGGTGAGGGCGCATAGTACGCTCAGTCAGGGGTGAAAACTGGTCGAACATGTCAGCTAGAGTTGTGTTGTAGCAGTCTACTGATGACGACAGGTCGGAAGTTGGATTGAGAAGCAGAATCAAAGCGTATACAAAATCCTAGCTGATTAAACAGCGTCTTTTTGTATAGCAACAGAAGAACCTTTACAGTTTTTGCCACCGCTTGCAGTGGCCATACAGGATCACCCACCCCAGGAATCGAACCCACGACCACGGGACCGAGGTCGTAAAAGCAACCACCTTACCTAGTGTGCCATCAGATATTCTCGCACGGACAGCAGTGATGTCAATGTCTCAAGGTATTGAAATTCACAGGTAATCTTAGACGAGTAGGAGACACACATTGTGGACTGAATGAGATCTGTATGCCGTCAGATAAGCAGGATTTGGTAGTAATTAGTGGTGACAAAGTGCAGTTGTATACAAAAATTTGGTTGAGTATATGTGACCCTTGATGTAATGTGAGTAGGGCCATGCACATGCGCCACAAGAGACAGTGAGTTAGTCAGCGCACGAAATTCAGTGCTGAAGGCGTCAAATACGCCATCAAAATAAATTTTGATATAACCCATAATGACGAAAGATCTATTTCTCGCACACAGAGTAGAAATAACATAAGAGAAATCTGAGATAAGGGAGGATTTGGTATTTGGTGGGTGATAGATTACTGCCACGAGCAGTAGCCTGTTGCCGAGTGAATTCAAGACAATAGATTCAAAAGACTGCTTCGAGGGTACTGCAAATGGCTTGAACTCAAATTTCGAGGGTGTGATAATAAAGCAACTCTACCTCCAGTTTTGATGGATCTATTGATGTGAAAGAAGGACAAATCAGTCTTAGCGCTCAGCCTGGCATGAGAGTTGATCTTACGTTGGTCTGTCTTTTCTGGCCATGTTTCATGCGGCAACTTTAAGAGCATTTCGCTAAAGTTAAAAGTGGCAGCGCCCAGCTACCGAGGCCCACTGGATGGCAAATGTACAGACAAAATTACTTAAACCACAAATTTAGCACTGTTAGCACGTGCTAATATACGATTAATAATTTAAAATATAAGCAGCAAGTTAATAAGATAAATATGATCGCTGAAAGAAAGAAAAGTAAATTACGAAACGCTGCAGAGTAGGAAGAGCAGCGAATAACGGCAAATAGCTTCTTGTACGACTTGCTGCAAGGATCCTCTTATAAAAGTGTTCTTGCAACGAATTTTTCAAACCTGGATTATAGAAGTTTTAACTCAACAGGAAAATCCATAGATTATACCACGACACTGCTTTCCTGCTAAATAAGAAAGCAGTGCTTTCTTTTGGCACAGCCAGCTCGTGTGGCAAGGCTTGAATCTTGAAGACAAAGGAAAAGACATGCTTGTAAATAATGATAAAACACGCTAGTAGAGCGCCCTCAGAGAACTGAATCACTATCTAGGCACTTGACAGATGTTGTATAAAATGCGTTATCAAAAAATTAAATGGTCATATAGGAGCATCTATAGACATGTCTGCTCTTACCTGTGCAGATGACAGCAGCAACGTGTGAACTGCGATGCGCTCAGCAGTAACGTCGTCATCCTCTGTTTCACAGGCCGACGTTAATGGCTGTTTATTAAATCTAACGTCGAAACCGCCAGTTGAAGAAGCTTTGCTGAAAAGGTCTTTCACCCTGCCACCGTTTTTACGAATGTCTGCGACCACGATTAGGAAGCAAACTACGGGTATCCAGAAAACCACCTAAGACCGAAAGGTAGCAAGAAAATGACACATCACAAAGTTAGATAGTGCTAAAAATGGAACAAAATGAAACCAAGCAGGATTCTACAAAAACATGCAGCATTTCTTTTAGCACACAATGCAGCCACAGGTCTGAATCAATCAACTGATAAACGTTACCCATGCAAGCAAGATTTGAGGCTCTGCCACTCGCTTTTAGGTCTTCTCTTGCTCCGGCTTAATTATCTGACATAATACTTAATCAGGTCTCCAGTTTCTTCGCTTCCAAAGGCTAAAACTGACTCAGACTGATTATGGCATTATGGCATCCCCTGACTATAAGAAATTAGAAAAAATCTGAAATCCCCCATAGTATTCCTGCAGCAGGTGTCAAACCATTTGCTCTATCCGTGGAAATTTTTCTTTGTTTGTTAATATATGCTGAAGCTGTGCACGTTATCCCTTACTAATTGGAATGCTTCTTTGCTAGCTTGTACAGAGTGCCTAGAAAGAGATTTAGCTCTCTCAGGATTCTCAACAGATATTTTATCTTCATTATTACCATTTAATCAAGACCTCTGGCCACAGAATTCCTTAGGCGAATCTTATAACCTCAATTGATCTAATACAATAGGAGTCTGCATGTAAATGGAAGCCCCAAGATGCAAGCAGTTTCCAGTTTTAAGAGGGTTAATAGGGTAATCAGAAGTGGCACATAGCTATCATGCTAAAAATCGACAACTGACCAAATAATAATGCCTTGCACAGATGCCCGTTTGCAATGACAAAGATGCAGGATCACAACTCTGGCAGACGGCCAAGTACGGAAGTGGTTACTCAAATTAGAAAACAGCTGAGTTAACCAATATTGCAAGCTAAGGTTTTACTAAGCTAAGCCAGTCGCCTGAAAATGATGGAGGGACCACAGTACTCCATATCAGGGGGCTAAAGAAGTCACATAAGAATCACACCAGCGCCGCTAAACAAATCCTGTAATAGTAAGCCCATGAAACAGTTGAATGCAAATACATGAACTAATTACAGAAGCAGCTGTTCAAACCATGTGATATCTTCAGTTGATACTCACGGGAATGAACGTCACAGTAATTCCGTTATCCCATTCGAAGTAGTCAGAAAAGGGAACATCCGGTGTACTCGTCTGCTGACTAATTCCAGCCGTTAAGTACAACTACAAACATGACATAGTTAATCAATTACAATTAGGATACCAGGCCTGATCAAACGGGCAAGTAATAAGTTTTGTGCTGCAAAGTACGAGCAAAATTGGTAGTTTTAGCTGACACTTACCTCCATATATTTGAATACAAAACGGAACCCGAAAGCATGATCTAATGGCAGCACTTCGATTGCTAACACTGGCAACCAATGCCAATCGAACAGAAAACACATCAAATACTGTTATGACTTAAGCAGCTTTGGCTGCAATCGGCTATAGTTGATAAATGGGCTAACTGAGTGGCATGCCATGTTGGGTTGCAATGGTCACATCATTCCGACGTAATGAGATAGAATGAGTCTTTAGGAGCAGATAACTGGCCTTGTGATATATTTAGTACTAATACAGCATGCACTGTGATATGTATGTGCGTTTGTGTGAGCAGTCACACACCCGAAGATCGTACCGGAACTACGGCACGCCTTGTATTAACTATTGCATGAAACCACGGGGGAGCTCACGACTATTATGGCTTATCCCAGCCCCTGGGAATCTTATTACTGGCTCCGATGTTCTCCTTCATCCACTTCCGCTGACGTAGTACACTCACGCGGTTCAGTGGACCCAGCACCCCTTCTTCCCATGAGAAGACGATTTCGCATCGGTCGGCCTCTGAAAGACCAGTTAAACAAATGAGAAGCAGGAAACAGCTTTAACTGATGATCCAGCAAGCGAAAGGCAAAAGAAAGCATACATTGACAAGCGGCCGGTAGAAAAAATGTCATCACTTGCATGGAGGCTGCCGCTCGGAGGAGGCTCACCAAAGCTTTGCCTTTGGCGATAAGCAGGCTCTGTAGGCCACCAGCTTTACGGCATCGCTGGGGCTTAGATGGTTCCATTTTCTCATGACCATGGAGTAGACACCTGCCTCCTACCTCTGCAGCACGGGTGGCGAATGTCTCCACCACAATGGCTGCTACTTCTACGTCGCCGTCTCTAATTGCCACAATACTAGTCCTGGAAGCACTAACTGCCGTTGTAACACTTCCTACCCGAGTCGTCGCAGCCCCTGATTGGCATAGCAGCACTGACCACTATCGGCGTTGCAGTGATGACTGTGGTCGCAGAGCTGACCGTCATAGCAACACATACCGGCATCGCTGCATTGGCCAGACTCGAAGCGCTTGCCGGCTTCTCAGCACTGTCAATCGTCGCAGCGATTACCTGCGTCGCAGGTCTTGCCGTCGTCGAAGTACTGACCACCGTAGCAGCCATCGCTTTGCCCGTCACTGGAACCGGCTTGCTGACCTCCACCGCTACTGCCTTCTTGGGGGGCTGACGCCCATCTATTTATGGCAAGCAGCCGTTTCGTGGGGTGCTGTCATCTGGCATACCACCTCGTCTACAGGCACCTTCTCATGCACCACCTCGCACATAGCCGTTTCGTGGACCGGTGCCTTTTCACCCACAGCCTCACGGACAGCTTTCGCCTAGCATACTGTATTATCTGCCGCCTCGAAAAGCAGAAACCTCACAGCCCCTAACTCACAGGCCACCACAGACAGCTCCTCCGCCATCTCTACCACCTGCTGCCGCTCTGGCATGTGGTCCAGACATATCAGATCGAAAAAAATTCGTCTCACTACTAGTTATAGCATCAAAACTCATATAGATGCGGCCTGAGCAGGAACATCCGCGGTATAGGTAGCATACACATCAGTCGCAGTGGTAGAATGAGGAAGAATTCTCACGACAAGTTTGACAGAGTCCTGTAGCACGAAGTCTGCCGGTTTGCACGGAGCTACCTCCATATTGAGCGTGGAATACCGCTTACTCGGAAGGATGCCTGTGAGCATCGTGCTTCGACGGCCTCCACTGAAGTATTTTTCTCCTGGCCCATCCTCTCAGCGATAGCAATGTAGCCTGCTTATGGCTACTCCCCAAACGCTGGCAGAGCTCTCTTATAAGATCCTGTAGTATTCCAAGAAGCGTATTGTCCTATTCGAATTCTCGGAGCCACTGTTATGTGTCGGATTTTGTCTGAGTAGTCACACACCCGTAAGTAGAATGCAAAATACGGTGGGCAGTGTATTAATGATCGCAGGAAGCCACGGGGAACTCATAACGGTCATGGCCGATCCTCGCTTTGGAGAATATCAAAGTGTATTATTGGGTACACTGTTCTTCTTCGTCGCCATACGCCAGCATAGTACATTCACGCAGTACAGTGGACCCAACATACAGCATGGACATTCCTGTAAATTTGAGCTGTCTACATGCAGCATCCAGCAGCTTTCCCCTTTGACCTTCGCTGGCAATCATAAACATAATGACACACACCTGTTACACGTCAACCGCTGATCACGAGCTGGCGCCACAAATCTACAATAGGTAGAGTTAAGTTTTAAAGTAAACAAGGACTCCAAGGTCCAGAATAGAAACTAATTAAGATCTATAAAGAAACCGATGGCACGTGCTGCTGCCTACCAAACTTGCTTACCTGTGACATTAGTCTAGTATAGGTATACCATGCAGGATCCCACATCCGGCGTATCAATGCAAACGAAGTACTAAAATGGTCAAGAACCCGTCATTGTGTTGTACTCCAACAAAAAACGTAAGCAAGAGGTGAACCCCGATGCTGCCATCTACATAGATGGAACTGCCAAGATGGCCCAACGCCTCTGGTCAACGGCCATGCTAGGGACTCCATCATTGCTTCTAGCCTTCCCCTGTCGTCGTACTTTTTGATCGTGACAGCGGCCGGCTGTTATGCACACCTTCGCAAACTTTTTACTCTTTCGGGCTCATAGAGCTGCAATGGAGTGTGGTTCTACCAGTCTGCGACTTGTGGGCGTTTCAACAGCAGCGCCCTCGGCGAGAACCCTTGATGATTGAGGCGGTTGCACATTGGTCCGTTGCAAATCACAAGCAGTTTGCCTTTCGCTGAGAGAAGTAATCACATAGATGTCACTGCTTGAGCGAGATGCATCGGCCTGTAACTAGAGATGCCACCTTGAACGTACGTCATCATAGCCACCTGATGTACTTTTGATACCGTATTTGTCCTCGTCTCATCTCCCCACTTTATCGGTCCTTTGCTACTGCTGCTCCTTATAATGGGCTCTGAACAAGTACCTACCGACGTCACGACCAAATGTTCTGCAGTTTGATCAAGCCGCCACCAATTTCTCCAAGCCACGCATTATTTCACCATTTCTCACTCAAACGAAGCTCGGATTTACGGCCGCCATGACTACGACCAACGGCTGACTGCGAATCTGATCCGACGTCAGTTTCATCAACGACGCACTTCGATGATGACGTCCTACGAGCTATACACAGATGATCAATCTCATTGCTCGAAGGGCCGGCGAAGCTCACTCCCAAGTCGGAATTGACAGAACAAAGAACGACCAGCTTTAGGAAGGATGTCTTCCGGGCTTGACACTGCTGAGCTATTGAACGGTGCCACTCCAGAACTTTAATTGGGCACCATCATTCTATTTAATTGTCTGCCTCTCGCTTTAACCACTGCCTTTCACTTCTCAGCACATTTTTGTCTGCGAAGAACTTCTTTACAGGTCCACTGGTGGCAGTAGTGACGGCTGGCTGCCTAACTAGGTTAGGTGTGAGGCCAGCCCAGTACACATCAGCCATGCTGGCCTCGCAATCAGCTTGCCGTGGCAAACAAAGAAGGACACCTCTCTTCTACGGCTTGGGCTAAGCAGACTTTTAACCCCCTATCTGGCATCGGCCTGATCGGACTGCTCCGTATCCAACCTCTTCCTTTGGTGGCCAAATACATAATCTAGAACACGACCACGAACGCACTCGCCAACAAAACCTCCGAGTGACCGGTGCCGAGTTCCACTGGCAAAAGCATCGATGCAGCTAGGGGGAGAGAAGGGACGTTGCCGAACTTCTTCGCCTGCGTAGCATGTCGCGTTTGAAGCCAGCCTTACGTTTAGCCTCTAGTATAATTGGTTGATCCTAATCGGTATAGATGCGGTTAAAAATAATTTTGAGCTACAATTCTTCTCCATAGACCTGCACATATAATCTTTTCATCTCAACGAGCAGCTCTTTAAAGCCAAATAGATAACGTTGATCACAATAACCGTACACGTATTGGATGAAGAAAAGACGATTACGAGTGAGCCAACATGACACGCCAATGAGAAAATGGCCACAGTTTACAGTGTCTTAGCAGCGCTGCTAGAATATAGAATATATATATATATATATATATATATATATTCTATATTCTTGGATGTAGATAAGCCTAGAGTTTTTCGTAGAGCCAAGTGTATGCCAGAATGGGAACTGAAGGCCTACTTACTTTTGTAATGTAGAAAAATAGTCCGCTTAGGGTGTACAGCGGATCGAGAGCAGTAAACACGTAGTGCAGGGTATCTGCTAGGTCCATTGTAGAAGGAACGAATGCCAATACTGATGTGGCAACATATGGAAGTAAGTTCAGCTGCAATCAACAAAGACATGAGGCTAGCCAGTAATGAGCTCGGTCAAGGCAACCGACGACCACAAGAGAGATAAAAAAAATCTAAAGTGAAGCAGGTAGTCTGTCAAGTCCCTATAGAAAATCATTAGTCTGGCACGAAAAGCGTACAGCCGTTTTCGCCCGGTGTTGTCTACTTACAAAGATGAAAATGGTTGACAATGTCGACTGGCATGTTTCATATTTGTCAAACAAATAAGAGAACAAATAGCTGTATAGCAGAAACAGCGGCGTATACAGTAAGAAGTATATGACAATGCATAGCATGGCTCCACCGTTCACCAAGGCTGGCACCTAGAAAAAAGACAAAGCTATCCGCTCAAACGTATGGAAATTACGTTAGTGCTGGAGAGTGCACACGAACAATTGAAAATGCATACGCACTCACACAGGCGTGCACACATACGCTCAGTCATGGGTCTGGGTACACATGGATACGGAGCCGGACGTGGATTTGATGCACACATGTGGCAGTCCGGCAGGAAGAGAAACCTGCGAGGTGGTATACTATTACAATAGTGTAGAAAAACCGACTGTTAAATCACCTTTACACACGAGTGATCTACATATTAATCAAAACTATTTTGAATGGCATACCACACCTGCAAAGCAATGAAGTTTAGTGCAGACATTAAGAAATCACAAACAACTATCTAGGACTGATACTGACATAAAAAATTATCCACTGATTTAATAGCCTCACATGTATAGTGAAGGAAGAGCCTTAACGGCTTCCAACGCGGCTTTCAGTTGGTAATAAAGAACTGCCGACTTCATGATCTAATTCCAATGGCTCGATCGTGGAGCCGAGGTCTTGGAGAGCGATTATTACTTACCTTCTGGGGTATCAGCATAGTACAATATATGCTCATTATTGACCCGTGCTTATATTAACTTTGAGAGCAATGGAAAGTGCCAAATTTCATAGTGGCACGCTATTGAGAATGGGAGTCGCAGGCATCCACTTAAAAAAATATGATCAAACCAGTCTGCTCAACTAACATACTTTGAAAGTAGCGTGGTGGTCAGAGTGTTCGAGGTCAAGCCGGACAGTGGAACTTCAGTAAATTACAGTAGATGTTATATTATCAAACCGCCCTATTTATGTAGCGGTGGAAAAGCCTTACCGGCTATCTCTAATCATTTATTAAAACATTTTACTGGCGTATATACATTAGCCGGCGGTGTCCTGCCCTGCCGGGGTCGCGGATGCCAACCGGCCCTCCCGGTTCAGGAACCGGGACCACACGGCTTCCGAGCCGGTTATGGCTTCAGAGACAAAGTACCGCCTTAACTCCTTCATCTCCTCGGATGCAAACTTAATTGTTTGGCTACCAACCGCCGAGAGCCCCGACCAAGATGGGCCTCACCACCGCCGACCTGTAGCCAGCAGAAAGGAAAGACCGGCCAATGGCTGCATACTTATCGGCCTTGTTCCGGGCCGCCACTATAATGACATCTTTGCTTTCGTCGAACGGCGCCGTCAAAACAACGATTAACATATTGGTTTCTTTATCTATAACCAGGTCCGAGTCTCAAGCCGAACCGCCAGCAAGCGGAAGGGCGTGGCCTGCCTACATGCAGGTGATCCGGTGGCAGGAAATGCTCCGATTAGGTTGCCCATAACCAGGTTGTGTCGGGCATCGCATCGCACGCATTGCACTCAGCATCGGCCGGCAGCGGCTCAGCACGTGGCAAACGGTATCTGCCTCCGTGCAGAATAGGTGGAAGCTAGTAGCCGTCTCGGGGTATGCCCAACTTCAAACAGCAGCCTCTGGAAGCACGTCTAGGCGTGCTCGGTGGACGAACCACCAAGCCCGGTATAACTTCCAAAAAAGGCCAGCGTGGTCTGGAAGTGACTGTTAGTGACGAATTTGACCGTGGCCAGGCAGCGGCTGACACTGTCATGTGAAGGCTGGGCCGTCTAAGCATGGCCTGTCACAAGCCTGGCGAACTCCCATAGCTTCGTGATAACCGCTCGCAGGACGACCCAGTGCTTGATGCCGTCAGGGTCGGAGGATACGGCCAGCACTTAGGGCCGGCCAGTGAGAGGCGGCAGAAGAGGAGCTTGAGGAACTTACTTGCGTCCAAACGAACGAGATCGGGCCGACCCTGTTTCGGGGGCCAATGGATATTATAGAATTCTTTTGGATACCACCCTAAAATAGCTTAATTTCCACCAAGGGGCTTAACATATTCTACATAGCTCAAGCTTACTAAATCCATCATCAAATGCATTCACTCTGAACTCAAAAGCGAGCACCTTAACCACGGGATCCAACCGGGCCGGCTGCTGGCATTATCTATCAGCATACGTCCTGCTGGAAATCATCAATAAAGGATTGCCTGCAGCAGGACTCGAATCGACGACATGGATCGTGAAGACTACTACATTTATACAGGGCTACGTGCAAAGCAAAATTTTAATTACAGCTGAATTATTAGCGAGATTTCTATCATGCTAAGCATTACAAAAATGGTTATTAAAGTGCCTGAAAGATGGAACACTGCTTCAAAATTTCATCTTCTCGAACTCAGCCCATGGTCTTTGATGCTCAACTGCTTTTTGATCAGCTCACCCTTCCTTTTTTGTGATATTGCTTTTACTATAAGCTTAGTTATTGCTAGAGACATGGTGAAAGAATAACTTCTCCCATCAAAATCTTAACGAAGGCTTCTCAGATTTCAATCAAGGCGTAGGGCATGACCACAATGCCTACGAATATCTCAAAGCGGTGACTGTGTTGCTGCAGCAACGTGCCGATCCATGGATGTCATGCAAAAAATCGATGCAAACGTTAGAATTTTGAACAAACAATAGAGCATCTTTAATTGCAGTCTGAGCGACAATGCACAGGGATTTTTAATCAGTCTTAGAAATAGCTGAGTAGGTAAGGTAATTCAAACTTCCATACCGTTAGCTCACGACCATAGCAAGACATAAGATACGAGGAGCGAACCACTTAAAAAATGTGGACTTTGAAAGTCTGAAAGAAACCTTCAGTCGTACAAGCTGGCACGGTCAGGTAGGATCGTGAACACAGCATATCGCGGGTACATAATTATAAGCAGTAAATGAGCACACTCACGTGTTCACTCAAAATTCAACGTTTCTGTAGTCGGCCGAGTCCTAACTCAGGGAATGAAAGAATGGTTCGAGTATTAAATTCAATTTACAGCAATGACGAGACGCGAGAGCACTAGAGGCTTAAGCGAGCTCGACGTGACATGCAGTTGGGCAACAATGATGAACGCTGGTCTGAATGACATTCGTAGTTGCCTGGCGTTCGTTATCATTTTCCACATATAAATCGCAAATAGTGATTTGTGGTGTACTTGGATTTGATTGGGCACGTCAGGTTTAACGGATTTTGTTTATCAAAGTTTTTGGATTGCTCTAACCTTATGCATTCATTATAATGATATTGGCTTTCAGTAGGTTTACCTGTTACAGACATTTACTAAAATAATGTCCGTTATTTTTTGTAGAAAAGTTAGCCATTTTATTAGTTTATATCGTTTAAATCAACGGATATTTATCGCTTACAGTGCCAAAGAAGCGTAAGAATTCACCAAATGTATTCTGCTCCATCTTAGGGATATTCTCGACAAAAGAGCAGCTACTGCCGATTACCATATTTATCAAAAAGTGCTATCAAGCATACTTCGGATGCAAATTGGGTGATCCGGATAGTACATGGGCACCCCATATGGCTTGAAAGCCGTGCGTAGAAAATTTGCACCAGGGGCTTAAAGATAGAAGCAAATGCACGTCATTTGGAGTACCGATGATTTAAAAAGAGCTAATTGACCATATTTCGAATTGTTTTTCTCCATCACTAACGTGCAGGGCTTCAGCAAGAAGAATAATTATAACATTGAATATCCAAATCTACCGTCAGCGATGGACCTGTACCACACAGTGATAAGGTGGGAGTTCCTGTTTCACATTTTACACTAGCAAATATACTGACTGACCGTGATTTGAGTTCAACTGAAAGTCACATTGCTGAAAACTAGGATCCTTTGATGTTCGAATACTTAAACTAATGTCACAATCTGATCTTGTTGGCTTAATGCGAGAACTTGACCTGTCCAAAGAGTGGGCTGAGCTCCTCAGCTATTGACTAAAAGAAATTTTCTTATGCCCGATACTAGGTATTCCTGGTATAGACATCGGAAAAGAGTTTCTTCCGTACTCTTCGACAGCGGATTCACTAGTCTGTTGCAGCAACGTTGAAGGTCTAGTTAACCAAATGGAAAATGCCATGATCCCGCTGAGAGGGAACTCTTCATTGACTCATCGAACCGCAGAGTTTAAAGAAATTTTTTAGTTACAATGGAAACGAATTGTAATCTTTGCCGGCTGTACAAATAAAAAAGACGCAGAAAAATGAAAAAATTCTCAGTGAAATAAAATGTGATCAACACCATTAGCAGATGTTCGGCTTATTAAATGTCATTGCCCTTTGGCTTAGACTTCAAGGTGGCTATAAAAAATGTCTATCATTTTTATGTCTGTGGCATAGTCTCACTGATACGCTTCATTACCCAAAGAAAGACTGGCCATAGCGAAAAGATTTTGTGCCTGGGTGTAACAACATCCAAGAGCCTCCTCTTGTCGTCAGCAAGAAAGTTCTACTTCCTCTCTTGCACTTAAAATCAAACTAATGAAAAACCGTGTTGAGGCTCTGATCCAAGATGGTTACATCTTTAAGTAATTACAAGAAAAGTTTCTCAAATTAGTGCGATAAAGATAAAAGCTAGCATTTTTGTTCTTCCAAAAATCAGCGAATTATTCATGGTCACAGTTTAAAAAAATGAATAGGTTAAAAATGCAGGAATGGAATGGATTCAAGTCTGTGGTAGAGAACTTTCGTGGTATTTACAAGTCCTCAGACTAGGCGCGAATCATTGAGAACAGGATGCAACACTTATGTGGCACTTTGAATCAGAATGAGTGTTACGATACATTTTCCAAACTCTCAACTTGAAGAGTTCCTATCCAATTTAAGAACAACCAGCGAGGAACAAGGTGACAGGTTAAAGCATATGCGACCCGGAGCATAGATATCCAAGCGGAAAGAATGTTACCACCCCTGCCGACTACTGTTGGAGCTTGAATCTCCACAATCCACAGGTGCGAATAGCTGAAAGTCAAGTAACAGCATTTGCCTAAATGAGGAAGACTTACGCTTAAGTTGTATATAACCTATATTAAATTGGAATTAAACAATTTAAAAAACTTTATGTATCACATTAGAAATTATTATAAAATAAAATGGCAAATTGTTAAAATCCTGACGTGCTGGGCTAAAACGAGTTACAGATTATAAAAAGAAGATCCACAAATTTAGTTAAATCACATATATTAGATTTAAAACAACTGAAACAAGTTTTCTGTTGCACGCAAGTGTGAATCCATACACGGGTTTAAGCAAAGCGCAAGTAACCATGAACAACGGCTTCATAACACGTCAGATGCTGTCGGTAACGTAAAGAAAATAAACGGTAACCCGATCCTAGTTTGAATTTAAAAACACAGGCTATATGAGCACGAACAGTCTTCATGCACACCATATTCCAACGGCTGTAGAGCGAGCAGATTTGTAGGCGTCCCACCGTTTATTCTACTTTATGCCTGTCTTTGGAGCCAAAATTGTGACTTGTATACAGGCTAAAATACAGGCATTCAATATTCACCCACCTGAAATGCACCAATCAGCACCAACAGAATAACAGTGGCTCCAAAGAACTGTATGTAATCAACTAGAAATATAGAGCCCCAGTAGACAGCATTGGTGGCTCCAGAAATTCTCAGCTGGCTTCTGGCTCGGATCTAAAACAATGCAAAGGAACATGCAGTCAGTTAAAATATTTCCTATGCACCGCCAGTCATGACTAAACATGCTGATTCCTAGAAAAAGGTTCAGTTCTCTGAGGGCGCCATAAAAATGTCTAATGATTATTACTATGCCACCCTGATCCAGAACGCACAAGAGTAGGCCTGCGCAAGCATACATTGAATGTCTATAACTTGCTAAATATACAGAGAGAGAGAGAGAGAAGAAGGAGGATAAAGAAGGGCGAGGAAAGAGTCAGAATCAGAGGATAGTGAAAGAGAGAGAGAGAGATAGAAATAGAGAGAGAGAGAGAGAGAGAGAGAGAGAGAGAGAGAGAGAGAGAGAGAGAGAGAGATACTGAGAGAGAGAGGGAGAGAGAGAGAGAGAAAGAAAGAAAGAGAGAAAGAGAGAGGGCGAGAGAAGAGGAAAAGAGAGAGAGAGAGAGGGAGAGGGAGAGAGAGAGAGAGAGAGAGAGAGAGAGAGAGAGAGAGAGAGAGAGGGAGAGAGAGAGAGAGAGAGAGAGAGAGAGAGAGAGAGATAAGTCGTATGGGAGGTAAGCATGTAAATATATATCTGCTTCAGGCTAGCTCCAGGCTGTTTTGCAAATTCTAACACCTTGGCAAAAGCCAGATGCGTAGCGGACTTTCCTACTGCCATGGCTCGAATACCTGTGTCGGGAGCGGCTTGTGCCTAAGGCTGCCATGAAGTCAGCCGAAAAGGCACTGATGGAGCTTTGTCGGTTTGCATGTGGTCTACCGCACTTCACCTTGAGGCATTTCCGCTCGCGCCGAGCTCCACCAGCGACCTTAGCTGGGTCCGCTCCAAGACAAAAGCCTCCATCCTACGTGCTTCGCAAGCCTGTCACATTCTGTGCTCGGCCGACTCATGCGTCAGCCAAGTGGCACTTCACCACCTCGACTGAGCCGTCGCCAGCTTGGATGGCCCACGCCGTCGTCCGAAGAGGATCGTTTGCAGTACCTGAGCGTAGCAGACTTCGGTGCTGGCAGCTGAGTAGGTCCGTGCTTGCTGAGGTCGTAGGAGCGATAGTAAGCGCCTCAAACGTCTCTGCTGCCGTCTTTCGCTGGCCAGTCCAGAAGTTCGGGCTGTGTCTACCGAACCTGACAGCAATTAGCACTCGGTCGTGCCGCAACTGGTTGTTCGAAAGCTGAGGAAGTTCACAATGCTCGTTTGCCACGTGCTGAGAAAATGCCGGACGATGCTGCATGCAGTCACGTCCCGACACAACCTAGTTCTAGGCAACTAAATCAAATTCTTCCGGCCACTGCCTTCATCGGCGTATTGGCAGGCCACGCCCTCCCCCTTGCTAGTGGTCCGGCACTTCAGCCGGACCTGTGATAGACAACGGCACCGATATGATAATCGTTCATGCGATGGTGCCATTCGACGGAAGCAAGGATGCCCTGGTGGTGGCGGCCGGAACATGGCCGATAAGTATGCGACCAGTACATGGTCTTTCCTGTCTGATGGCAACCGACAGGCTATGATGAGGCCCTTTGTTGCCGGGGGTCTCGGCATCCGGTGGCCAAGTAATGATGATTGTATCAGCATTCCATGCTTGGAGCAAGCGGCATTTCAGAGGCTGTACGTCTCCGACGCCATTACCAGTCTGGCAGCCGTTAAGGTCCTTGTTCCTCCAAGGTGGTGCAGATAGCACCTGCGAGCCCGGCAAGACAAATCACTGCCACCTAATGTAAATATGCACGTTCAATACTTTAATACGTCATATATATATATATATATATATATATTTATATAAAAAACAAAAGTTCAGATTATTCAACAGTGCTTTGTGCGCCAGCTGCTTCTGCTATTTTAATTAGCCCAGCAGCATCGGCCACTAATGTATGCCCCACCTGCAGCAGGCGAATGGGCAGTTAACTCCCAGCCGGGTCGGGCCTTTGATGTAAGGATGCGGCTCACCATAGATGCACTCCCTCATCTGTGATGAGTCAGCCAGCTCGTTCACGTACCTGATAGTGGGAATAAATATGGAGTCTCGTTTATTGCTCATGTCTGTCCCGTGTCTCGGTGAGGCTAGCACGGCGGCCGCCGGAGCCCCAGCAATACCAGAATTGGTAGCCAAGTAGCGCGTGTTGTGTGACGGTGTCTTTAGCCACGACTGTTCTAGTGGGAGACACAGCTGGTGCTAATGCACGGAAACGAGACTCTCCTTTATTATTCACAACGGGCACATATATGGGAACCCAATCAATCGCAGCAGATGACAAGAAATATAATCTGCATTAGTGGCCTTACACTGCACCAGCTGCAACGGCTTAGCTATTGGCCACAGGTGAGGCATGTACATTAGTATCAGGCGCTTTCCTAATTACCACAGCAGAAACCGCAGGCGCAAAATGCATCCATTCCCCCATAGAACTTAAATACATCATGTTCGCTAACCTGACAGGAGGGCAGCACTGGCGGCCCGAAACTCATGCAGCTATCAATTCCCCGGCCCTCTCGGCTTCATCAGCAGGCCTGGCCCGAGCCAGCATTCGAGGCCTGTCTTTCAACATCTCGTTCGGGCTCGATCCACTCTGGGGTCCCGTTGAGGTTAGAGGACTACTGTAGTCTTGGAACTCGCATCTTAACTTTATCCGGATGCACGATCTTTCGGTGACCGGTGTCATTTATGATGCGCACGATGACCGGTCCTAGAACCGTATCCACTCTCCAGCCGCCAAAGATATCGTGGTGCGAGCTTGTGCCTCTTTCGGCTATCCCAGAGCCACACCAGATCTCCGGGACGGTAAGCGGGTGGCGTTTTCTGAGGTCGTCGGCGATGAGTTTCATCGGCAGTATGAGCCAGCTAAATCTATTTGGCACATCTACTAGCTCGCATAATTTGGCAAGCTTTTCGCTAACCGACTGGAGAAACGCTGCAGGCATAGAGTAGCCAGTTTGTTGTGTGCTCTCCATAAGGTTGTCGAAGGAAGGCTGGCTGCCAAACATCAGTTCGAAGGGTCCATAGCCCGTAGCTTGATGATGAGCCGTACGATGAGAGAATAAAAGCAGTGGAAGATGACTCTCCCCCGGCTGAGTGTACACATGAGGTGCGCAGCATGGAAAGTAGTGTTCCGTTGGCTGTTTCTACCATGCCGCCCCCCTGCGGATGGTAAGGTGTCGTCTTGCGCATGCCGAGCGTGGTTACTACTTCAGCATCAGATGTGTTGCCCTGGTCAGTGTGGGGAAATCGCGGCATACCAAAACGAACGAAAGTGTTTAACAGGGCTGTGTGAACTGTCTCCGCCGACTTGTCTCGAAAAGGCACGGCTTTAAGCCATTTCGTCAATCTTTCTTGCTCTACCAGTAGGTTTTCGCGGCTGCGCTCAGATATGCCAACCTTCAAGATGTCTACAGCAACCATGTCCCACGGCCGTCTAACAGGTGTCGGTACAAGCGGGCGTTAGCCAGCTGTGTCCCCTCAACCGGTTGGCATACCTAACACGATCGGCAATATCTCGCGACGTCCTGGCACATGTTGACCCAGTAAGCGTGGTCTCGTAGCCATTCGTATGTCCTTTCTACGCCTTGGGGACCGCTATTGTCGTGGTGTAGTCTGAGCAGTTCTTGTCGGCTTGTCTGCGGCA